>LPNX010686126.1:0-120061 GCA_001517045.1 Pseudotsuga menziesii | reverse complement strand
TATATATATATTTCTTCAATAACAATCCATGGAAAAAATTATGAACCTTTATATGAGCAGGTAAATCTAATCGATACGACATTGGCCCTGTCTTGGCCAGTATCTCAAAGGGTCAACAAAATCTTGGTTCCAACTTTCGGCACCTCCCCAAGATCAATGAGCTTCTTTTTGCTTTTAATTTTAAGTAAACATGGTTTCCAATTTCATAATATTTATATATTCTCTTCTTATCCACGTAAATCTTGTGGTGTTCTTACGCTTATTTAAGGTTTTGTTGGACCTTGGTGACCAATTGTTCCAATTCCTTTAGTAAATCCAACCCTAATGTGAGCCGATCCACCAATCTATCCCAAGTTACTAGTGTTCTACACTTTCAACCATAGAGTAGCTCGAAGGGACTCATCTTCGCGGAGGTCTAATATCCGTTGTTATACACAAATTTTGTGAGATGCAAATAATCCTCCCACTTGGTGGCATTTTTCATGACATACATCCTAAGCATGTCTTCTAAAATATGGCTTGCCTTTTCTGTCTTCCTGTCTATTTGTGGGTCGTAAGCAATACTAAATTTTAATTGCATCTCTAATACGGAGAATAAGGATGTACAAAAGTTCCCAGTAAACTTTGTATCTTGATCTGAGATGGTTGACTTGGGTATCCCATGCAATCTGAATATCTTCTTTAAGAAGATGTCGACAATGTGAACTACTTTGTAGGTTGACTTTAGTGGGATGAATTGTGCCTCTTTTGATAACTTGTGAACCACCCCAAAGATAGAATCATTTTGCTTCTTTCTCTTTGGTAGTCCCATGATAAAATCCATACTAATGACGTCCCACTTCCATTCTGGAATGGGTAATGATTGCAACAATCCTGAAGGATGCTCGTGCTAAGCTTTGACTAGCTGACATTCCTGACATTTTGCGATAAAAAATGCTATATCGGCCTTTAACTAAGGCCAGAAAAAGTGTTTCTTTACTGAGGATATCATATTTTCATATCTCGGATGGCCTGAATAGGTTTTCTGATGAATTTATGTGAGGAGTTCAGACCTGATGTCCCCTCCTTCTATAACATACAATCTTTCTTTAGACTACAACAGTCCACTTTCGTCTACCTTATACTCTTTTTGTTATTGAAACAACCTCTCCTCTTGGCACTTCTTGAGGATTTCAACATAGAAATGGTCAACTGCTTTGTCCGTTCTAATCCTCTCATGCAAATACAAACCGGTTCGACTTAATTTCACCTCATATAACATATGAGCACATTGACTTAAAGTATGAACAATTTTATTCTCCTTTCCCTTTATATGATTTAACTCAAAATGGTACTCACTAAGGAAAGCAAACCATATGGATTTCCAGGCATTTAGATCTGGCTAATCAAATAAATACTTCATACTCATGTTATCTGTCTTTAGAAGAAATTTATTTCCCATGAGGAAGTGCCTCCACATCTTCAAGGCGTAGATAATGGATGCTAACTTAAGCTCATGGGTGGGATGGTTTTGTTCATGTTATTTTAACTTTTGTGACTCGTAACAGGCCACATAATCGTTCTCCAAGAGGAATCCTCTCAGCCCTTCCTTTCTTGCATCCATGCAAACAATGAAATCCCCATCAGGTCCACAATTCATACTATCAATGTAGTTGTCAAAAGTTGTTTAAGCTTATGAAAACTCTCCTTGCACTTCATCTTCCATAAGAACTTGTTTTCTTTTTTTTGCAAAGATTTCATTGGACAAGCAATTCTCGAAAATTTCTCAATGAACTTTTGGTAGTAACTAGATAATCCCAAAAAGGACCTAATTTTTGTTACACTAGTAGGGGTAGGCCAGTCCTCTATGGCTTCAATATTTTCCGGGTCAACGACTATCTCCTTCTTGGAGATGATGTGACCCAAGTACTATATACCTCATTTGTAAAAATCAAATTTACTAAACTTAGCATAAATCTAGTGTTCTCGTAACACCTGTAGTGTAACATCCCAGTTTTGACCCCATTGCATTAATGTATATGATGTAAATATTATATTGAATCATGACAAGCAGCTCAAGTCCAAGGCCCTTTCATTGATTAATGTTTGGTATATAGGAGATCATGGTTGATGCCTATGGTTTTTGTGCTAAGGCAAGCATGTTTGTAAACATCATGTAAATATGCAAATTAATGAAAACCCACAGCCAACTATGTCAATGCAACGAATAATGAGATGGGGGCATGATTTTCCTAAGGATAAGGGGGTAGGGAATGTAACCTTGAACCAGTTTGGGGAAAATACTTGTGTCATGGGGAGAACCCATCAGAACTATCAACTACCCTCTTGCTTGTCTTCTCTTCCCAACCATTTATTCCACCATAAGGTGGTTGAGGTAGTTATTTCTTAGAAGGGGAATAGTATGGGAAAATCCAATTTGAGAAGAGCACCCAGTTTTGTAATGTTGTGTTTTTCTTGCATGGGAAAGAAAACACTAGAACCATATGTCATTTTTGACCCACACGTTCACATTTTGGATTTACTGTCACATTTTGAGAACTGCAGGACATTTTGGTTCAGGATTATTATTCACCACCACCTTCGTTTTCGGGAGAGCGACATTGTGGTAGCAGTAGATCTCTTTCTATGTGTATCATGCATGTTCTGTGAGTGTTTAGTGACATTGTGATAGCAGTGAAGCTCTATCTGCGTGTATCTTTCATGTTCTATGATTGTTTTCCCTTGGTAGGATTGTGATCGCTACGTTGCACCATTATCTTAAACTACAGAGTGTATGAGACCCTGTTACTTGTGTTCTAGAGTAAGCCTGTGTCATAGAGTCTCCCAATGGTTATTGTATCATACACCTTGGTTCAGGTTTGAGCTATGTACAATACTAGGAGTGGGAGAGACATAGAACGTGCTTCATAAACCTAGTGTGGACCTCATGATAAGATAAGAGTCGCTGGAAAAACTGCTATGCACATCCTGAAGAGAACTAGAAGGGAAGGGGTAGCTTTAGGGATTGTGGAAGAGAGATAGGGACACTTCCTTGTGTTGGGTGTGTAGGTAGTAGGGAAGCTAGGCCAGATAGATCTTGTGAAGGTGTTCTTAGCTCTATAAATGGGCTCACTAGCTTAGCAGTTCTTCCTACCCATTGCCTTGGAAGCATCATAAACCCTACAAGAAATATGGCTTGGCTAGTAGCATGATAAACCCATCTATTGGCTTGGATGTATCTTGTTTTGTTTGAGCTGGTGAGTAACCTTTAGCTGGACAGTTTGATAAACCCACCTGCGGATGCTAGACTGGATAGGTAGCCTGATAAACCCAATAGTGAGATGGATTGACTATGTACAGTCTAATAAACCCATTTATTGGCTTGACTGGTCGTTAAAGGTTAATGTTGGTTTGACTGTGTTTAGTCTGTGATACCCAACTATGAGATGGCTTGGCTGAGTGGCCTGCAAAACCCATCTGTCGAAATCTTTTACCCTGCAGACTAATAAACCCAACTGTGTTGGCTTGGCTAAGTGTTATGGCACCCTTGGCTATGTATGAGTTTTTTAGTGTTCCCTTATTCCTTGAAGAAATCATGCCCAGCTTGGGGTGGCAGTGTTCTTGAGAGACTAAGGATCACACGGGACTATGGTTGGGAGGAACGTTGCAGTGACATAGCTAGTTGCGGGACAAGTTATGTGCAAGATAAGTGTTCTTGTTTATATTATTCTCTGCAATTTTATTTCTTATTTTAAAAATTGCTTGATGGAATGTGATGAACATGTCGCTATGTTGAATTGATGCATTGTTCCTTTGAATAGCTGGAAGTATAGGCATCTATGTATGTTTTCCCATCAATGCATTTGGAACTAACTTGTAGGGTAGATTGGCCAGATCAGTAATGGCTTGCATGATCAGATCTATCCAAGAATGCAGCGAAAAAGATGAGTTTCCTACTAGAAATCCTCCTTTGCACAAATTTGCAGGATTGTGGGATGCAAGATGCAGAATTCTGTTTCACAGATTTATCCTCAACAACTTGCGGGATATGGGGTGCAGGATGCGGGATTACAGTGTCGCGATTCCCTTAATTCCCATTCCCGCAATTCAAATCTCTGCATTGTCGATCTTCACGGGATGATTCCCTGCTATTGATATATTTTCGATGCAGGGTGTGGGATGCGGGAAGCAAGATTGCAAGTTTTGTAACTTTTCCATCCCGCAACTCGAACTTTTCGCACCGTTGATTTTTGCGGGTGGATTTTGAACCATTTATTTGGTTCTATTCTGCGGGATTGTTTAGGATCATTGTTTTTCGTCGTATTTTCTCTCCTCCCTCTGATCTCCTATGATATCTTTCGTTGCATATTGTCGAACTAATCAATGGAAGACGAGAGGTAGCATGACAGTGTTGGAAATGTCGAGATGTGGACACGACCATGCCCTATGTTTCGATGAGCAGTAAAGGATCTCAATGAAATTTTTAATTCCGCATGATAATGGGTTATGGGTACACTACATTGTGGTATCAGAGCTGCGGGTTGCAGCATTGGGCCTAGATGGGCTGAGAATCAGTTAACCAGAGATGTCGGTTACGGAGTTGGGCCCAGAGAGGCCAAGTGACAGTAAGTAAATGGTTTAGATTTTGAATTACTATGTGTCTAACAAATGGTGTTAATAACACATTTTGCATAGTCATAGTATATTTTGGAAAAGTAAGTTGTGGTTCATCCATGAGAACCCATGATGGATATGATGCTTGAGACTCCTACAAGCGTGCACCAAATGCAATGAGGGAAAATGTCTAAGTTGGAAATGATGACATAGAGTCTAATGAAAGGATATTCCAAGAGATGCCGCTAGATATTGCAGCCACCATGAGAAGCTTTATTAAGGCCCAGGAAGAGGAGCATCAATTGAATGCGGCTATGTTGTAGATTTTGATAGACTTGCAAAGAAAGATAGACTCTGGATAGGGTATAGTAAAACCTGAAGGCAGTAAGAGCAATACCAAAAGAAGAAGAAGGAATTCTAGTAGATCATCTAACTCAGAAGAAGCTAGTAGGGATTCAAGCTCTTCTTCTCACAAGGAAAAGAGAAGGAGACATTATAGGAACGGCTCACGAGATGAATTTAAGAAGGCTAAACCTCCTACATTTGATGGCAAGGTAAAGACCGGACAAGAAGCTAAAGCTGGGATTCTTGGGATAAAGAAGTACTTCCAAGTTCAGGATTATTCAGGGAACATGAAGGCAAGGGTTTCCATATTTAGTTTGAATGGAAGGGCATCCATTTGGTGGGAGCACTTCAAGCAAGTAAGGAAGATCAATGAAATAAGACTTAAGTGGCAACGGTTCCAAAAGTATTTTAAGAAGAAATACCTCTCTGATAGGTACTATGATGACAAGATCAAAGAATTCCATGAGCTGAGATTGGGACAAGAGACCATTGAGGAGTAATCAAATAAGTTCCTAGAACTTTTGAGGCATGTCAGGCACATCAAATATAAAAAAGTGAAAATCCAACGTTTCCTGAGTGGATTTCCTTAGTCTTACAAAGACATAATCGAGTTTCCTAGAACTCTTGAAGAAGCAACAAGGAAGACTAAGTATTTCTATGAGAAAAGCAAAAGAAAACATGATCACCATAAGACATGGAAGGACAAGAAGAATGAGAAGTATGACCAAAGGAAGAAAGGTTTCAAACCTTCTAGCATTAGGAATCAGCAGAAGCAACCATCACAAGATGAAAAGCAACTAGCTAAAGTGGCAGGAGAAAATCCAAGAGATCCATAGCACATCAGAGAACCACTCCAATGTTGGAGATGTAGAGGACCCCACATGCACATGAATTGTCCACTCCAGAATGAGATTCCAAGGCCAGCTTACAACATTAAAGAAGTAGAAATAGTGGGTCAAGTAGGGAGGGTCTCCCCTAGGATTTATGCAGCATTGGAGGACCATCAGGTAGATCACCAATCAACTATGGTTGAAGCAGCAGGTAAGATTGTTGAGAAATCTGTTTCTATCTTGATTGACCCTGGTTCTAGTCACAGTTACATTACTCCTAGAGTAGTGGAGATTTGTGCCCTTAAGAAGGTAAAGCATATCAAATCTTGGTTAGTTTAGCTAGCCACTGGAACTAAGAGAAAGGTTAGCGAAGTGGTGGATAAATGTCCATTGGTTATGAATGGATTGGACACTTGTGTAGATCTGAATGTTCTACCACTTGGTTCCTATGATGTCTTCATTGGAATGGATTGGTTAGAAGCTCATAGAGTAAAGCTTGACTTTTATAACAAGGATTTTGAGTGCTTGGATGAAGAAGGAAACTCAAGGATGTGAAAGGAATTCCAAAGGTGATTTCTATGTGGAAGATTTCAACAATCTAATTGAAGAAGTTCTATAGGAAAGGTTGCCAGTTGTATGTAGCTCATATTTTGGAGGCACTAGAGAATGAAACTCCTAGGTTGGAGGACTTTCATGTGTTGCAGGAAGTAAGGGATGTGATTCTTGATGATATTCTAGGGCTTCCTCCAAAGAGGGACATTGATTTCACAATTGAACTTGTGCCAAGAGCAGCACCAGTGTCCAAGACACCCTATAGAATGAGTACACTAGACATGCTACAGCTAAATATGCAGCTGCAAGAGCTATTGGAGAAAAAATATATTAGACCTAACGTGTCTCCTTAGGGAGCACCAGTTCTTTTTGTAAAGAAGAAAGATGGTACACTCAGATTGTGTATTGATTACAGATAGTTGAACAAAGTCACAGTAAAGAACAAGTAACCTTTACCTAGGATTGATGACCTCTTTGAAAAAATGAGAGGATCAAGGGTATTTTTCAAGATTGACTTGAGGTTGGGTTACCATCAGGTGAGAATCAATGATGAAGACATTCATAAGACAACCTTTAGAACAAGGTATGGACATTATGAGTTTGTAGTGGTACCAATTGGTCTCACAAATTCACCAGCTACATTTATGTGCCTTATGAATAGTATCTTCAGCAGGTGTTTGGACAAGTTTTTTCTTGTTTTCCTTGAAGAGATTCTTGTTTATTCTAAGAATGAGGAAGAACATGAAGAGCAATTGAGATTGACATTGCAATTGCTCAGGGAGCATCGGTTGTATGAAAAGTTGAACAAGTGTGACTTCTATAGAGATAGAATTCAGAATTTGGGTCACATTATCGCAAAAGAGGCTATATTTGTGGACCCTGAAAACATTGAAGCCATTATAAATTAGCTTACTCCAAGAAATGTGACAGATGTAAGATATTTTATGGGAATTGTAGGATACTATAGGAGGTTCATTGAAGGATTCTCCAAGGTTGCACATGCTATCACTTCTTCGCAAAAGAAGGGGATAAAGTTTGAATGGACATCTAGGTGTGAATAAAGGTTCCATAATTTGAAGAATCTTCTCACCAGTGCACAAGTATTGAAAGTTGTAGAACCAGATAAATATTTTGTGGTGTGTACCAATGCATGCAGACAAGGGCTTGGGGGAGTCCTTATGCAAGACAACCACGTTATATGTTATGAGTCCAGAAAGTATAAGGAACATGAGAATAACCGTGCTACTCATGATCTGGAACTTGCAGCCATATTACATTCTCTCAAAATGTGGAGGCATTACTTGATGGGCAGAAGATATTAGTTAAGGACAAACCATTACGGTCTAAAGTATTTATTTGATCAGCCTACTCTAAATGCTAGCTAAGATAGATGGATGGAGTTTTTTATGTGTGTTTGATTTTGAGATCAAGAACATAAAGGGAAAAGAGAATAAGGTAGTTGATGCACTCAGTAAGAAGGTGGAGGAAATGCATGTGGCATTCGTTAGTGTTGGCCAATCAAAGTTGAGGCAGTAGATTGCTAATCATGTTGGTGAAGATGAATTGTATGTGCAGGTTAAGGACAAATTGCAGGAGCAAAGCCTTGAAAATAGGTATGAGGGATATAACTTGGAAGAAGATGAAATTATTACTTATAAAGGTAGAATTTAAATTCCAAAGGTAGAAAATTTGAGGAAATTTGTTATGGATGAGATCCATCAAACTCCATATTCGGGTCACCTAGGATATCAAAAGATAATTGCTACAGCTAGAAAGTAGTACTTTTGTCCAAGAATGAAAAAGGACATGGCTGAATACATTTCCAGGGGCATGAAATGTTAGTAGGTAAAGGTTGAGCATCATCACCCTGCAGGTTTGTTGCATCCTTTGTCTGTTCTATAGTGGAAATGGGAAGTTATTTCCATGGATTTTATTACAGGATTTCCAATGACTTGGAGACAACATGATTCCATCATGGTTGTGGTGGACAAGTTGATGAAGGTAGCACATTTCATACCAGTTAAGTCTATGCATAAGATTGATGATATTGCAAAGATATTCATGAAGGATATTTTCAAATTGCATGGATTTTCTAAGGCAATAGTTTTTTACGGAGATGTCAAGTTCACTTCAAATTTTTGGAAGGGGTTGTTTGCAGATTTGGGTACAAAGTTGAATTTTAGCACTGCCTACCATCCTCAGACTAATGGGAAGACCAAGAGAGTTAACCAAGTGCTGGAAGACATGCTTCAGATGTATGTGATGGATAAACCAACCAAGTGGGAAGATTATTTACACTTGGTAGAGTTTTCCTATAATAATGGACAACAAGCATCCTTAGGGATGAGTCCGTATGAATATTTGTATGGTAGGAGGTGTAGAACACCATTGGCTTGGGATAATCCAGTGAACAGGGTTGTGCTTGGTCTATAATTGCTCAAGGAGATGGAGCAAGAGGTTGTAAAGATCAGGCAGATTCTGAAAGCAGCCCAGGACAAACATAAAAGCTATGCTGATAAGCATAAGGTGAATAGAGAGTTCAGTATTGAGGATCATGTTTACCTCAGAGTGAGGGCAAAGAAGAGTTCCTTGAGGCTTGGGAGTTGTGCCAAGCTGTCACCCAGATACTGAGGGCCATTCGAAGTGCTTGAAAGAATAGGACTAGTTGCATATAGAATTGCATTTCCTGCTAGCACTAGGGCTCATAATGTTTTTCATGTTTCTTTTCTTAAGAAATATATACATGAACCTAACCATGTGATAAATTGGGATGTGCTTCAGGTGGAACCCGAGGGAGAGTTCCGAATCGAGCCAATGCGCATCCTCTAAAGGAAGGTCACCATGCTCTAGAACTGAGCCATAGGACAAGTAAAGGTGCAGTGGGAGCACTATGGTCCTGAAGAGGGTACATTGGAGCTGGAGGATGCCATCTGATTGGCACATCCATTTCTTTTCAAATATGCAAAGCACTAAGGCGATGCCAGTGTAGCATTTTGTTCAAATTTTGTAAGAACTAAGGACAGTGATATTGAAGGGGGAGGGGAATGTAACACCCCGATTTTGAACCCATTGCATTAATGTATATGATGTAAATATTATATCGAATCATGACAAGGAGCTCAAGGCCAAGGCCCTGTCATTCATTAATGTTTGTTATATAGGAGATCATGGTTGATTCATATGGTTTCTATGCTAAGTCAAGCACATTTGTAAACATCATGTAAATATGTAAATTAATGAAAACCCACAACCAGCTATGTGAATGCAATGAATAATGAGATGGGGGCATGATGTTCCTAAGGATAAGGCGGTGGGGAATGTTAACCTTAAGCCAGTTTGGGGAAAATCCATGTGTCATGGGGAGAACCCATCAAAATTGTCAACTACCCTCTTTCTTGTCTTCTCTTCCCAACAATTTATTCTTCTAGAAGGTGGTTGAGGTAGTTATTGCTTGGAAGGGGAAGAGTATGGGAAAATATGAAGAGAGCAGAGCACCTAGTTTTGGAATGTTGTGTTTTTCTTGCATTGGCAAGAAACCAATAGAACTATATGTCATTTTTTACCCACGCGTTCATGTTTTAGATTTACTCTCACATTTTGAGAGCTGTGGGGCATTATAGTTTGGGATTATTATTCACCACCACCTTCGTTTCGAGGATAGCGACATTGTGGTAGCAACAGAGCTCTTTCTGTGTGTATCGTGTGTGTTCTATGAGTGTTTAGTGACATTGTAATATCAGCGAAGCTCTATCTACGTGTATCCTTCACGTTCTGCAATTGTTTTCCTTTTGCAGGACTGTGATCGCTGCATTGTGGCATTATATTAAAATAAAGAGTGTATGAGACCCTATTACTCGTGTTCTAGAGTAAGCCCATGCTATTGAGTCTCACAGTGGTTGTTGTATTGTTAAACCTAGTTTGGTTCTGAGCTATCTACAAGACTAGGAGTGGGAGAGACATAGAACTTGCTTGATAAACCTAGTGTGGAACCTCATGATAAGATAAGAGTGGCTAGAAAACCTACTATGCACATCCTGAAGAGAACTGGAAGGGAAGGGGTAGATCGAGGGACTGTGGAACAGAGAAGCGGACACTTCCTTATGTTGGGTGTGTAGGCAGTAGGGAAGCCATGCTAGATAGATCTTGTGAAGGTGTTCTTAGCTCTGTAGATGGGATCACTAGCTTAATATTTATTCTTTCCCATTTCCTTGGAAGCCTTATAAACCCAATGGGAAAGATGGCTTGGCTGGTAGCATGATAAACCCATCTGTTGGCTTGGTTGTGTCTTGTTGTGTTTGACTTAGTGAGTAACCTTTAGCTTGACAGTATGATAAATACAACTGCAGATGTTGGATTGGCTAGGTAGCCTGATAAACCTAGTAATGAGATGGGTTAATTGTGTACAGTCTGATAAACCCATATATTGGCTTGACTAGTTCTTAAAGGAGAATATTGGCTTGACTGTGTTTTGTTTGTGATACCCAACTATGAGATGGTTTGGCTGAGAGGCCTGTGAAACCCATCCATTGAAATGTTTTACCTTGCATCCTGATAAACCCAATTGTGTTGGCTTGGCTGAGTGTTATGGCACCCTTGACTAGGTATGAGTCTTGTTACAAAGAGAAATTCCTATGGCTTGGGGTACCACAATAGACAGCTTGACTCCAGAAATCAATCATTTCCTATATGCAAGAGAAACCAAATATCTAACACTAAAGGATCTCGAATCGTACCTTATTTCAAACAGTTGATGTAGATCCCCGTTGAGCTTTCCAACTCCATCTTGGAGTGATAAATTGATTCCTCAATATTCAATAATCAAGACAAGCATGCTATATATAATCGTGTTAAACCTACTCTAGCATATATAATCAATGAAATATAAGCATTTGAAATCATCCATGGATCAAATATTCATTCAAATACAAATTATTGGACAAGAAAAGATATTTGTATCAAATAAAAACATAGATTACAATAGAGACAACCTTTGTCGCCACATCTGCGAATCAGAGAAACTGAGTCCTCCACTTGGGCCTCCACCACTTCAATCCTCCATCTCTCGATAGCAAGCTCACAAGAAAAATACAAGCTTGGGAAGAACACAAAATTTCTCCAAAGGAAAAAGGGATGTAGACTCAAGTATAAGCTCTAGAAACAATGGACTATAGTTTTCTTACTCTTCAATTACTCATGCCTTCAATGTATCCAAAGGGTTCCTTATATAGCTCTTCAATGGGGTAATCAAAGGTTGAATCCGACCAATCTCAAGGCATATGGAAGGCCAGGAGACAGTTGAGTCGGATTCACATCAAGGAAAACTCCAAAAGAATTCGGCCTTTTGCACACATCCCGATGTACGTAGGTTTAGGGGTCCAATCCACGTATATACGCAAGAAAGGGATTAAAAGTTGTGTACAACAATTTTTGCATGTTTTTAGGGATGATCTTGGAAACATCAAAGGTACAAAAATGGTCCATGGGGTCTAAGGAGTCTGCAGAGGGACAGGAAAGGCCATAAAAGTTTGATTCCCCTCAATGTGTGAGGTTAGAGGGGTCATATGATGGCCGAAATACATTATAAGCCCATCCCAAAAGTGGAGTGATGAATAACCCAGTGGAAGAACCAGCCATCCAATCAATACAATACAATAATAAAGCTCTATACATAACTGCAAATAGGTATAGTAGTCTCGGGTACATAAGAGTACAATGGCCATGAATAAGCATGCTACAATATGACGTATGTGGTCATTGCCACATACAATATAAATAGATCAGAATCTCCATGATGAATATATACAAAGGATCATGATCTCCATGAAGGATGGAGATATATAATGGATCAAGATCTCCATAATGGCTGGAAATGTCTGACATATACTGGCATCAAGTGACAAGAGCTGAAATCTCATGAACACTGGCACGATTAAGGAGGTCGCATATAAGAGATGCCACCCATCTGGAAGGTCTCCTACACAAACCGCTATGAGTACATGTCCTACTATGTGAATAGAGGTGTTGAGGTCGAACATAGTAGTCCTATGGCTTGGGGTACCACAACAGACAACTTGACTCCAGAAATAAATCCTTTCCTATATGCAAGAGAAACCAAATATCTAACACTAAAGGATCTTGATTCGTACCTTATACTAGACGGTTGATGTAGATCCCCATTGAACTTTCCAACTCTATCTTGAAGTGATAAATTGCTTCCTCAACATTCAATAATCAAGACAAGCATGCTATATATAATCATGTTAGACCTACTCTAGCATATATAATCAATAACATATAAGCATTTGAAATCATCCATGGATCAAATATTCATTCAAATACACATTATTGGTAAGGAAAAGATATTTCTATTAACTAAAAATAGAGATTACAACAGAGACAACCTCTGTCGGCACATCTGCGAATCAGAGAAACTGAGTCCCCCACTTGGGCCTCCACCACTTCAATCCTCCATCTCTCGATAGCAAGCTCACAAGCAAAAGGCAAGCTTGGGAAGAACAAAAAAGTGCTCCAAGGGACAAGGGGATGCAGACTCAAGTATAAGCTCTAGAAACAATGGACTATAGTTTTCTTGCTCTTCAATTCCTCATGCCTTCAATGTAGCCAAAGGGTTCCTTATATAGCTCTTCAATGGGGTAATGAAAGGTCGAATTTGAGCGATCTCAAGGCATATGGAAGGGCAAGAGACAAGTGAGTTGGATCCACATCAAGGAAAAATCCAAATGAATTTGGCCTTTTGCACACATTCTGATGTACGTGGGTTTAGGGGTCAAATCTGTGTATATATCCGAGAAAGGGATTAAAAGTCATGTACATCAATTTTTGCATGTTTTTAGGGATGATCTTTGAAACATCAAAGGTAAAAAAATGGCCCATGGGGCCTAAGGAGTCTGCAGAGGAAGAGGGAAGGCCATAAAAGTGTGATTCACCATGTGTGATAAAATCAGCTATAATAGATGCCCCCTAATGTGTGAGGTCAGATGGGTCATACGATGGCCAAAATACATTATAAGTCCATTCCAGAAGTGGAGTGATGAAGAACCCAGTGGAAGAACCAGCCATCCAATCAGTACAATACATTAGTAAAGCTCTGCACATAACTGCAAATAGATATGGCAGTCCCGGATACATAAGAGTACAATGGCCATGAATAGGCATGATACATTATGACATATGTGGTCATCACCACGTACAATATAAATAGATCAGAATCCCCTTGATGAAGATATACAAAGGATCGTGATCTCCATGAAGGCTGAAGATATATAATGGATCAAGATCTCCATAATGGCTGGAAATGTCTGACATATACTGGAATCAAGTCATGAGAGCTGAAATCTCATGAACACTGGCATGATCAAGGAGGTAGCATATAAGATATGTGACCCATCTGGAAGGTCTTCTACACAAACCGCTACGAGTACATGTCCTACTATGTGAATAGAGGTGTCGAGGTCTAACATAGTAGTCCATCGTCTGATTACCAGTCATTGATGTATACCCTTAACAGACACGAGATCACCCACCAATAATGAAAATGGGAATCAATGTATTAGAGTGCAAACTAACAAGTGCGAATAAATGTGTTGAGGTCAAACACTTGAGAGGGTCCATCGATCAGGGGACATTGATGTGTTCCCAAAAAAATTTGATGGCGAGAGAACCTATCACTGATGATCGCAAATCTCAAGGCACTCAAAAATGACTCTAGATTCCTATCCCAGAATAAATGATCTGAAGTCGATGGGATGAAATCCATTGGAAGGAGGGCATTAAGGCATCCCCCATCATCCAACACGAGGTACATAGCAAAGCTGTATAATGTGGAAGGACTTGATCATAAGGTGAACAAACAAGTAATTGTACCAGGAATGGCTGACATGCAAAGTCGAGATAACTGAGGAATGGCCGACTCAGGTTTCAACTTCCTTAGAATAAGAACATAAAGAAAAATGGTGACTAAATGTAGGCAGAATAGACTTGATATGAAAAACTGGGACATCTCTGTGACACAAGAGGCATCGACAGAGGCTCCATAGGGACTGGAAGCTTAACTAGTCGGTGGAGATAAACTCAGATAAACAAGTACAGCTCATAAAGTCAAACTATTAACCCAACCAATGGATGCGATATACATTGCTCTTGTTCAAAGGTGACACAACTCGACTGCTGCCAAAGATAACATCTTTTTTTGTCCGGCTTTTTGGTTTTTTAATTATTTTTTAGACTTTTTCAAATATTTGAAAAGCTTGAAAAAAAATAAAATCATTTTAAAGTTACAGACTAGGAGGAGACGAGTGTTAAATGGGAAAACAAACTAGTTCCAAGCAGCGGAATGTACCTATGCTCAATGCAAGGACACATCTGTAGGATAGTGACACTCGAGGGAAAGTCCCCTCCCAGTAAAAATAGGGAATCAAGCTGCAAAGGATATATAAAATGGCTCTGTGTGGTTAGACATGAGATAAGCTCAGGCTATACGGCTGACACTCAAAGTCATGGAAGCCAGCATAAGGCTCAATGAGGCAGGCAAAGCTCATGATATTGCAATTACAACTTGACATACGAGAGTCCTTGCGAAACAGTCCAGCAAAAGATTAAGAGGAGTATGGGGCTCTTGCAAAACATCATGGTGATACTATACAATGGACTCCCACACCCTAAAAGCCAAACTGTTGGCATGGGTACCAAATGAAAATAAGGAGCTAACTAGGGTACCCATGTAAGGTCAAGCTCTACCATTCACATCATGTCACTTCTAAAACAACAACAAGGTTCCGTGACAGGATAGAATGGGTTCATACCTAAGGTTATAATGAAATGGTCATAAGGTCATGAAAAATGCAAATGGAGTTGAAATATAACCTATATGCCATTTTAAAAATCATACCTGACAGCGGCACAAACGAGTCAAAACAATGGTCGAGATGACTCTCAAAACGGTCTCCTACATCATATATTAGTAAAAAATGGTCCAAAAGGGTCAGAAACGGTCCAAAACTATAGAAAAGGGGGTAGACATTTTAAAAAATTTGAAATTTTTTTATAAATAGTAAAAAATATAAAACATTATATAACATTTGAATTTTTTACCCAATTGAGCTCAGAACTTCAAACGCGAATTCTGGGAGATCCAGCCAGCGGAATCCGACACCATTTTTTCCAGGTAACTTCCCATGCCCTACTCTTTCATTCATATGTAAGTTTTTCAATTTTTCATGGTCCAAATTGAGTTCTAGGCCATCCTAAATTATGCACCATGGCCCACACAGAAATCGAGGATTTTTCCACGTATAGGGCTGGCTATACGTGAAAAAATGCCTCAAAGTCGTGTACATACGCGGATGTTTAGCAAACAGTCATGTATGCAGATGCGTTAAAGTTTCTCTAAGACATCTAGTGACCCAAAATTGAATTAAATGTGCAGGATGGTTCTATAATGGAAGGAACGAGAGCATGGGCATGTAGAAGAAGCAGTACACGAAGATCTAATGGCACAACAAGCTCTTCGTGCATGCAAGATCTACAAGTTTTGGTGTCTTGGTGGTTTAAGGGCCAAATGAAGACTACTACAAATGCTACATTAGAGGAAATTTCAACTCAAAATGGGCATCCTAAAAAAATTAATCAAATAATAGTTAAAATAATAAAATAATATTTATTAATTTTGGAGGAAGAAAAGAAAAAAACTACTTTTTTGTTTGTATTTTTGACATATCTCCTCGTGTTTTTACTCAAATTTCGATCAGGAGAGCTCATTGTATGCAGAATTAAATTATGCATCCAAACAGTACCCACTCCACATACTTTTGACGGACCCCGCTACCCTAAAAACAAGAAATACCTGAAAAAAATGTGATAATGACATCATCATCACATTTTTTCAAATATTTCTTGTTTTTGGGGTAGTGGGGTCCGTCAAAAGTATGCCGAGTGGGTACTTGTTGGATGCGAAATTTAATTCCACATCCAACGAGCTCTCTCGATCAAAATTTGAGTAAAAACACGGGGAGATATGTCGAAAATACAAACAAAAAAAATAGTTTTTTTTATGATACCTATCCCTAAATTTAAATTAAAAAGGTGTTTAAGACCTATACGGTATTTCAAATTTAAAGAAATTTCATTGGCTAAGACAAGATGACATGGAATTTGAGTTAAATTTAAAAGGCCCATTTTGAGTTGAAATTTACTCTAATGGTAGACTACTGGGATCCTGACTCAGAGTCATTCTAGATCGATAGAATGTCCTTCACTATAGAAGTGGAGGACATATACTTCATTAGTGGATTGTCCCGATGGGGGGAAGTTGTGAAACTACGTTCTCGTGAGCCTAGAGGTGGCCTCACCATAGATGAGTATATAGCTGTATACTATTATCTGGACACGGAGAAGGTTAGGAGTCATATCGCAACTAACTCTATATAGGTGCCAGGCCTAAAGGCCATACTACTGACACTTGGCAGGATAGCAGGCCTAGCCTCACTCAACCAGGCCTTGTGGCCCCTAATGTTCTATGCAGTGGAGTGCATGGGGCCCTTAGTTTACGATTGGAGTACTGGGCTGTTGGGAAACATGAAGCAACAGCTCAACAACTGCAAGATGGGCATGGCACAAAACTTTGGTTTCAGCAATATACTGAGCACATTCTTCTTTGAGCATGTTTTGGGATTGAGCCCTAGAGTTGACATTCCTCTTCATGGGATTCAAGATCTGGGCCAACGATGTTGGGCAGATGCAATGTGGAGACTGGGTGAAGGTAGGGTGTCCAACCCCTGTCCAGCTGATTTCTTTACATGGTGGCTGCAGCAAATAGTTTCCATCGATGACTACCCCTATGCAGGGATATATTTTTGGGGAGATCTCGACATGCCATTACCACAAGTATCAGCATATGGTGACATTAGTAATGAATCCCAATGCTCTTTTAAAAAAAAAAAATTGAGTTATTAATTTTTTTTTGTCTTTTTTGATATATATAGACTCAAAAAGACATGTTTTTGCGTGACAACCCATAGTAACATCCTGTCATATGCATGCAAATGTAGAACCACGATGGCCTGAAGGCTTCCCTCGTCATAGACGAAGGGGAAGAGGAGATGACATTATGGGAGTGGATGCTCCAAGGCATTCATACCAACTTTGTGCGGCTGACACATAGGGTACCCATGGCGTAGGTCGAGCACTTGCCTAAGGCCATGCAACGTCAGGTGGTGGGTGTGCCATGAACATGGGTGCAGTTGTTTTGATAACTAGCTAGAGCTATGGTGAGATTCCATGATGAGAACCCCTCTCCTCCTCCCCACGCTTAGATACCTGGGAGTGATACATTTTGTACTACCGTGTATTTATATTTTGGTGGCTCGAAAAGCCCATTTTTGTATGATGACACTATGTATTATCAGATTTTGGATGTTTAATAAAAAAAAAATATGATGATAAATTTATTTATTTACACATGTAAAAATGTATGTTTGTGATGAGATTATTGTATATGAAATTCTATTACAGCGGAGTCGCCAATTCTATTACGGAGAGAAATTCCTATGGCTTGGGGTACCACAACAGACAACTTGACTCCAGAAACCAATCCTTTCCTATATCCAAGAGAAACCAAATATCTAACATTAAAGGATCTCGATTCATACCTTATTTCAGACGGTTGATGTAGATCCCCGTTGAGCTTTCCAACTCCAGCTTGAAGTGATAAATTGCTTCCTCAACATTCAATAATCAAGACAAGCATGCTATATATAATCGTGTTACGCCTACTCTGGCATATATAATCAATAACATATAAGCATTTGAAATCATCCATGGATCAAATATTCATTCAAATACACATTATTGGATAGGAAAAGATATTTCTATTAAATAAAAATAGAGATTACAATAAAGACAACCTTTGTTGGCACGTCTGCGAATCAGAGAAACTGAGTCCCCCACTTGGGCCTCCACCACTCCAATCCTCCATCTCTCGATAGCAAGCTCACAAGCAAAAGGGAAGCTTGGGAATAACACAAAAGTGCTCCGAGGGACAAAGGGATGCAGACTCAAGCATAAGCTCTGGAAACAATGGACTATAGTTTTGTTGCTCTTCAATTCCTCATGCCTTCAATTTATCCAAAGGGTTCCTTATATAGCTCTTCAATGGGGTAATGAAAGGTCGAATCTGAGCGATCTCAAGGAATATGGAAGGCCAGGAGACAAGTGAGTTGGATCCACATCAAGGAAAACTCCAAAAGAATTTGGCCTTTTGCACACATCCTGATGTACGTAGGTTTAGGGCTTAAATCCATGTATATACGTGAGAAAGGATTAAAATTCGCATACAACAACTTTTTCATGTTTTTAGGGATGATATTGGAAACATCAAAGGTACAAAAAGGGTCCATGGGGTCTAAGGAGTTTGCAGAGGGACAGAGAAGGCCATAAAAGTGTGATTCACCATGTGTGGTAAAATCAGCTATAACAGATGCCCCCTAATGTGTGAGGTCAAAGGGGTCATATGATGGCCGAAATACATTATAAGTCCATCCCAGAAGTGGAGTGATGAAGAGCCCAGTGGAAGAACCAGCCATCCAATTAGTATAATACAATAATAAAGCTTTGCACATAACTACAAATAGATATAGTAGTCCCAGATACATAAGAGTACAATGGCCATGAATAGGCATGATACAATATGGCGTATGCGGTCATCACCACGTACAATATAAATAGATTAGAATCTCCATGATGAATATATATGAAGGATCATGATCTCCATGAAGGTGGAAAATATATAATGGATCAAGATCTCCATAATGGCTGGAAATTTTTGACATGTACTGGAATCAAGTCACGAGAGCTGAAATCTCATGAACACTGACATGATCAAGGACGGAGCACATAAGAGATTCCCCCATCTAGAAGGTCTTCTACACAAACCGCTAAGAGTACATGTCCTGCTATGTGAATAGAGGTGTCAAGGTCAAACATAGTAGTCCATCGTCTGATTATAGGTCATTGATGTATACCGTTCATAGACACGAGATCACCCATCGATAATTAAAATGGGAATCAAGGTACTAGTGTGCAAACTAACAAGTGTGAATAAATGTGTTGAGGTCGAACACTTGAGAGGGTCCATCGATCAGGGGACATTGATGTATTCCCAAAAACTGTCGATGGCGAGAGAACCTGCCACTGATGACTGCAAATCTCAACGCACTAAAAAATGACTCTAGATTCCTATCCTAGAATAAATGATCTGAAGTTGATGGGATGAAATCCATTAGAAGGAGGGCATTAAGGCATCCCCCATCATCCAACATGAGGTACTCAGCAAAGCTGTATAATCTGGAAGGACTCGATCATAAGGTGCACAAACCAGTAACTATATCGGGAATGGCCGACATGCAAAGTCAAGATAACTGAGGAATGGCCGACTGAGGTTTCAACTTCGTTTGAACAAGAACATAAAGGAAAATGGTGACTAAATGTAGGCAGCATAGACTTGATATGCAAAACTGTGACATCTCTGTGACACAGGAGGCATTGACAGAGGCTCCATAGGGACTGAAAGCTTAACTAGTCGATGGAGATAAACTCAGCTAAATGAGTACAGCTCCTAAAGTCAAACTATTAACCCAACCAACATATGTGATATACATTTCTCTTGTTCAAAGGTGACACGACTCGACTGCTACCAATAACAACATATTTTCTTGTCTGAATTTTTGGTTTAAATTTTTTTTTTTGGACATTTTCAAATATTTGAAAAGCTTGAAAAAGAATAAAATTGCTTTAAATTTACAGACTAGGAGGAGATGCGTGTCAAATGGGAAAACAAACTAGTTCCAAGCAGCGGAACATACCTATGCTCAATGCAAGGACACATGTGTAGGATAGTGACACTCGAGCGAAATTCCCCTCCCTGTAAAAATAGGGAATCAAGCTGCAAAGGAAATATAAAATGGCTCTGCGTGGTGAGACATGAGACAAGCTCGAGCTATACGAATGACACTCAAAGTCATGGAAGTCGGCATAAGGCTCAATGAGGCAAGCAAAGCTCATAATAATGCAATCACAACTTCATAGGGGAGTCCTGGGGAAACATGCCAACAAAAGATCAAGAGCAGTATGAGGATCTTGAAAAATGTCATGGCAATACTATACAATGGACTCCCACACCCTAAAACACAAACTATCGACATGGGAACCAAATGCAAATAAGGAGCTAACTAGGGTACCCATGTAAGGTCAAGCTCTACCATTCACATCATGTCACTTCTAAAACAACAAGAAGGCTTCCTGACAAGATAGAATGGGTTTGTACCTAAGGTTATAATGAAATGGTCATAAGGTAATGAAAAATGCAAACTAAGATGAAATCTAACCTATATGCTAGTTTAAACATCATACTTGACATCAGCACGAATAGTTCAAAACAACAGTCAAAATGGCACTCAAAACGGTCTCCTACATCATATATTAGTAAAAAACGGTCCAAAGGGGTTAGAAACGGTCCAAAACTATAGAAAAGGGGGTAAAAATTTTCAAAATTTTGAAAAATTTCTATAAATAGTAAAAAATTCAAAACATTATATCACATTTGAAATTTTTACCCAATTGAGTTCAGAACTTCAAACACGAATTTTGGGAGTTCCAGCTGGTGGAATCTGACACCATTTTTTCCAGGTAACTTCCCATGCCCTACTCTTTCATTTGCATGTAAATTTTTCAATTTTCCATGGTCCAATTGGAATTCTAGGCCATCCTAAATTATACACCACAACCCACACGAAAATCGAGTATTTTTCTATGTATAGGGATAGCTATAAGCAGAAAAATTCCTCCAAGACACATACATACAGTGTTGTTTAGCAAATAGTTGCATATGCGGCGGCGTTCAAGTTTTTCTAAGACATCTAATGACCCAAACTTGAATTAAATGTTCAGGATGGTTCTATAATAGAGGAAATGAGAACACGGGGATGTAGAAGAAGCAATACATGGAGATATAATGGCACAATAAGATCTTTGTGCATGCGGGCTCTACAAGTTTTGGTGTCTTGGTTCTAGAATAGAGGAAACGAGAACATAGGGATGTAGAATAAGCAGTACGGGGAGATCTAATGGCACAACAAGCTCTTTGTGCATGCAGGCTCTACAAGTTGTGGCGGCCTGAAGGCTTCCCTCATCATAGATGGAGGGGAAGAGGATATGACATTATGGGTGTGGATGTGGAGCGGACGCTCCAAGGCATTCATACCAACTTTGTGTGGCTGACACATAGGGTACCCATGGCGCAGGTAGAGTACCTGCCTGAGGCCATGCAGTGTTAGGTGGTGGGTGTACCACAAGCATGGGTGCAGTTGTTTCGATGACTAGCTAGATCCATGGTGACATTCCACGATCAAAGCCCCCCTCCTCCTTCCCAGGCTTAGATACCTGGGAGTGATACATTTTGTACTACAGTGTATTTATATTTTGGTGGCTCGGAAGCCCCATTTTTTTATTATGACACTATGTATTATCACATTTTGGATGTTTAATGAAATTTTTTTATGATGGTCGATTTATTTATTTACATCTGTAAAAATGTATGTTTGTGATGAGCTTATTGTTTATGAAACAAATGCCAATCTAACACATAGTTAGCATATGAGTCAGCAACTTGATTATAAATTTTTGGAACATGTATGTATGTTATGTTGTCAAATTGTTGTTCTAACAATCTCACATGTAAGAATCTTCATAATAATGTTGGATGCCTAACATGGTACAAGCCATTAAGCTGTGACACTACTAACTCCGAATCAATACGTATCTCAAGAGATAGAACAACATGTGAAATGGAATCCCGTAGAAGCTCTATAGTGGCACTATATTTAGCAACAATTTTTGAAGAGGACCGTAAACATACGCCTCCTGAAGACAATACCTGGCCCGTAGCAGTATAAATCACCCAGGCAGTAGAGGCTGAGTGTTGAGTATGACGACTAGCACCATCCACAAATCTTATATAGATGGAAGACTCCATTAACATTTTCCATAAGAAACGAAAGCTAATCAACAAACCCGATCATCATAAAAAAAAATTAACTATGCAAAATACTGTATAATAATATACAATAGTCAGCCCTGGCTGAGAATCATGCATAGTGATTTTTAAGATAGATCCCATTTCTAGGCTCTGCCAAGGAAGTCCCCTTGTAATCTACTAGCTCATATGTGCCCTTCTCTAACACACGTTTAACAACTTAAGGACCATGCCACATGGGATTAAACTTTCCTGCCCCCAAGGGTTCTTTAGCCTGATCCCACAAAAGGACCAAATCTCCTTCACTAAAATTCCTTGGATGGATAGATTTATCATACTAGACCTTAACACGACTCTTATTCACTTCTAGAGCCACCAAGGCATCTCGGCACTGCTCATCAAGGTGCTCTAAGTGGACCAAATGCTCCTCCAATGGGGAAGTGTCTGATAAGATCTCTATGGCTAGCTTCAAAGAAGGGATTTCGTACTCAACCAGCAATATAGACTCCAGTCCATGTACAAGTTGATATGGAGAAAAACTGGTGGCAGTCTTAACCGCAGTCCCATAAGCCCACAAAGTAGGATATAACATGATATGCCAATTGTTCTTGCTTTGTGTGATGGTTCATTGGAGAATGGAATTGAGTGATTTGTTCACTGCTTCAACCTGTCCATTCACTTAAGGGTAATAAGAAGAAGAATGCTTCTACTTATACCCTATATTTGAGGCCAACTCTTCCATCATATGATTCTGAAAGTGCCTACCATTGTCAGTGAAAAGCTCGTTTGGAATACCAAACTGAGTAAAGATCTGGTTGAATATAAAATGTGCAGTTGTATCACCATTGGATTTAACCATGGGCATAGCCTCAGCCCATTTCATGAAATAATCAATAGCCATGATAATATGATGATGCTCCCCTACTGAAGCTGGGTTGCAATCCATGAAATCAAGCCCCCACTTAGTGAAGGGACCGGCGGTGATAATTGGATGTAACGGGGCAGGATGTGAGCGCATATTGCGTGCAAACACTTGGAAAGGGTGGAACTTCTTGACCGCATTAACAAAATCTTTAAAAATCAATGGCCAGAAATAACCCACTCTTAAGATTGTTTGGGCTATAGAAAGCCCAAATAAATGGCCACCACACACCCCTCCATGGCAATCATTCAGCACAAGCTCAACCTCCTCATGATTTAAACAACGATGTACATTAGAGGAATTTTGGGGTCTAAAATGGGCCTCCAAAGGAAAATAATAAAATAATAGTTAAAATAATAAAATAATAGTTAAAATAATAAAATAATATTGATTAATTTTGGAGGAAGAAAGAAAAAAACTACTTTTTGTGTTCGTATTTTCGACATATCTCCCTGTGTTTTTACTCAAATTTCGATCGGGAGAGATCGTTGGATGTGGAATTTGATTCCGCATCCATAAAGTACCCACACTGCATACTTTTGACGAACCTCGCTACACCAAAAACAAGAAATACCTGAAAAAAATGTGATGATGGTGTCATCATCACATTTTTTTCAGGTATTTCTTATTTTTGGTGTAGCGGGGTCCGTCAAAAATATGCAGTGTGGGTACTCGTTGGATGTGGAATCAAATTCCGCATCCAACGAGCTCTCCCGATTGAAATTTGAGTAAAAACACAGTGAGATATGTCGAAAATACAAACAAAAAAAGTAGTTTTTTTAATGACAAATATGTCAATTCAACCATTATGGTTGACTTATTTTATTGAAATTCTATTGGTTCTTGAATTCCAGCTCACAAAAACTTATTTTGGCACGTTTTCTTATATGGCCCATTTTAGACCCCAAATTTCCTCTAATGAAATGGAATCTACCCCATGGTGGTATAAGGTGTTATCTACTATGAGGTAATTCTTCGATATGTGATGTAATCGTCATTATTCATCTCATGAAAGGTGAGTAGGGACCTTCAATGTCTGTAAATATATGATAATATCCCCATACCATGGATCCAAAGTTGAGATCAGGAAAATGTGGTGATCGACAAACGTATCTTCAGAAACTTCCTCCTCCTCCTCGCTTGGGAAATTAGATATAATTTCCGCAAAAATCAATGATTTCTTCGATTTTTCAAAAACAAACTTGAGATCGAATTCTTGCAAGATGGAAATCCATTTATTATACATTTTCCCCAATCATCCTTCTAGTGAGGACGAACTGAAATGGATTGACATGGGCTACCACCAAGGTCTGGGGAAGGAGAATATAGTGCCTCAATATTTGAACCGCATGAACGGTAGCTAAGGAAAGTTTCTCCACATGGGAATAATAGATCTCTGCATCTATAAGGTTTCAGCTCAAACAATATCTGAGATGCTCCTAGAGCTCCTCATCCTCTTGAACCAAAACCATACCAATCGTCTCTATGGACACAGCCACATAAAGTAAAAAGTCACGGCTATAGTCGGGTGGACTAATCACCGGGGGAAATGCTAAGGCTCGCTTAAGCACATCAAAGGACTTTTGGGCTCTCTCATCCAAGCAAAAGGCAGTGTCCTTCTTCAAAAGACGCATAAATCCTCTAGTCAAATTGGCAAAGTTAATGACGAATCTCTGCAAGAAATATGCCATGCCTTGCAAACATTGAAGATGTCTAATATTTCTCCGAGGAGACAATTGAAGTATTGTCTCAACCTTCAAAGGGTCGACTCTTATACCCTCCTTGGAGACAATGAATCCTAATAAGCGATGAGACGTCACACAAAAGATGCATTTATAAGGATTTAACCTTACCAAATAATGGAGGCACCCTTCGAACACTAATCTCAAATGGTAGAAATGATGCTTCCTTTGACGAGAATGAGAAGCAAGGTCATCCAAAAAGACTTCAATAAATGATTTGAGATCATCGAAGATCAAGGTCATAGCCTGCTGAAAAGTAGCTTCGGCGTTTTTAATGCCAAAAGGCATCTTTCGATATGAAAAGGTACCCTAAGGACAAATAAAAGAAGTCTTATGTTTGTCCTTGGGTTTGATCTGTATCTGATTGTATCCAGAAAATCCATCCATAAAAAAAATACCCTGCTTCCTGCACACTCATCCAAAATTTGATCAATAAATGGTGTGGGAAAATTGTCCTTAGGAAAGGCATGATTCAAGTCACGAAAATCAGTGCATATGCTGATCGTTCTCTGTTTCTTATCAACTGAAACGGGGTTTGAAACCCACTCCATTAAGGGAATGGGATAGATAAAATCGTCATTCAACAACTTTTCTATCTTGGCCTTAATTGCGGGTGCTTTCCTAGGATTCACCGCACGCAAGCATTGTCGAACAGGCTTAGCATTGGGATAAGTTTTAATCTCATGTTCAACAATACGAGGGTCGATACCTGACATTTCCTCGTATGACCAAGCAATTACATCATGAAACTCTTTTAACAGCTTGGTATAATCTTGAATCTTAGCATGGGAACATTATGCCCCAATATAGACATTCTCAATCTTGCCAGGATCACGAAAGATATTGATAGGAATGGTAGGAGATATATTCGCCATGTTTCCACCAGCCATCAGACCAGGAGAGAATAATGGAACCATGGGACTACCAATTATCTCACTAAGAATCTCCCTAAAGTCTTCACACTCAAAACGGTCAAACTCAGGAAGAAAATAAGATCTATGATGCAACACTTCCCAAGGTGGATCAACCCTAGGCATAGCCTCAATAATAGCTTCATTTGATGGAAAAACACTATCAAGGTAGTCATGTGTGTGAGAAGACTCAACTGCCCATGGAGGCAGCACATATGGGTCCTCCTCTTCCATCCGTGAAGAGGAAGGACTAGGCTCTGCAACACATTCAAGATTAACTTGATATTCTATCATTGCTGTAGGGAATGGCATGTCCGTTTTGATAGACTCACACAAAGGACTCAGTGTAGGAAGAATCCAAGGATCTTCCATATGAGTGGTGCGAAAAGAAACCAAACACACTGATGATGAAGCCTCACTAGAACTAAACCCGATCATAAGAACAAGTGCAGGACAACTAAAGGATCCCATAAGGGCTGGATACATGCCAACACCCACACTCCCAGTTGCGGGCTGAGAGTGCTCGACAATTGGGACTGAAGCTCCTGAAGATGTAGTAACACATAGATTCTTGAATGCCATTTGATCAATCATAACTATATTCCCATTAAATGAAAAACATACAACTCAAAATAGAGAAGAAGCTATGGCTTGGATACTATACATCCAATTCCTACACAGTAACATATTGTAGTCAAGGGGCGCATCAACCACCTCGACCTCGATCGTGATGGTCTTCCCTCCCAAACGGACCTTAAGAGAAGGAAGAATTTAGTGCAGCTAAAATGATCTACCATCAAACACAGTCAACATGGTAGAGGATTTAGACAACTCAGGGGAACCCAAACCCTTCATACAAGCCAAAGACATCAGAGAAGCAGCAGCGCCTTCGTCAATCATAGTGCATTTGATGGTCTTGTTAAGAAATTCTACATGAATTAAGAGAGACACATAGTAAGGCAAGTGAGGTTGTAGTCCCGCGGTTTCAAATTTGATGACAGAGGAAGAATTATCATCGTTAATAGCCAGGGAAGAAAGAAAACCCTTCCTTTACAAAGGACAACTCTTAATTACTTCGAGTGTAGACATCGTACAAGGAGTGTGGCCCAAATCCTCAACAATAGAATAGTTCTAGGCTGCTTGGGGATTAGGATTGTGCCCCGAATGCTTAAGGAATCCCTTAGGAATGCGAGGAGAAACTTTAGGTTTATACACAAGGTTTTCAATATGCAAAGGACTCTCGGGTGGAGTAGGTTCCTTTCCAAGGTCTGGTTGTGACAAACCATAGTCCTTCACATGAGTCACAACCTTAGTAGCACGCACCATATTGATGTAACCACGACCATTACTAGCTTCCGGTGGATCTTGATCCCCATCGAACTGATCATGGGTCCTCGAGTTCATGTTTTGATTATGAGGTAAAGGGTTAGTCAGCATAGCTAGGCCCTACTCTATGAACCTAGAGGCTTCTTGAATCTGAGGGCACAAGTGAGTGATCAGGTGATCATCCTTAAACAACTTGCAAGGAAACTTAACCTTACGTTTAGGCTAATTGTCCCCCCAAATAATTTTGGGCATTCTTGTCATTAGAATTGGCATTTTCATTCCTATTCCCACCCTTATGATTTTTTTTACCCTTCTTCTTATTCCTTCCGGGTTGCTGGTTACCCTTCTTGTCCGACGATTGCTCCAAAAGCACACCTGCCATTTGGGTGGGTTGAGATGAAACCATGGCTTGTCCCGAGGCATATTGGTTGATAGACAATTGATTGATCTGTTTCACAACCCAATTTGTAGGTTTGGTGCTCATACAACCAATAATGCCATCGGCATGTGGTCCAGGTTTGACCTTAGGGTTGAAACTAGAATGCGAAGCATTGGGAATAATCTCATATAACAAACCAGATTGATGATAAATCAAATCCAATTCCTGTGCCCTAAAAATGGCTTGTTCCTTGTTCTAAACTCTAGATGTAGAAACATCTTTCACTATATAAGGTAGTAACGATTTAAGGAACCACTCGAAGAGAAACTATGGCGGTATGAAGGCTTTAATCAATCTCTTCCGTCTACGCCACTCTTGGATATGGTCTGAGATATGCATGGATTTGTCTTACCAAAATATCAACAAGAGTTCCGTACCAACCTCGTAATGCACTAGTAGCTAGAAGTGGTTGAGAGAATTCATAGCTAGGTCATCGAACAAAGTGAATACCCCCCTAGGTAGCTCTATGTACCATTTCACTGCAGGCCCGGTGAGGGTGCGTTGAAATAGCCTTAAATGGATTGAATATTCATGTAAGGAATTAGAAGAGCAGCAAAGGTGAAATGTAGTGACATGTTCACTAGGATATTCTCCTGGTTTTCCCTCGAATTCGGGAATGTCGAAGGGAACCTTCATAGGGACAATCGGCCAAGCCGGTTCATAAGATACTAGATCGTTTGTTAGTCTCAACAAGTCAAGGAGATTTAACATTACGATGAAAGGTAGCCTAGGTTGAGTAGGTCAATGAGATGCTCCCTAACAATTTTGGCTCACATAGGACTGATTACCGTAACTACCATGGCCTTGGCCATAGTATCCTCCTCCCATTTGACCTATTTAAGGTGGAATGGAAGCACCATAATGTGGTGTACCTTGACTGTGTGGGGGTACAAAGCCATAATTTGCAGAGTAAGTGGGTTGTTGATACCTATACCCATAAGGTGAATAACTCTATGCATACTACGGTCCATAATATGGTCCATAAGAAGTCCCATGAGAAACTACATAAGTAGGAATATGACCTCTAGAAGTAGAAATACGACCTCCTAAAACAACAGGAGGTACTTGACTTTGAGACACAACTACACAAGTAGCAATAGTATGCACATGACACATAGCAAAATTCTGGCCTGAAGGACCACGTGAATGAGGGGGATGAATAGCATTTGAAGAACTAGGAATAGAGGATGAAGGGACATGTGAAACTATGTATATGGTATTCCCTACCATCACTCATATTGGTTTTGGTATCTGAATAGGACTACTAGCACTAGGTCTAGGACGAACATGTGATGTAGCTTCCACTACTGGGATGGAAGCTGTAATGTGACTCATGTTCCCAAATTTCTCCACATGGAAAGGAATGGGAGTGCTCCCAGGTGTAGTGTTAGGTTCAAACTTCGACTTGGCATGGAGTGCCAGATCATGTGCATGGATACCAGACATGCCATAACTAACATAGCTAGTGCTTGCAGGTTCATGATGAGTCTCGTCGCCCAACATCCAATACTGAGGACCTGTGAATGAGGGATCATACCTAGAGTGTGTAAGTATATCATGTGAAGGATCATACCTAGATTATGTAGGTATATCAGGTGAAGGATCATATATAGGTGTCAGATCCTCTTCCCCAACCTTGTGAGGTGGAGAAGACAACTCAGGAATTTCAGCTTCATGATCTCCCATCATGTGTGAATCAATGTGAGAAGTAGCCCTCCTGGACTGTCTATTTCTCACTCCCAAAGGAGGAGGAGATGTAGAAGGTGGAATTCCTGCTAAATGATGAGAACAGCGAAGTGCCACATCCAAATCCACAATGAATCAAAAAATGAAAAAGACTCTCTAATTACGCAAACACTAAGCAAGCTAGCATGCACAAAGCATACACTTATATAATCTAAATCCAATCACAAGAAAACAAGGGTAGGATATGTGAGCTCCCTAATGAAGTATGTATGTCTCGCCTAGGAGATGCTTGAGACTCCCATACACAAGAAGTAGAGATTCGTAACCAATTATTCTTGCCTCATATTCAACGCATATAGCGACTATGCTATCCGACCCCAACCTGGCTGGGACACCTATAGAATAACCCATGCAAAGTACCCCCTTGATAACCTAGGTAAGACAAATAAGGTCACCTCAATATAATCAATGCTCAGGCGGACACTCGTAGGCGGGATTGACCATATGTCCAGGGTAGCAAAGCCCGAAACTCTTGAAAGAGCCCACAGATACGAATACAATCCTGGAAATATCTCTGGTGCTACTCAGTTATGACTAGGGTTCATCCCAATCAATAATCTCTCACACTGCCTCATGCTTAACTCTGTTGTAAGAGGAGGATCCTGAGAAACACTAATTATACCAAGGAATTTCACACTCTCACCTAGACAGACACATACATGTTGTTGTTTAGTGGTCTTGGAGAATTTACTCACAATGAACTATTCCAAGACACTAAAACCTAATCATGTTGGTGTACCCTATCAAAGAAAATAGTGTAATCCATTTTAATTAAGCGTTGATTTTATTTGGCTTTATTACTCACAAAAGGTAAATAGCTGTGCAACCAATGGTGTTATGACACAACATGAAGCAAAATGCACAACTAACAATCAATGCAAATGCATTGTGTCGAATGAAAAATAGGGCATGTTACTATGTGAAATGCAAAATTTCTCTTCAAATGACAAATGTAATCATTCCTGTATGAAATCTTGACTAATACTTCGCTAAGCAAACCTAATGCAAGTACCATGCAAAATGCAAAGTACAAAGCATAATGATGCAAAGAAGCAAATATTTTTGGATGTTTTGAATAAAAATGAGATACTAAACCAAAAAAATGACTCTACCACCCCCAGACTCTGCAAGCACAATAAAACGGTACTCATGGAAAGCACTAAGGTACAAGAGACCTAATGCACTAATCCCAAAACAAAAAATCGAAAATGAAATGACAAGAACATTCTTAAAAAAAAATTTACCCTAAAAAAGTGTGTTTCTGGTCAGAAACAGAGGTGTATACAGACTCTAGCACTATCAAAGGAGACTAATCAATCATCAAAATTCACCCAGAAACAATCTATGATCCTCTAAAAGGCACAAATCAGGGCATACGCAACTGTATGCAGAAAACCCACATATGTATGTTGATATCTCAGGAAAAACCACGTGTACACGTGACTATGAGTTAAAAACTCACGTACAGGAAGAAAAATGTATAAAAATGAAGGGAAATAGATAAGCTGAGACAAAATTCACACCAATCAGACACTACCAAGCAAACATGCCCCCAGACCCGACTCAAAAACAGAGAAATCAGATCAATTCAACAAAATTGAATGCCGATAAAACCCCCAAAGGACAACAACTAGGAAATCCCCAGCAAAGTCATCAATTCTATTACGGAGAGAAATTCTTATGGCTTGGGCTACCAAAACAGACAGCGTGAATCTAGAAATCTATCCTTTCCTATATGCAAGAGAAACCAAATATCTAACACTAAAGGATCTCGGGTCGTACCTTATTCCATACAGTTGATGTAGATCCTTGTTGAGCTTTCCAACTCCAGCTTGAAGTGATAAATTGCTTCCTCAACATTCAATAATCAAGACAAGCATGCTATATATAATCGTGTTAGACCTACTCTAGCATATATAATAAATAAAATATAAGCATTTGAAATCATCCATGGATCAAGTATTCATTCAAATACACATTATTGGACAGGAAAAGATATTTCAATTAAATAAAAACAGAGATTACAATAGAGACAACCTCTGTCGGCAAATCTGTGAATCGTAGAAACTGAGTCCCCCACTTGGGCCTCCACCACTTCAATCCTCCATCTCTCGATAGCAATCTCACAAGAAAAAGGAAAGCTTGGGAAGAACACAAAAGTGCTCCAAGGGACAAAGGGATGTAGACTCAAGTATAAGCTCTAGCAACAATTGACTATAGTTTTCTTGCTCTTCAATTCCTCATGCCTTCAATGTATCAAAAGGGTTCCTTATATAGCTCTTCAATGGGGTAATGAAAAGTCAAATCTGAGCGATCTCAAGGCATATGGAAGGCCAGGAGACAAGTGAGTCAAATCCACATCAAGGAAAACTCCAAAAGAATTTGGCCTTTTGCACACATCCTGATGTACACGGGTTTAGGGGTCAAATCCGCATATATATGCGAGAAAGGGATTAAAAGTCATGTACAACAATTTTTTCATGTTTTTAGGGATGATATTGGAAACATCAAAGGTACAAAAATTGTCCTTGGGGTCTAAGGAGTTTGCAGAGGGACAGGGAAGGCCATAAAAGTGTGATTTACCATGTGTGGTAAAATTAGCTATAACAAGTCTGCTAGTGTTCCTTTATTCCTTGAGGAAATCATGCCCAGCTCAGGGGTGGCAGTGGTGCTGATAGACTAAGGAACACACTGGCCTATGGTTACGAGGAATGTTGCAGTGACACAGCTGGTTGCAGGACATGTTCTATGCAAGATAAGTGTTCTTGTCTATATTATTCTCTGCAATTGTATTTCTTGTTTTGCAAATTGCTTGATGGAATGTGATGAACATCTCACTATGTTGAATTGATGCATTGTTAATTTGAATAGTTGCAAGTATAGGCATCTATGTATGTTTTCTCATCAATGAATTTGGAACTAAGTTGCAGGCTAGATTGGGCAGATTGGTAATGGCTTGATTGATCAGATCAATCCAAGAATGCAGTGAAAAAACTGAGTTTCCTGCTAGAAATCCTCCTTTGCGCAAATTTGCAGGATTGCGGGATGTGGGATGCAGAATGTCATTTCACATATTTTCATCTCCACAAATTTCCCCTTCGCAACTTCCTCTCTGTAACTTGTGGGATTTGGGGTGCGGGATGCAGGATCGCGGTGTCGCGGTTCCATTAATTCCCAATCCCGCAATTCAAATCTATACACCATCAATATTTGCGAGATGATTCTCCTTTGTCGATCTGTTTTCGATGCGTGATGCGGGATGCGGGTTGTGGGAAGCAATATTGCATGTTTTGTAACTTTTTGACCCTACAACTCAGAACTTCCACATCGTTTATTTTTGTGAGTGGATTCTTAACTGTTGATTTGGTTCGAGTCTACGTGATCATTTTTTTCTGTCGCGTTTTCTCTCCACCATCCGATCTCCTCTGAGATCTTTACTTAGAGATCATCGAACTTATCAATGGAAGATGAGAGGGAACGTGACAATGTTGGAAATGCTGAGATGTGGACATGACCATGCCCTATGTTTCGATGAACAGTAAAGGCTCTCGATGAAATTTTTAATTCCACATGATAATGGGTATGGGTGTGCTACATGTAGTAATATCTGGATATGCTCCTCATGTTCCTCTTTATTCATAGAGTAAACTAGGATGTCATCTATAAATACCAATGCAAATTTATCTAGGTATTTACTAAAGGTATTGTTCATCATACACATAAAATTCATAGGTGCATTGGTCAACCCAAATTGAATTACTACAAACTCGTAGTGGTCGTATCACATACGAAAGGTAGTTTTATGAATATCCGCATCGTGGATCCGTACCTGATGGTATCTAAACTAGAGGTTGATCTTTGAAAAGATCTTAGCTCCTCCAACTTGATCAAACAAGTCATCGATCCTAGGGAGTGGGTAATGGTTCTTGATGGTCATCTTATTAAGCTGGCGATAATCGATGCACATCTGCATCGTACCATCCTTATTCTTTTCAAAAAGTATAGGTGCTCCCCAAGGGGACACACTAGATCAGATATAACCCTTATAAATCAAATCTTGCAATTGTAACTTGAGCTCCACCAACTCTGGTGCACTCATGCGATATGGAGCTTTTACAGCCAGAGCTGACCTTGCTGTCAATTCTATGGAAAAACGTATGTCTCGTTTTGGTGGTAACCCTCATATTTCCTCAGGAAATACATCTGTAAAGTCTACCATAACTGGAAATTCATTGATTTGTTTCTCTCTCTCCATTTTTACATCCTAGATGTTCACTGCAAACGATTTGTATCCCTTCCTAATCCATTTATTTACTTGTAAAGCTAACAAAAACTTTCTTAAGTATTCCTTGAATATTTTTTTGGTTCCCTTGGCTATATGTGTACAAGATAGACTTATGTAGACAATCGAGCATGACATGGTGTTGTTCCAACAAGTCCATGATGATGAGTACATCGTATGATCCTAAGGGTAAAATGTTAAAATTTATCCTAATAGGGAAACCATTCAAGTTTACTTCACAATCTCTAACTATTTTAGAAACCTTTTGTTTCGTACCTATGGCTAATTCTACCAGCCATGGTTTCTCATGTTTAACTTTTCCTAGTGTACATAAATCAACAATTTTAGGTGATACATACCTTCGAAAAGAATTGGGGTCAATAAAAATTTAAATTGAAGTGTTTGAAACCTTACCTTCTATTTCAACCATAATAGCCTAATGGTCTTCCTGTCAGCCATCCAAGGATGCATAAATCCTCATGTTCCAGCTATGTCCTCTACTGTGGGGTTCTTATTGTAAGTTGTGTAAGACTCCATTAGTCTTGTTCTCATAGGATCAAGCCCTAATGGGGCCCTTGGTATTTCCAGCATTTGACTTGCAGTGGGGAAACGATTCCTCCCCGATTTGCTGCTAGTTTGTTGGAATTTGGTCCTGGTAGATTTGTCTTTGTTCCTGTCTTGTTGAAATTCTTATTGTATGGAAAACTGTTGTTATGTTTTCTGTAAGGTGGTGGGTTGGAAATTGGTTTGCAGTTGTTTGAGAAGGTCCTAGACCTTTCTCGAATTTTGTTGATGTTCTCCTTAATTAATTCTTTCTGCTCGTAGAAAATCCTAGATTTGTGTAGGGTGGTGTCCATAGTTTTAGGCATGTCAAATTGAATTTTGTCTTGAATGTTGGGAGGAAGACATCCTAAAAACTGTTGTATTTTCACTTTGTCATCCTTTATGTAAGGTATATAGTGTAACATATCCAAAAATATGTTAATGAAAGCATCCATGGTCTTGGAACCCATCCTTTACTCATGAAACTCTTTCACCTTTCTATTAAAGAATATTTTAGACATGTATTTTGCCTGAAAGATTCTGCAAAAGTTACTCTATCGGACTTCTTTTACCTCATCTTTCTTGGTATGATTTAGGTTTCTCCACAATCTAGGTGCTTTTCCATTTAAATTATAGATGCTTAGATATATTTTCATCTCACTAGAGTAGTTGTCTACTCAAAAGTATTTTCTCATGCCGCTAGAAGCCATTCTTTAGCTTTCTCCCTGGTGTTCATCTCTCTTTTATAGGTTGGGGATTTTATCTTTCTGAACTCTCCCTGGAGGTTGTCATCATTTCTCTGTTTCTTTCAGCAAGGAGAAAGGGAATTATCACTAGAAATACTATTATAATATCTTTGTGGAGGTTCAAGTGTGTTCTCTTCTTTTCCTTCCTCTTTTGGGCTATTGGCCCGTTTATGATATAAATATTTATTGGATTTGTTGGTTGAATTAGTAGGTTGTCCGTGTGGGCTTCCTCTCGTCATGTTTCAAAGTAAAGCTTCACTAATTTCTTTCTACTCTTTTCTTTCATTCAAATTATCATCTTTAAAACTCTATAAGTCTGCTTGCAATCTTTATATGGTTTTTAGTATATCATAATTTAAGTCAACCATTAGTTCTCCTTCCCATGTGGGGGTATTTAGATTTCCTTTCCGGCTATTATCTTCTTCTTCATTCATGATCTGTACTATTCTTTGATCCTGCAATGTAAAATTTTTAATAACAAATGACTTCCTCTCAGTTAACAAAATTTCAAATATAATTTATTTCTGAAATGAATGTTTGGTAATGTCCATTAGGTCTCTTAGTGTTTGAATATGCGCTCTGATACCACTTGTAATGTCCCTAAAATTCGTAAATAAAAAAAATTGTAGGTTATTTAAATGCTACATTTTAAGGACATTGTTTTAACTTCTACGAAATGAAACTTGGTTGTCCAAGTGTTGTAAACTGTTTTTCCCTCTACTTTCTTTTGTTTCCTATCAAATGTTGATATGTTTATCTTATGCTGTTATATTTTTACTTGGATATGTTTATGAGGTTACTCTACCTGTCTAATGGTTTTGGACATTTGTCCATGCCTGATAGTTTACATTCTACTTCTAATTATATGCCTTGATTTTTTCATTTATGGTTTTATTCCTTAAAAGGGATGACTTGCCTTTTTCTGTCAGGGGTTGCAGTGGTGGGGTTTATCCCTTGAGGTTCCAATTGGAAAGGTAAGCATTCCAACTTCTTTAAGGGGCTTACTTAGTTCATTATGGACTAATCCATGCTCATAATCTTGTGCAGGTTATTCCAACGGTGAAGTCTAGATTTGACCATGGCCAAATAAAGACATCCTATAGCACTGCATCTATACTACACTATCATGTTCAAAGCTGGTGAAAGGAGGACTAAAGTCCTAGATCTAATTGTGCCTAAGTCCTATGTTTATGCAAGATAAATTAAGTGTATGGCTATAAATTTAGGGTAGTCATTATTTCTTTTAAGGTTTAAAACCTTTATCCACCTTGGTATATATTTTATAATTTGTAAACTTTTATGGTATAGGGCATAGGGTTTATGGTGTGATCCATACACCATAGAAAACCTTGTAGAAAGTGCTTTGGGAAACTATAGGGTAAACCTATATGGTTTATGGCATATTTAGTATGCAATACAACTTTGTTTTAATGTTGAATTTGAGGGTTTTTCTATGGCTTTAATGCTGGGGTCGTAGACTATGGAATTTCATCGTGATATTGACTATTCCTCTATGGGTTTTGATTTTGTGGATGGTGGAGGACAGGGTGGTGCCTTAATTGCTTCTGGGGAAGCATGGGAAAGAAGCCCAGATATTTGGTTCGGTTTGGAATCATGATTCATTTGGTCTCTCTCTAGTTTGTTTAGGTGGTCTCAAGTTCTCGGGATCTATGCTATGCAATGCAATAGCCATCCTTCTCTTCTGTAAGGTAAGTTTTTGACATGGTCTGCATACTGTAGGGTTTGGTTGACTTTGTTAATGGTTCTATACTTCTCATGTATTTTGTGTATTTGGTTTTGCGGGTGGCATAGGGTTGCTTAAACGTGGCTTCGATGGTGACTTCTTAGTTTTCCTATGCAACCTCTTTGTGGGCAATCCCTAGAAAATGTAAAGGCCCTTACCTTTGTGTGTTTGTTTATGGAATAGTTTTGAACTCTCGGTGGGGAAAACACATTAGTTTTGTTGGTTTGGGTTTTTGGTAGTTTGGGAATCCAAGTGATGTGACTGTATAAGGTTCTGACCTAAGACTTCGGCTCTGTGAATATTTCATCATGTTACAATGTTTTGTAATGTATCGGTTTATCATTTTAATGGTAAGCTCTGTGTTTTAAACTTAATGGTGCGTATGTTGGATTACAATGCCATTTATTTCAATGGCACCATGGATATCGTGACTTTGTATTTTATATATTTTATGCATTGCATGCTTATCATTGTAAATTCATTGGTGCAGGAGTTAATAATATCATGGCTGGGGTTTCACCTTGCGTCCATGAGCTTGGAAGCTTAGCTCAACCATTATGTGAATACACAACCTATAAATATGGTTTTTATATTTATTAATAATGTGACTATGTATTTGGTCATGAGAGCATAGCTCATATTAGTTTAAAATGTCGGTTTATATTTGAAGTTCTTGGGGGAATCCTGAGAGGCGAAACCCTTACTGTGTATGTCACAACGTTTATGTTTTGTGTTACCAGTGGTGCCTAATAGATTCGATACTGAGCTGTTTTCATGAAATATGTTTGTGTTTTGGGTTGGGCATTCCACAGGATTCGATCCTGGATGGATTTAGTTTAATTTATTATATTATAAACAAAGGGACTTTGTTTTTAATAATTTCATTTTATATAAATGGTGCCTTTGGTCCTCTGTTTATCATTTGTTAGTAGTTTGATATATGTGTATATATGAATTGACCTACAACCAAACCTTAGCAAGTTTCAATGGATGGTATTTGTAAAACTTATCAGTGTTTATGTTTATATTTAGCAAGGATTTAATTTTTATCTTTAAGGTTGTGAACATCCTTTATGATATGTTGTTTACGTTTGATTTTACTATGGAAAATTGTAAGCATACATGCTAGCAATATGAAATCTAGCAGTTAAGTTTAGAGTTGGATTTTAATGGTGTGAGAGATTTGATCTAAGGTTTAATTTATTTCTTTTACTTGGTAGTTTATTAATGAATTCTTTGTTCTATATTTTAAAGTTGAACAGAGTTTCAATAGCTAGTTTTATTTGGATAACTAGTGTTTGGAAATCTAAGAAATGCATAAGTGACAAAATAAAACAATACTAAGGAATATAAATTGTATTTTTCCTAGCTAGGTAATAATGTTTAAGAAAATAAATTATTTGTTGCATAACATCTACTTCTAAGGTTTATATGCAAATAAATTTAGGTTTTAAGGCTCTATAACAAAAGAAGAATCCACCTGAAGAAAACATATAATATACATATTTTTATTCTATATTATGAACCCTACTTTAATAAAATTTGTAAGAACTTTAAAGAGAAGGTAGAAACCCTTGTACCTAAAATGTGAAGTTCACCTGATGGCTAGAACCCTACACACTTAAACATGGAATTAATAAGAAAAAGGATAATTTTGACCTTATATTTGTCAACTGAATAACTTGGGAACTACCACGTTCCACCAAACCATGACTCGAAACCATTCCTGGTTTCAATACGGATCCCCCCGAGCTGGTTCCAACATGAAAGTAGTCTAGAGCTCCTAAAGGTAAGGCTTCACCTATATGGAATATCAAGTTCTGTATGAGATTGCTTTCCTTTTTGGGAAAAATTCTCTCCGAAATTCTTAGGAGAATAATAATGAGATAGAATAGAATGAGATGAGATCTCGAAGCTTTTCTTTGTCTTGGGTCTTTATAGAAAATATTTAGGAAAAGCGACAGTTAAATTTCAGTTCGATCAAGAATCATTTGATTTATTGAAATATTTTTTTACTTAATTTATGTGAAATAAATATTTATTTATCTTAACTTACGAACTCTTTGACTAGTTCTTATTTTGACTCTTTTTAGGTATTGAGATATTAAATTAATTATTTTAGTAAAAATTAATACATATATCCTTCAATTATTATTTATAGTTACTATTTTTAATACATATGCTTACCATTTTATTCATAATATATATAAACTATATATGTATAACATTTTTACTTTGGGTATCATATAGCATGATCCCAAATCACATAGTACTTTCTTTAGCTTATAATCACATATCTCTTTAAGGCCTTCAAGTAAGGTTTGTCAACTAAGTTAGGCATCTCTAAGCCTCCTTGCATGTTGGGTTACCTCGTATATCGTGGTAGTTCTTCAGTACTTGATGAGACACAGAAATTTAAAATTTCATTTAATCAACTTAAAAATAAGTAAGATGAGATCTATGTTTTATCATAGTAATTTTCAATCAAAACAATTAAATTTTAGTCCCTCTATCATTATTCAAATCCCATACTCAACACTAAAAGTAGCGAGATACACTTAGTGCAATTCCAAAGCTTCTCGCTCAACACTATTTCTAGATGTACTTGTATAATACACCTAGGAATATACTGGCCAAGGATCCTACGTTTGAGAGCTTATGCTCAGCATCAATTCGCAATGCTCCAAGGATTATGCCCAACATTTCCAATTCTTATCTTTTCATGTGCTTTAGAGCTTCATGCTCAAGACAAATGTTTCATAACCCATGTGCTCTAGAGCTAACACTCAATACAAACATCCAATACTCATGTGCTTCAGAGCTAGCACTCAACACAAACATCAAATCACTCATGTGATTTAGAGCTTGTGCTCAACACAAACATCAAATCACTCATATTCTCCAGAGCTTGTGCTCAACAAAAGCATCAAATCAATTATGTGCCTGAGGGTCCATGCCCAACACATGAAATCACATATATGGTAAATGAAACATATTCATTTGTCCTACGCCCAATATATCAAACTAATCATCTTATTCATGTGCAGTGGGGTCTTATTCCCAATATACTGAATATAACATCAAAGCAACATCACATGCAATGAGACTTATTCCCATAAGTCTTAGGTTGAAATTCAGGATATTACACATTTCTTGGATTCAAAGGCGTTAGGAACCTTTTCATTCCTACGTTGTTCAGTTAACTCACCATGAACTAAATTAGTTGTCCTAAGTAAGAATAGTGAGCTCTAAGTGGTGATTTTCTCACATTGAGCTAGCATTGGAGTCAATCAAGGTTGGTGAATTAGAATCATACCTAGTGGATTCTAACTCTCCCTATGGTATCATCATTGTATTACACATACATTAATGATAATGAATATAATGTTATGATGACCAGTTTTGCCTCTTTGTTTGTTCAATTTCACCGTGAATTTTTTATTAATGTACATTGAATTGCTTCATTCTGCTTCGACCTTCTTATGCAGCAAAATCATTCAGTATGGAGGATCTTGATATTTTCTAAATTAAAGATGGTACTAGATATTATCACTGGAAAATTACCAAAGGTTGTAAAGGCTATTCCCAGGTAACAACAAAAACCACTTTTAAAGAGAAAACTATATTTTTTTCTCTTCCCAGAGGGATCTCTCACAAAATATTAACAAGTCCATATATGTATAAGAAAAACTATTTTTAATTGATAAGATTGGTTGAAACTAAAAACATGGCCATCAGGCTATGGAGTCACGATAGGAATATAGATAAATAAAACTTTTGCATGGAAGTTTTAAACAGAAGCAAGGTAGCTACTCAGTCACAATCAAAATTTGATTGTCTGGTGAAAAAGGAAGAACATGAAGAGAACATTAACACATAGTATTATAAAAATGAATTATGTATCAACTTTAGAATAAATATTTGGTGGACATCTGAAAAGAACAACTAGAGCATAGTATATATGAATTCTAAACTGTTATACTCTCATTTCAAACACAAAGGAAAACATAATGCAAAGATAAAACTAGGAAAACATTCACATAAGAAGGGAAACTACAAACTACAACATAAAATAACACATGAATCTCTGAAAAAAAGCTACTTCCATTGGCTTCTTCTTTAATTCTTGTTTTACTATAAAATTTTTATGTTTCACTACTTTCAAACCATTCTCCTGATATGCAATATAATCTAAATATGGTCTAGACTTATTAGCGTCATGGATAATATTATCTCAAATCATATGTATGGCCCTTTGCAAGGCCATTTGGCCAACCACCTGCTTCATTAACTTGGTATTTTCGTTCATTAGCTCTTGATATTTTTCTTCTCCTTCCTTCTTCTCCTGTTCTTTTTTCAAAATTGTCTCCTCCACATTCTGGTTCTATTGCTTTAACTGTGTGAGTTCTACATCTTTCAAGTTTACCTAAGACAATGATTTAGAAAGAGAGGCTGCATCTACTTCTACAAAAGGAACAGTAAACTAATTTTAAACTTCTTCACATTTTTCATGTAATTCTTTTTCTTTTGTTTCTAGCTTAGCCTTTGGGTCCTTCTCATTTTCTATCAGAAGCTTAGCATATTTTTCCCAATGTTCTTCTTTTTTCTTCTCAAACTCTTGTTGGTACTTAGGGTAGACCCGGGTTCTTATACTCTTATCTTCGTACCAACAAACAGACCCACAGTGTTGGCCCTTTCGGCAACAACCTGCGAACAGGTTGTAGTCTCACCCAAAACAGCTATGGGTTGCCACAGAATCAGGTTTCTGCAGGAAAAAGAGGGATATTACTGTACCTTTAGCCTTAACAAAGAATGCTTATACAACACAGAGCTTCGACATTCACTTAAATAGCTTCATAGTTTATGTAAAAAGACAGTTTCTTGCTTAACCCTTAACTGGGAATTCATAGCGAAGTTAATACTTAGCAATCTATCTTACTTTATCATTCATATACTTATCAAATGCATAAAAACACAACAGGAACTAAATAAAAAGAACCACCACAACACAATATATACGTGGTTCACCCCCAGTGTAGGGGCTACATCCACAGAACTGCATTTATATTCAACACTTTACAAACACACAGTTTTGATCTGCGCACTCAGCTGCAGAGGTTGTCCACACACACAACTGGGACTTAACCTTTCTTACAAAACCCTCTGTGCACTCAGCTGTAGAGGTCATCCACGCACTCAGCTGGGACTTAACCTTAAACCCAAAAATAGACCTTAGCTTCTTCGCATTACATCATCATCATAACAAAAAAACCTACTTGACTCCTTTACATAAGTGTCTATTTATACAAGTGCACTATTACAATACTATGGGATTAGACCATGGGCACCCGAAAACCATGGGACATTTACAAAAAGAGGGGCTTCGACCCAACCTCGAAGCCCCTAAGACTATTTTGAACCGCAACTCCTCTTACAAGCTTTGCACCAAAACTGCAGAGTTGCCAAAATTAAGGACCTTTAAGGTTCGAACCCCAACAGGCCCATAAGACTCACCAGTGTCTTGTCCCAGCACACTCTGCTGCTTTTCTGGTGGGAGAATCTTGTTGGAAAAGATGGTAAATTGCTTGTTGAGGCTACGCATGATATCTTCGACTGCTTTCTCCTTCTCCACTATCTCCTGCAATGTTGTTGCAGATGCTTTGCTGGCCTTTTCCTGTGCAAACGCATCATACTCCTTCAAAACTTTGAGCTGGTTGTCCACAGCAGTGCTCAACTCCAAGGCCTCATTAATGAGGGGCTACACAGAGTTCACCAGCAGTGTTTCTTTCCTTCTTCAAGACTCAATTTCTTGCTGGAACTCATTGTTATGCTTCACCTTAAGCATCTTTTGCATAGGAGGCAAAGTCTCAATTTCTGCCTTTACTGCGTCCAGCTCTGTCTGTTGCTGCTTGATGGTTTCTTGTAGCTTTTCGACTTTTGGGTTGTCTTGCAAATTTTCCTAGGCCTCGATGCTTTCATCTATCAACTTTGATGCACTTCTCACAAGATTTGAAATCTTCGTTGCTGAGGCCTGAATATCTCTGTGACGCTGTTCCCTGACCTATGCACTCTTAGGAATGATGCAAAGTTGAAGCTCCGCAATCTAAGCCTCATGTTCTGCTTTCATCTTCTCTATCTCTCTTTGAGACTGCTATGCATAGTCTTTCAGATTGACTATTCTTTGCTATGGTTCTTCTTCAGCCTGCATGTCGAAGTCAGGGAGACTTCGACACCCCTCATCCAATAATCACGCTAGTATAGCCCACTTGTTTTTTTCTTCCCTCCTCTTTTGCTCAGCTTCTTCCAACTGCGCTACAAGGCTCTCACTTTGCTTTGTGGTATTCTCTAACTGCATGTGTGAGTAGTTGTCTTGTTCTCATATCTCATTCATGATTGCTAATTGGCAAAAGATGCAGCTTCGGCATAGACAACTTGGCGTAGTCTATCTCAACTGTCATGATCATCTGCGATCGAGAGGCTGTGTCAGTTATTATAAGGGCTGCGCTTGGTAATTTCCCTCTATTGTTTCTGGTTAGCCATTGCCTCATATCTGGCTATGTGCCTACTGGGGCACTGCTTGCTACGGTGCCAGTTGTTGATCTTTCTGCTAACGCCTTAAGTTCTGTAATTCGCTGAACTACGCCAGCGAGTCCATCAAGGTGTGTAGCTGCAAACTCTGACCATTTGTTGGTTAATGCCTCTGTGGACTTCGTCAGAGCCTGATCAAGCTCCTCAATTGTCAAATTGGGCTCTTCGATGATATTCTTACCCTTCGACGCCTTAGCTTTCTTTGTGGGTGAAGGCTTCGTAACTTCCTCTGCTTCGGGAGACTTGTGCTTATCTGGGCGATTAGGGTCTGAGATGATCTTGGCCGATTCTTCTTCTTCTTCGTCATCTCCACCCTAGTCACCTTCACTCTGCTATGACTCACTTTGTTCTTCGCTTTCTTCGAGTGGGTCATTCTACTATGGCTGACTAGGACCTGCGCCCACATCTGTCACTGGGGAACTGGTATGTTGCACCTTGTTCCTATGTCCTTCATCCATTCAGTCAGCCACTTCTTGACTATTGCAAGGATGTCTTCCTGGTTCACCACGTATGGAAACTTATAGCATGTATGCTTGTTATCTGCGTGGGCTTGGATGAAAACATTGTGCATGTCAGCCTTGAAGTTGGCCACTCCAGCATACTGGGAGAATAGCTCATTATTGAGCCACGATGTTTTCAGGATCTCATAGGAAATATTCATCACGTAGAAGGTGAACATGTAGTTCATCATCTGCTATAAGGATTTATCCTGCGACACCCAAAGAGATGCGTACCTTACTGTGCCAGGCATCTCCGAAGGCACATCGACAAACTGCGCCTCGGTAGGTTCTCTCCATCCTACTAGTCCAATAAGCACTAAAAACCATGAGTAATGAAAGGGTTTACCTTTCTCCTGCGCATCGTGGACATATTCAAGGAATTCCCTAGCAATGTACTCTACCCATTTGTAACTGTAGCCTTCGGCACAATTCACAACAATACTGACAATCGGGGTAGGTACTTCGCTCGGTCTACACTTCCGCATTAATTTGCATGCTAGGAGCTCTATGGAAAAGTGAATGTTTTGGTGACGAATTGTTGAGGTTTGATACCCTCACTTTCCTTTTGTCAGGCCGAAGCAGTCCTTCATGTGCTGTGCCAGCTTTGTATCTTCATGCTTTCCCACGAATTCAATTCCAGGATCAGGCCCTTCCTTCGGAAAGCCTGTAATCCTGTGAATTAGCTCTCCATCAATAGCTATTTTCTGGCTTCCTATCCATAGGTGCCGATCATGCACCAATGCCAATAACTGTTTGACCGAAATAGTAACCTACGTGCTGCGACCAAAGTGGGGGACATTTAGCATCTTCAACAAGCTAGCTTGCTCCAAGCTAGCAGCCCACTGTTTCACTTCCAGTAATGTCATTTTGGCCTCCGGATAATGGACAGAGTGCAAGTATGTCCCAGGTGCAAACTGCAGAAACTTCCCACAATCATTCGTATCGTGGTCTGCATACTTTAGCCAGTCTACTTTTCGTGTCATCACTCCAACCAACTACACACCCTGTGGCAGCGAAGGGGTGCGTAATGTGAACTTGGATATCTACCAAGGTGGCTGAACTCCTGGTTGCATAGGCGAAAGATACGGTGGATGCTATGATGCAACGTTCTCATCCTCACAGAATTCTTCAAAACCTTCAGGTGGGAGCTCTGCCGAACTAGGAGGATTCATATCGGGATCCTCCGGTGTCTTTCCTGATGGCTTGTGCCTTTCTTCGTTCTGTTTAGAACGAACTTCTACCTTAAATTTATTTTTGGTTGATTGTTTCTACATTGGCGGATTCAGCGCTAGGGGAGTCTCTTCGCAAGGTGCAGATGCAGGTGGGTTGCTCATAAGGTTCTGTAGACCCCTCTCTCTGAATTCTTTCAACAATTCCTGAACTTCGCGATCAGCTAACATGGAATCAACTCAAGAAAAATGCGTAATGCAAAATTCATGGGCCCGTGTGTCTTATTATAGAATCCAACAACCAAATATGCCATAACTGTTCATTAAAGACACCAAATATGGCGGTATATCTTGTCCAAACTATGCTAGATTTCCTAGAATCTCATCATTATAGGCAGTTAATGCAGTTAACATATCGGCACCGCCAAATCTAATTTTTGCCAACGGTCGCATTTTAGGATTCGACACAGATTTCTTCTTCGGCACAACCACTAACTTCATCTTCGCCACAATAAGGACCTTCGACACATCCTGACACAAGCTTCGAAAGAACTTCAGACTTCAACCCACAACACAACCTTCGACACTTCGTAAATTTTTCAACAATCTGCCGAAGTTCTCTGAGAACAGCTTCATTATAGTCTAGTACCCAATTTCAACTATTCTTGGTACTTAGACTCTTCTTCTTGCTATTACTTCTAATCAGGGGGTACAGGCTTGTCCCTGTACTTCTTTAATCTACTTCCATTCACCATGGAGGGAAAAACTTCTCCATTCAATTTAGCTAACTGAACTGCACCACCATCAGTAACTCTCTGAACTATGTAGGGTCCTTTCCAATGTGTCTTGAACTTTCCTGGGAACTTCATGAATTTACTGTCATACAAGAGCACAAGATCACCATTCTGAAACAACTTCTTCTTAATGTGTCTATCATGCCATGCTTTTTCTCTAGCTTTCTGTACTTGCTGCTGGAAACCTGCAATGAATCTGTCTTCTTCTAGTTCCAGTATCTTCACCAGCCTTTCATTCAACATGGCTGGGTCATCCATCTCTATGAAGGCAAATATTCTGAGGCTAGGAACAATGTACTCCATGGGCATAACTGCTTCTTGTCCATATAACAGCCTAAAAGGTGTGTGGCCTGTCAAATTCTTGCAAGTGGTTCTATAAGCCCATAATACTGCTGGAATTCTAAGATCCCAGTCATTTCTATTAACATTGCAAACCTTCATCAGAGCGTGCTCAAGAATCTTGTTAAAGGCTTCAATAGTTCCATTTGCTTGAGGATGGTAGGCAGCACTCTTCTGATAATATACTTGAAATTCTTCGATCAATGCTTCAATAGTCCTATTCATAAAATGTGATCCTTGATCACTCATAAGGATTCTAGGAAATCCAAACCTTGACAAGATATGATCAAATATGAACTTCACAGCTGTAGCAGCACTACAGTCCTTGACTGGTTGACCTTCGGCCCAACGAGTAAGGTAATCAGTTGCTGTAATAATGTATCTTGCTCTAGATTTCTTTGCAGGGGGATTGATTGGTCCAACAAAATCAATAGCCCACTTGTCAATTGATTGTAAAGTTACCTGTGGAGCTAGAGGCATCTCATCCCTCCTAGATGGTTTGCCTATCCTTTGATAGATATCACAGTGGTGGCAATACTCTCTTGCATCCTTATGAATTGTAGGCCACCACAATCCAGCTGTAGCTTTTCCTGCATAATGACCTCTTGCTGCTCCAGAATGTGCCTCAGCCAAAATCAATGGCTTTTAATGCTCCAAGACACATCTGCGTAGTATTTCATCTGGTCCCATCTTATATAGTTGTCCTGCTATCAAGGTAAATTCAGCTGCTCTAACCACCAGCTGCTTCTTCTGCTGTGTTGTCATCTCAGAGGGTGAAAAACCTGTAGACAAGTGCTGAACAATATCCTGAAAATAGTCATCAACCATCTGGATGGCAAACAACTGGGCATCAGGAAGACCTTCATCCAAACTAGTGGGCTCTTCTCCTGACTCGAGCCTCGACAAGTGGTCAGGTCCCAGGTTAAGTCTTCCTGGCTTAACTATGATCTCAAAGTCATACTCCGAAAACAAAATCATCCATCTGCATATCCTTCCACCTAAGATAGGCTTGTTAACCAAATAATTCAAAGCAGAATGGTTAGTGAACATCTTAAAATGAAATCCTAACATTCTGTCGTAGTATAATTCTTTTCTGCTGTGGACAATTTTCTACTTGCAAAAGCAATGGGGTGATCAATATTACCTTCACTTTACTGAGCCAATACTATACCTAAAGCAATGGAAGATGCATCGAAATGAACATGAAAGTCCTTACTCGAGTCAGGGAATACTAAGATAGGGGCAGTTACCATCTTTTCTTTCAAAATATCCAAGCTGTCCTGACATTCAGGTGTCCATTCAAACTTAATATCCTTCTTCAATTTCTTTTCCATAGGGGCTATAATTTGAGCATATCCTTTAATGAATTTCCTGTAATACCTAGTATGACCAAGCGTAGTGCGAAGTTTCTTAACAGACTTCGGAGGTGGTAAGTTTACAATTATGGCTATCTTCGCAAGGTCCACCATCAATCCTTACTTGCATACAATGTGACCTAGTAGAATTCCAAAAGGTGCACAAAAGATACACTTCTTTAGGTTCAATGAAATATGATGCTGTCTACACTTGTCTAGCATAAGTCTTAAACTGGCTATATGATGTTTCAATAAACCAAATATAGTCCAATCATCAAAGTAAACTTCCAAGAACTTATGAATAAATTCCTTAAATGCAGATATGACTACTCTAGAAAACATAGCAGGTGCATTCTTCAATCCAAAGGGCATAACAGTATACTGAAAATATCCCATTTCTGTAGCGAAGGTTGTTTTATGTCGATCCTCTGGAGCAATTCTTATCTGATGGTAACCTAAAAATCCATCAGTGAAAGAATACGCTTCTTGACCTCCGACATTGTCTAAAACTTCATCTGTAAAGGGAGTAGGGAAAGGATCATGTAAACAGGCATTGTTCATCTTCCTCAGGTCAACACAGATTCTGATTTCTCCTTTGGTCTTCTTTTCTTATAACACCATAGGGCTAACCCATTCAGACTCTTCGACAGGCTCAATGATTCCTGCAACGAGCATCTTATCTAGCTCCATCCTGACTTTTTCTTTATACTTAGGGTTCATCCTATAAGGGCACTGCTTCATAGGCTTCACATCAGCTTTCAAAGGGATTTTTATCACTCCTATATCACCAAGGATAGCTTTCATTTCTGAGACCTTCGTCAGAAATAAGTCCTGATACTCATGGAGAAGTTCAGTCACTTTGCTCACCATTTCTTCGTCCCAGTAATCTCCAATGGTAGCGTACTTGGGCATTTCTTCTGATCCAATGTTTACTTTCCTTGTCTTCAAGGGCTGAGTTACTTCAGGTGATTTGACTGCTAGTCCATGTACTTCGCAATGTCCTTCGGACTTAGGGATATTAATTTTGCGAGGGTCATCATCTTCATCAATGGTGAAGTTATAGCATTCTACTGCATTAGCTTCTTGTTCCTTCCAATCAGGTTGGTACTCGGTTATTTCTTTATCATCAAACACCTTAGTATGGATCAGCCTAATAGCTGTGTCCAAAGCAGGGAAAACCTCATTAATAGAAAATGTGAGCACAAAACTATCAATAAGGCTATCCCAACTTATAGTACCATGGCGAAGCTCAACCTCTGCGTACCAGTTCTTTGCTATAGGTTCCAGAGTGTGTACAAACCTATGTACCCATTCTTCATAAGGTACATGCTTCCATGCTTCATAACACTGCTCCAAATGTTCCTGAGGGCTAGTCTTACCATTAAATCTGCTTCGTACCTCCTGAGGTTGATCCATGAATCTTAGGCGAAGGAAATTTTGAAAAACTCTCCAACTATGAATATATTTTTTATGACCACTCCACCATCTGGCAACTGCGGCTCTGAATACTGAAGCTAGATTCTCCATTTTCCGTGAATCTGGTACTTGCTCTGAGAATTGTAGAATAAAATCTTCTGGGTCTGTCAAGCCATCAAAGGTAGGTAAGACTCTTGTCTGTGAGCCAGCCCATCTGATAGATTTAGTAATTCTTGCACATCCATGTCCATGTAGCTCATAAAGTCTATTCTGCCAATTCTCTAGGCCTTCGTCGGAATCAGTCATGTAATAACTGTCACACCGCCAATCCATTATAACTTCAGCAATAGGGTTAACATAGTCTTCTTCTTTAGCTGTGATGTTGTAAATATGATCCAAAACATCCTGATCTTCATCTCTAACTAGCTCTGTATACCTTTCTCCTTGACAAGGGTCCAAGGGTACTATGACTCTCAAGCCTTTTCCTTCAAAAGTCATCTGTCTATTCTTAAGGTTGATTACTGCATAATTGTCTATTGCTTATTCAATTCCTAGCAAGGATGGATAGGGGTTTCTATCATCAATTATTTCAATGAATTCAAAATCTGCTAAGGTGTTGACTCCATCAATATCTACTGGTACACTAGGGAATCTTCCCAAGGGCACAATCTTCTGCTGATTGGCTAATCTCAACTGTATAGGGGACCATTCAAGCATAGGTTTTCCCATTTGTTTTTAGTTATGACATTCACTTCTGATCCCAGGTCTAAAATGATTTCAGTCATATCATAATCTCTTATCTGAGCATGCAATCTCATTTCTCTTCCAATCCTTCTAACTTTATTAACATTTTTTCCTCTATCAGAGCTTCACTGAGGTTCGCAAGACGCAATAACTTTCTGTAACTCATTCAAAGGATTATGATTTCTTAATAGCTTCATACAACTCTGTAAAAATTATGTCAGTGTACTTAATTGATCCGACGAAGCTTCTTGGAACTGTAACTATTGATGATGCTGTTGCGTAGGTGCTACTGATGTTCTCAGATCAGCAAAGTATTTTTTAGCTTTTCTTAAATTTTCATTTTTCTTTTCCAACATCGAAGGCTAGAATTTTCTCTAGGGTCTTACGGACCCAAGCCTCGTTAGGCTGTTTCTCCTTATTCTGCACCTGTGTCGTAGCTCCACTCCTTGTAACAACATTAAGGGATGGGACAGGTCTTTTCTCTACAGCAATCATCTAGAAATTCTGGGTAGGAGGGCCATTTCTTTCTTGTATCTTAGCTATCAACTGTGGGCATTGCTCAATCACATGATCAACTGCTCTGCAATATCGACATGTCGTAGTTGGGTTCTGACAGTCTCTAGATATGTGTCCTACTTGATTATAGTTATAGAAAATGACCTGACCTCGACCTCTTCTAGGCATACCACCATGACCATGACCTTTGAAATTACCTCGACCTTGTGTAATACCACGGTAACCATATCCATCATTGCCTTGTGCATCGAGTTGTACCCTATAAGCATCATAGGTTCGCTCTCTCATGAGGTCAAATCTGCGACATTCGTCTTTGTTGTGTCCAACTGACTTACAGAACTTGCAGTAAGGATTCTTAGGTACTTGAACATATCTCTACAGCAGATAGCAATATTCAAGTCAATGCTGGCTAGTTGTTCTACAGATCTCATAATATAGGATATTAGGGTTAAACGGGTTTGGTGCACCAATATTCAAATAATTTATTAATGCAGGACACTGTTCTTTGTCATGAACTTCTATCTTACATCATGTACACCAAACATCTTCTCAAATAGATTTCCCTTTTTTCATGTCGTGAAGCTCCAAAGCCATTTCTGCTAACTGTGCCTGTATCTGGGCTATTCCAGAATTATCTCCAATAGGAGTTGTTTCAAGTTTCATAGCAATTTCCAACACCTCTTGCTGATCAGCAACCTTCTGTTGCATAAGTGGAGTCCTGATATGAGGCAATAGTGCTGCAATGAACCATTCTTTATGCTGTTCTGGTCCAATGGTAAAACTAACTTGATCCAGCAGAACCTTGAACCTCTGATCAAAGTCCCAAACTGATTCACCTCGCTTCTGCTGAATTTCTTTCAGTTTAGTTATACATTGTGACTCTGATTTAGGCTTCTTGAATTATTTGATCATTGCTTTTTTAATATCAGCCAAGATATAGTTCTAAGTACTGGAAAACTTCATAAAACAGGTCAAAGCCCGGTCTCTGAAAGAGGTGACTAGCCGCGCTCTTCTTGTATTTTGATCCATAATATTCTTAGCAGTCCAAACAGCTTCGCATAAGAATCACAACTGCTCTGGATCCTCTGATCCAGTTCCTTTAAAGACTAGGAGTTTGATATCATCATTTACATGGGCCATAGTGGATTGAGGGGGGGGAGGAGGGGGAGGAGGAGGGGGAAGATTGGTAACAGGAGGAAGGGAACTTTTTGAGTTAGACTGACCTATGACAGGAGTACTAGGGATAGGGTTACTTTCATACTGCGACGAGTTCTCAGGGATAACAGATCTTCGTTGCAGAGTTATAGGAGGGTTTCTAACAAAAGGGGTTTCTTCAGAGTCAGATTCTTCTAGACTTAATGGGGTATAATCGGTATTCTGACCTAGGGTATAGGATCCAAGAGTTCTCTTGTATCTTTTACCATTACGAAGAAAACCACTTTGTTCATCGAAGTCACTTTCGCTTCCAAACATAGGTTAGTAGCAATAAATCTAGCAATCTGATTCGATAAACAATATGCCTTTCTCAGCCAAGAGCATTTTAATTTTCAGACTTAATGAATTCAGGTACTTATCCCTTGGTCCTTTAAAAAACTGTCGTTCTAATTCGCTGAAAGAAGTATGTGTGTCAATGGCGAACTCCGTCACAAATGCATCAAGGGTTCGTGTTATCCAGAAATCAACAGACCTTGATACCGTATTGTTTGCACTTTTCAACAACTTAATTCTTTTTGGGGTCCAGTCAGGAGACTAATCTTCTTTGAAGTTTGTCTTTCTTTCTGTCAACCTGGATAACCACTGGTGCAATTCTATGTGGATACTAGCAAAGAAAATTTCATAAATATCAGTAAAAACATACCATTGCAAGAAGTCATCTGAGCTATGACGAGGATCCTTATTTTCTTGTTCAAAAAATTTCAGATAGGTATCTTCAATCCAGTCATTGATTTCTTTTACTGAGGGCCTCCAAAAAATATCCCTTCAGGTATGATGTATATCCCTCTTAAAGCAGATACTTGTTCAACCGGCAACGGAACCAATTTGTTGCGACGTAGATCCCTCTTGAAGCAGATACTGGTTCAGCCGGCAACGGAACCAATTTGTTGCGACGTAGATCCCTCTTGAAGCAGATATTGGTTCAACTGGAAATGGAACCAATTTGTTGGTACTTAGGGCAGACCCAGGTTCTTATACTCTTATGTTCGCACCAACAAACAGACCCAGAGTGTTGGCCCTTTCGGCAACAACCTAGGAATAGGTTGCAGTATCACCCGAAACAGCTATGGGGTGTCGTAGAATCAGGTTTCTACAGACAAAAGAGGGATATTACTGTACCTTTAGTCTTAACAAAGAATGCTTATACAACACAGAGCTTCGACATTCACTTAAATATCTTCGTAGTTTATATAAAAAGACAGTTTCTTGCTTAACCCTTAACTGGGAATTCACAACGAAGTTAATACTTAGCAATCTATCTTACTTCATCATTCATCTACTTATCAAATGCATAAAAACACAACAAGAAATAAATAAAAAGAACCACCACAACACAAGATATACATGGTTCACCCCCAGTGTAGGGGATACGTCCACAGAACTGCGTTTATATTCAACACTTTACAAACACACAGTTCTGATCTGCGCACTCAGCTGCAGAAAAAACCCTCTATGCACTCAGCTACAGAGGTCATCCACACACACAGTTGGGACTTAACCTTTCTTACAAAACCCTCTGCGCACTCAGCTGCAGAGGTCATCCACGAACTCAGTTGGGACTTAACCTTAAACCCAAAAATAGACCTTAGCTTCTTCATATTACATCATCATCATAACAAAAAAACCTACTTGACTCCTTTACATAAGTGCCTATTTATACAAGTGCACTATTACAATACTATGGGCTTAAACCATGGGACATTTACAAAAAGAGGGTGTTCGAGCCAACCCCGAATCCCCTAAGACTATTTTGAACCGTAACTCTGCTTACAAGCTTCACACCAAAACCATGGAGTTTCCAAAATTAAGGACCTTTAAGGTTCAAACCCCAACAACTCTGTCAATTTGGAGGTCTGAATAAGCAGAGTAGAAGGAATTTTCAATTTATTTCTAAGTACCTGAACTTGTTTCTCTTTTTCATCCAATAAATTTTGAGCCATTGCTCCTTTATTTGACTTCCCATCAACCTTCAATAAATCCTCCTACAACTTTTTAATTTTGATTTGAAGGTCCTTGTTCTAAACCTTTTCTTTCCGTAGGAGGTCCCGAGCTTTCTTTCTATTGGAATTCAGTCTCGACATCTGTAATGGAGATTTAAGCAATCTTGTATACAGGATATCACCTGTTTCCCTATGAAAATGTATCATATCTATGGTAGGGATATTCTCTAAATTCACATTCACCTCAGATACCTTATTACAAACTTTCATGGGAAAAATCAGGGTATCTTTGGCATGATTCCTTATAGTTTTTAAAGATACATTTGGCTTTTTTAATTGTCTCACTTCTTCATATGATTTTAATATTTCATCAAAGGTTTTATCAGCTCTTTCCCTGTAACTATTCAACCACTCCTCTTTTGATGTATACTTATTTGTGGTTGCTCCATCAAATACATATTCCCAAAGCTCCAGATGAGTTTCTTTAGATTTTTCTTGCTTCTTTTTACCTTTCAAATTGCTCGTCTTCACCTATACCATTTGTACCTCTTGTTCAATTGTATGCTTCTTTGGTGTACTAGCAGGTCTTCTTCTTCAGTGTCCATGAAATATGGATGTTCTATCTTCTTTGAATTTCCAGAAAAACTTATTAATGATGAAATATTACCAACAACTACAACTATGTTAGAAAGATCCATTTGGGGAGAATTATTTCTAGGTATGGATGAGACAGAGTCTTGTTACATGCTGATATTACCTTGGGTTTTGTTAGGATAATCTTCTCGATTAGCTACCTCTCTGAGTCTTGGTACATGCTAATACTACCTTGGGTTTTGTTAGGATAATATTCTTGATTCGAAATTACCTGGTGTGAATCATAGTTGATATAAGATCCCAAAGAAATCCCCATGCTTCTAAGAATATTATTAATTACTGGCAGATTAGCTCTACTTTTGACAACATATGGCCCTTCCTGAAGTTTAAGATATTTTATTCCTCAACTATAATATTCTGTCTAAAAATTCAAAAGAAAAGATTCTAGTTTCCAGAAAGACTGGAAGAATATACGGCTGGTGCACAAATCCATATAGCCTTATAATTGTTTCAGACTTTGAAAGGAACCAATGTCCTATCATTTCACTAGGGGAAAGTTGCAACGTTCCCTTTATCTCTGGAAATACCATGGGAAACCTTTCCTGAAATTAAATGTTGTATATCTCTTCCATCAAACAATTCATGAACTTGCAATAATTATGGGTCATTTCATTAGTGAGTACCAACTTAGGAGAATGTAGGTTATCTTCATTATGTAATAATAACATCTTGAGCAAAAAGGAATGGAATTTGAAAACTATGGTATCTTGGAAGTTGAATAACTGAGAACAAATGTTCTCAACTAGGAACTCATCAAACTTAAGGAAACAAGACTAGAAATACTAACCTGGAAGTTCAAACTCAACTAGGAAAGTACTTAAGACAAACAACAAACTCAATAGTGACTCTGTAACACAGCCTTTAGTGTCTAACCCCAAAAATTGACTGGAAAAAGTTATACATGACTAGGTTTATTCATTAAACAAAACTAGGTCAACAAGATAAGATAAACATATAACCTCACTATCAAGATTTAAACATGACTTCAAAAAGTTTTCCTTATTCTCGGCTGCATACTTTTGGAAGAATTGAATGATGTTTTCTTGTTTGTACTCCTAGAATAACTGAACAAAATCATCTGGGATAGATAGGGTCTTGCGGATAATAGAGGCCTGAATAGGGAAAATGATCCTAGACTTAGGTTTATCCATGATGACTTCTTGAGCTGTAGAATAATTATTTGTACACCACTCAACAACTTTAGGACAATTGGGGGTTTGGTCAACAGAGAAAAAATAAAAGAAAGACTTGAAAACACCATGGGTGTCACTACCCTGGTCCTTCAGATTTTTCAAATTGTTTTTAGCCGTTTCAATTGTTTCATTTAGTAAAATGGTATCATAAACATTAACATTTTTTTCTTCAAAGCTTTCCTCACCCTCCTGAAAAGAAACCCCTAATTCTTCACTATCTGCCACTTCTACCACTTTTATCTCATCCATTTTATCCATTTTGAGAAGTACTTGGAAAGTTTCAGGATGCCTACCTAGTTAATTAGCACAGTTTTTTGACTTGTCCACATTGAAACTTTGTGCACATTCAAGGCTATCGTCCACTCCAATGATTAGAAAAGACAAAACTTCGAAGTCCATGTAGGTGCTTTTTATAATTTTTTATGTTTCATAAGCATTGCGCACCTCCCATAATACACACTGTAGATTTTTTCTTCTTTAAGATATGAGCTGTGCATGTACAAGATCTCAATATCAAGACCCAACATTATCACCTTACACAACTTGCTTCGGTGGAATCAACATCAACCATTCATCTGCAATCTACCTTCATCAGAACCGTCAAACTATGAGAGCTTTAACATTCTGCTAATCATTTTGAATATGATCAATCAAGCTACTTATGTTTGCAGAATGAACCTTATCTGTCAATCAAAACCAAAACATTATTACAACCGTCAATCAGCATGGCCCCTACTACTTTCCATAGATTTGAATTTGGAATTTTTTTCACGCTAGTTTAATATGCGGAATTGTTTTCGACCATAGATCTATCTTCATTCATATCTCATCCATCCAATATTTCACCCCATTAACTAATTCCGCAACTTGAAAAAATTCCTTCGTTCGAGCATGTCCAATTTGTGAAATGCTCCATCATCGTTGATCTTACTTTGCATCAATCTTAGCCCTTCTGTTGAAACTGCAACTGTTTTCCACATTTAAAAAAAAAAAAATTGGACCCTCCTTTAATTTTATCTTGCTTGGGAGTTTTTTGAGTCCTGGACTCTATCTTTCCTCTGTTACAAATTTGGATTTTACTGAGATTGAATTGAGTTCAATTTTTGACAACTTTCTGAAGTTGAATGGTTATTTTTTCCTACAAATGCTTTTGGCTATGAAGTTTGAAGTTTTTTGACTTATGGTTGATTTCCTTTTTCTCTATCAGAAGTTTTATGAACAGTGAACCACGGCCATAGTTCTCTACGTAGCCGTCATTGCGGAAGCTAACTTATGAATTTCCCAGTGGACAATCATGTTTTTTGTTGATATTTTTTCTCCTTTCTTTATAATTTTTATTTTTTTTCCAAGACTTTTGACTATCGGCATTTTTTGTTTATCACTATCAAAGCTTTAGTCCTGTGCGTTGCTTCCATTTCAGATGGCGGATTGGAGCGACCCCAAGAAAGCCCTTATCTTTGCCGATTCCGTGGGTTTTTGTTTTAAATGATTTTCTTTCTTTTGCTATCAGGATTGTGATTGACATTCGATCGAGGGGGGTTAGTCCTTTGTGTTTTCGACAAGGTACCAGCATTGAGCCTTTGGTTATGGGACCCATTGTCTTTCCATTTTCTGTCGTTGCAGTTTTCTAGTAAACTTTCTCACCAATGTTTAGTGGTTTCGAGCTCCGATCTTTAGCTCTAGAGTTGCTAACTTCCAATGTTTTATGTTGACTACGGAACCCTTAGTCTATGCAGTTTCCGTCATTGCGGCAGTTTAATGAACTAACTATCTGACGTTTATGTGCTCCATTCGTCGATGAGGATTTTGTCAGCCCTATGCTTAGTTTTCCCACCGGTGAGGGTTTTTTCCCTCCATTTTGTGTGTGTTTTACCCTATTTTTTGGTGGTGGAGGTTTCTGATTGTTTTTAGGGTTTTTTTGATGAGAACATAGCGCAGGGTTGCATGTTTGATGCTTAGTCTTATTGATAGTGTGGTTTACGTTTTCTTGAATGCTGTCCATATCAATGTTGATTTTTTCATTTAACTGTAGACAGACTTAGAATATTTTTCATATCCAGTTTGATGATTGTTGTTGCGAAGAAGACATATCTAAAGGGCAAAGAAGAAGGGAGTTGGCTAAAGAAAAGAAAAATAAGAAGCAGAGATGTTGCTTATAGAAAAATACAATGAAGGTTTGAGATCAACGAGTTATTGAGTAGGATCGATAGTAGCAGAGGCCCAGGCTTGGAAAAGGTTCACCAGTTACCAAGTTGGTCCCTCTTTACAAAGTACTCTTGAATATTAATCCAAAATGTAATGTATTGTATGAGTCATGAGCACTCACAAAGGACAAAATTGTAAGATTAAACGGTTGGGGGATCCCAAAGGTCACCCAGGGGGGGTCAACCCAAAAATTTTGCTATTTGTATAAATATAGGAGAATTAGATTTAAGAGTGGACTTTTTCCCAGATATATTTGTGAGAACATGTTGTAAGAAGAACTATTTCCTTTTGCAATAGATAATTACAAGTTTCCCATTGGAGAAAGCTTGGTGGAATGTTCAAATGCTGTGCTACGGATTTGTTGAATGTGAACTATTTCATTTTTAATCGTTGTCCATTAAATATGAGATCGTTCTAACTCTTTGAACCTATGTTCCTGTATGAATGCTCTCTAGTTTATTCTCTGAAATTTCCACTATGAGTCATGAAGGTTTTTCATAAACAATGAGCTATCTTTTTCTTAATCTATCTATTAATGTTTCTATGTTTTGAAATAAGTAACAACTATCTGTGATTTTGCTTAATGCATGAGCAGAAATATATTACACATTGATAACTGATAATATTTCTCCCTAGGGATAGGTAGATAGTTAGTTTTAGTTTTTCTTGTTGTGTGTGATTTAGATGCAAGAGAGTTAAGACGAGAGGTAAGAACCTGCGCATCACATTGTGACCGCTCCTTGTATTCTCTATCAATCTGCATTCTTAGATAGCCACTTGCATATCATACTAAACTAAAAAACTAAAATATACACGGTGGACCAGGCCGTAACTAGTAAAAACTTTAATTAGTTACTTCACCTACGGTAGCCGAACCGTAAACCAGATGAATTCCCCATACCAAACAATAATGGGCTGGTTGGGAATGTTTATTGGGGAGAATCCCTACCTGTTGTTACTTGCAATTTTCTAGGCCTCAACACCTTCAAAGCTGCACCTTTTTAACGGATTTCACATATCCAACAGCTTAGATTATTCCTTGCATCTTCGATCCACAGAAATCCTTTCCACCCTTGATCTACAACTTATTTAATTCGAACCATCGATATTAAACTCTTTTTACCTACATTATGATGATGATATGATTTAAATTTCTCCACCATGTTTCATCAATGGAACGATCTACCACAATAGATCAAATCCCTCTCTTCATCCGACGACCCATAATGAAAGAATATGCTAACCAATTAATCTGAAGAGCATTTTCACAAGATTTTCAAATATAGTGCTAATAGTAGGCTCCACTAGGGATGCTATCCTCCCTGTGAGGTAGCAAAGAACACTGTAGACTATTTTCCAAATCCATTGTCAATCTAATTTTTTTTTAACTTTTCATTTTGTATTTCTGAAATAAAAGTAAAAACTAAATGATGGCTACCCCTTTCGATCTTAGGGCCTTCTCTATTGGCTTCAAATATTCTAGCTGACCATCTGTACTAATTGAAAGTAAAGAAATATTTACACTATAATACATGAAATTTCCTTCATCTTGATTCCAAATAATTTTTTCGAAATCTCCCATTAACTCGACCTCCTTCATACTAAGACCCATCCTGATACCATAGAATAAAAGCATTGTTAACCCTGTTTGCTGCAATAATGTATGGGCCTACCCATAAATGATCAAAATTACCATGGTTTCCTTTGTCTTCATGTGGAGCATCCCATTTCAACACCAAATCATCAATCTGGAAAGTGTCCTCTTTTACCTTTCTTTCAAAGGTATTCTTCATTTTCTTTGATGAATCTATACCTTATCATATGTTTTATCCCTTATTTCATTTAGCTCAATAATTTTGTTTATTCTCCTTTGCATATGATTAGGTTCATCCTGTTGTTCCTACAACAAGTAATGGTGACATTCCAATAGCTCTCTTTGTGTTGATTCTGTTAGCCCACAAATCATATTTCAGCTTTATATGCCATGCTCTTTTATTATATTCCAACAACTTCTTAATTATCCACACCAAGATATTGTTAGAAGATTATGCGAGTACATTACCCCATGGATAATATGAAGTAGAATGATTCAAACTTATATGATACTTATGACATAAATTTATCATCTTCCTGGACTTGGAATCAGCTTCATTATCAGTTACAATTCTCTTAGGACAACCAAATCTTGCCAAAATATTATTCTCTAGGAAATCTATTATCACGACATCTATAGCTCTTCTAGTAGAAACTGCTTCAATCCACTTTGTAAAATAATCAGTTGCTGTTAAGATCAACTAATGTTGTCCTCAGGATTTTGTATTTATTTCCCCAATGAAGTCCAACCCCTATTGTTGAAAATTTGCTTCTACTGATATGGGATTAAGAGAGAGTGGAACCACTTTCCTCTTCCCATAAAAAATATGGCACTGATGACATTTGGTGTTTTCTTTATACACATCTGAAAATAATGAAGGCCAATAGAATATTTCTCTCAAAATTTTATTTGCAGTTACCTTCCACGACTGATTTCCTCCACGATCACCTTTATGAAAATATTTTTCTATTTGTTGGGATTCATTATCCAAAAGACAATTCAGTAACACTCCACTAGGATCCTTCAAAAAAAGATATTTATTTAGAGTACATAATTTTGTAGCCTTCAGCTTCACAAACCTTTCTCTAGTTTTACTTAACCCCATAGGAGGTTATCAATTTTTCAACACATAAACAATAACAACATACCGTGGAGAAACAGAAAAATCAAGCATCACTTGCACTTGTCTGTCCAACTAATTTAATTGTCCTGATACAAAATTTAGATGTAGAGAATCACAATTGGATTATGTCATCATTTTAGCCAATCCATGTCCCTTAATAAACTTTGTGGGCCTAATTTAAATGTCATGTTCCAAGAGCACTGCAATCCATTTCGCTCTTCTCCCTTCCGGATCTTGCTGTGTAAGTATGCTTTTTACCACACTACTGGGAACATATGCAATTACATGTGAAAGGAGAATGTAAATTCTAAAATATTTCAGGGCCTTAACCAGAGCATATGCTTGTTTCTTCATGATATCATATTTTAACTCTCCATCTCTTAACATCTTACTAAAAAACTGCTATAGGTTATTCTTCACCTTGATCATTCTTTTGTAACAGAATAGTTGCAACAGTATGCTCTGAAGCATATGAGAATACTAAAAAATATTTATCAAAAGATGGACTTACCAGCACAGGGATTCTAAAATAGCTTGCTTTATATCCTTGAAATACTTCGTAGCCTCCACTATCCATTTTATTTCATGATCCCTTTCCAGCATATTAGTAATGTTCATCAATATTTCAGCAAAACTAGGAATGAATCTCCTCAAGAAATTTACCTTCCCAATGAATGAATATACTTCTTTCTTACTTGTTGGTTCATCCACCTTCAAAATTGTGCTCACCCTATCTAGATCACTCCTTATACCCACTTTGGAAATAATATGGCCCAAAAGTTTTCCTTCTTCCAGAGAAAAATTTGATTTCCTTTGATTTAATGAAATGACATACTTTCTACACTTAAGGAAGACCTTTTCCAAATGTTTGATATGTTCCCTGTCAGACCTTGAATATACAGTAATATCATCCATGTAAATTACTACAAACCTGTCTCTTTCATCTGCAAAAGTGATGTTCATAGCACGCTGGAAAGTAGCTCCTGCATTCATTAATCCAAAAGGCATCTTTGTGTACATGAGTGTACCCCATGGTGTAGTGAAAGTATTTTTATCTTGATCCTCAGGAAGAACCTTTATTTGATTATAACTTGAAAACACATCCATAGTATAAATTCTCTCTGAACCTACCACTTTCTGCACAATCCGATCCATCTTTGGTAAAGGGTAATTTTCCTTCAAAGAGACTTTATTCAAATTTCTTAAGTCCAGACACAGTCTTATTTCACCATTCTTCTTTCTAAAAGGAACCAAATTAGCAACCCATTTTGAGAATATCAGGTATACAATATTTTTTGCATCAAATAATTGTTGGATCTCCTTTTCAATAATAGGCAATAGCATTGGATTAATCCTTCTGTGTTTCGTCCTAAAAAAAAATTCTCCAGGCTTAATTGGAATAGCATGTTGTATAATGGAAGTGTCATACTATTTGAGGTCATCATAACTCCATGCAAATACATCAGTGTATTTTTTCATCAGGTTCACATACTCATCGTTTTCTTTAGCAAGAAATTTCTTGGACAACTTTATAATTTTGGGATTCTCTTTATTACCAATAATTTTATCTTCAACAACGTTTTCAGCAGCTTTCACTTTAACATATTCGACAACATCATTTTGGTCAAAAATATTCTCTAAGGGAATTAAAACTATGGGAATATGATTACTCTTTAATTGAACCATATCTTTTCCTCCTAGTGAGCCTTTCAACTTCTTTGTTTCAGCAATTCCTTATTCATCTTCATCAACATCTTGAAAATTTTTAGAATCAACACTTTCTTTTTCTATTTGGGTATTTACAAACTGACCAGACAATTCCAGAAACCTTTTGATTTTCATATCATATTCAAAACTTGCTAGTAATTGGTATTGTCTGGTATCAAATGCCTTTTTACAATGTCAATATTGTATTTTTTTCACCTGCAACAGGAGTCTTAAATTTTCCAACAACAATTTCTAAAGAATCTACCACTACATTATCATATATAGGAATCACTTTGAAACTGTTCTATGAAATAATTTCCAAACATATCCCACACTTCATTCCTGTTATCTCTCATTCTAGGATGCTTAGTTTGATAACTATCATTCACCTAATTTATCACAAGTTCTGAATCTCCAAAAACTTGGACTCGTTTAGCTCCCAAATCCTTTAGTGCATGCAAACCCAACAACAAAGCTTCATATTATGCTACATTGTTAGTACATTTAATGGTCAACTTGTATGAAAAATATTTAAAATCTCTAATAGGGGGAATTATATATACTCTTACACCAGCACCCACTTTATCCAATGACCCATCAAAATACATAGTCCACAACCCTTCTTCCTTTTTATTTCTTTCCAATGCTTCCTGTTCATTCATCACCTTTTTATCCTTTTTACATTTACTTGGCACAACAACTTTTGAATTACAAGGAGAAACATCATTGAAGAAAATATATGACCCTCAGTTTGTATCAACAGCATAAATATGATGGACTCCTCGCTGATTTTGACTGCTAACAACATATGGTAATATTTTTTCACTATACAGTCTCTTGTTTTGATTAAGAACATGAATTGTAGCTTAAGACATATCCATTTTTAAAATTCCTTTTAACTTTGAAGTCCAAGATCTTGACAACAAAACACCAAATTTTGGAGGGATATTAGCCACAACCACATCCATGACCACTGTTTTAGATGGTAAATTTGCCAAGGATACTACCATATATTTTTATCAAACCTAGAAATTTCACCCTTTTGGAATCAAAAGAATACAAATCTTTATAAGGCCTTTTAATATCTAACCACAAACTTTCTACCACTCCTTTAGGCATCAAATTATGTGACGCACCTGAATCTAACATAGTATTAAGCAACACCATGTCATGCACATTTAAGCTCATATAAAAAGGTGGTACTACCTCGTCACCCATATTATCAATCTTAGACCCCAAAACAATGGTAGGATTTTCATCTATCACTACCAAAATATCTGGCTGAGCCTCTCCCTGATTTATAATCATTTTTGTTATTGTGTCCCTATTCTCCTTATTTCTGAGCAGTTCATTAAAAGGAATTGAAATATTCAACTTAGCAAGTTCACTTTGTAGATTAAAAATGAAAGAAATTTTATCTACATCCATGGGTGCTATTTGTTCTAATTATTTTATTTTCTCAGTTATATTTTCAATATCTTTATGTACAACATGTTCCTTTTTTCGTTTCTTTTTTCTGTATTTATCTGACTACTGGAAGGCTGATTTGGGTTTAACCTTCCTTTATTCATAATTAACATCTCTGCTTCTTAGTTTGATCTTTTCTACATCATCTAAATCATGCATATAACCCTTATGATACTATGCCAACTCTTCCTCAAAATATTTATTATCATCCTCGTATGCAAATTGTTTGTGCTAGAAATTGTTCCTAGACTACAAAGGAACAAGCTAGTATAATCTCAAAACAAAAAACAAAAATGGAATTGGTTTTGTGATTTTTTTGGTTGGAAAATTCATTTACAAGAAGGTAACCCAACAAAATAATACAAACACTAAATCATGAAAAAAATGAAGGACTGGTATACAAATGCATAAAGGATCAATATAAACCATGAACATCATAAGCACAATACTGGTTCTCTCCACAATACATGAACATTTACTTGAATAAAAACATTAAACAAGAAATTAAGTCATGAATTGAGTGGTCAAGCAGACCATAAAAAAAACAATATAGAGGATAAAAATGGCTTATATGTATATATATATATATATATATATCAATCTCAGTCTTCAACACTTACATGAGAGTTATCAGTATCATATTGAACATACATCCGAAGTCCCCATCTCTAAAACCCTTCCCAAAACAAAAATCAAACCCTGCTGCACTCAACGTTTCTCCTTTTATCCTTTTACAAATAGAGAAGTTTCATAACTATCTTTTAGGTCTCATATTGATACAGTTACAACAAGCAGTTACAAACTAAGTTCAAATCCCTAAATACTAATTAACCAAAAATAACAAGAGTCAGATTTTGGGGAAATTTGGCGAATTTCTGAAAAATTAGGTTTCAAAGATGCCTCCATATCTCTCGATATGAGACACCTATACGAAAACTGAGAGACATTTTTTTAAATGAGTCCATTATGAACAAAAAAATCTCTTTGTTTTTAAAAAATTCTTCTCCAATTGATCAAAAGGAGTGCCTAAAATTTATGACTAAAACAATAAGGAGAGAGGTTTTCTTGAATGGGTCTGTTTTGGACAAAAGCCTCTTTTGTTTTTCCAGAATTTGTTTTCATCACCTCGTAATATTCTCCCAATAATAATGACAAAGACGGGGAAAAACAGAGCATAACTACACCTCTCTCTATATTTTTAAGGCTTCTTTCACTACTGGATTCTTTAGGATTTGAATCAAGTGTCTTCTCCATTATTACATCCTCCAAAAGATTTTCTTACTCATTCTCCAATGCTTTTCCCTGATCTTCATTAACAGAGTCTTTGAATGTTTAAGATGGGAAAGCTTCCTAAAAGTTTCCCTGTACCAATTCTTCAGCCACATATTTTTTAAATCTCTTAACAAAACCAGACTTTTTATTTGTCAATCTTTTCTTTACATGGTCATCCTACTCCTTGCTAAATCTTGACTAAAATAAGAAATTATACCAATTTCTATTCTCCTTCTATAAAAATGTGCAAATAATCAATTTTATCAAACCATGGTGAAATACTAATTGTTTTGGATGTTCAGAATATCCCTTAATTCTATTTGACATCTTCTGGAGACTTTTCAACAAAAAGAAGGGTAAATTCATCTTGAATTGCTGGTTCAAATGCTGTAAAAATCTAACATGATACATGAAAACTGATGCAAACCTACTATCACAAGTGATGTAGCTCTGTATAATACCAATGGCTTCTCTCCATTCTAGTTTAAAGTTTTCTAAGTGAACCCCTTTGCTCCAATCTAAGGTTTAATTTCCTAGCAATAAAAAACCATCAGAATTGAACGGGAATGAAGTCTTTTTGAACCAGGATTCCCCATCTTCTACTATATCTTGGTTAGCTTTCTTATTTTGGAAAACTTTAAAATCCTTCAAACTGCGTTTCTGTAATTGTGAGATTTATAACCCTAAAATAGAAATCATGGTAGTTTAGCTCCATATTTTTATTCCATGATCCTATCAACATCTTTGTACATTCGTCATGATATACAAAACATGGTTTTGTACATGTTTCATGATATATCGAATATGTGTCTAAAACCCACCTGAAATGAGTCATACTTTGCACTCAGTCAACCACGTTTCTCCATAATTTTCAATTTCTATAGCACTCTGGTGTAGGGAATTTGGATTTTACGAAGTAGGAAAAACTTATCATGAAAGGTTAAGCAAACCAACTCCAAAATTTAAACCTTGAATATGAACCTTGGAATAAAATTAACTCAGTATTTGAACACTTTGACAATGATTCAATACGTGATAAGCCATTCAATGGAAAACTCAACAAAGGATAAAATAAATTAAAACAAAAAATATAACCTATAAATTAAAAGGCATTTAAAATCATTAAGATTTAAAACAAACTTAAAATGAGAAACAAATAAAGAATAAATATTTAAGAAAAACACATAAAGACTAAGTACAATTTCAGTCTTAACACAAACATACTATGTTCCCCCTCAGTCAGATAGATTTGAGAATCTAAATCACCAAAATGATGAATATGGTCTTCAATAGACTCTGCACCATCATCATCAACAACATAATTTTCAGGGAAAGGTGGTATTATTTGTTGATCTTCTTGGTTTCTTGGATTCCTCATGTTTTTTGTTTATTATGTGTGAGTGGAGGAGGAATAGGCCTTCTAAAGTTAGGGTTTTTGATCTAGTATTCATTCTATTCTCAATTCACTGACCTAGTATCCATAGTCAACCTATCCCTTAACTTTTCCATTATTTTCGGCATCATTTCAAATTTGATATCATTAGAAGAAGAAGTAGAAGAGGTGGAGGAAATAATTTCTTCTCTACCTTTCCTCCCATCAACATCTACTCTTGGTTTTATCTTTCCACATGCCATCATATTGTCTTCTACTTGCAAGGCATCTGTAAACATAACAAGAATACTGGTTGATTCTCTTTCTCTAAACAACAATGGGAATTCATTATCAAGGGATTCTGCATAGTGAAGTTTAGCAGCACTAGCTGAAGGCTTAATAGAAGCATGTATTGAATTATAGACTCTCATGAACCTACTGCAAAACTCATGAACTAATTCAAAACCTCATTTTTTAATATTATTGTATTGGGATAAGACTTGTAATTGACTATGCTTATAGTCTCATATATCCAAAAATGCAGTTTGGAAGGATGGAAAATTTCGAATAGACCCAGCAGGTAAATATTTATACCACTTTTTGTCTTCTCCAGACAAGCTCTATGCAAACAACCTCATCTTAACATCCTCATAATCAACCTCTTCCAAATCTATAAAATCTAGCATATTTTCCAACATGATATTTTGCAGTAACATTTCCTTCTCTATCATACAATGAAATCGTCTGGCCATAATTTAAGCGAAGGTCATGTAACACCGTAGGTAAGTCCAATGGAGAAAACCTAGACACGGCCATTGGTATAGGTGGATTCAGAGAAAGTGGTAAAGGTTGAAAAACTATAGGATTCTAAATAGGTTGGGAAGTATTCAATTGGAAGTTTTGGACAAGAGAAGTAGTTTTTAAAGTTTTTACTAGAGTTTGAAGGTTCAGCAACAAAGAATCAAGAAGATATGATTCTAACCTACTAGGGTTAATCTTAGCTTTCTTTAGGTCATATTAAGATTTATATTTTAATAGTAATATCTCAACACTAGTTTCCAATTCAAATTCTTTTATACTATGAAAGTCTTGAGAAGATAATGCACCAAACGAAGAACTATTTATTTATTATTTATTTTTATTTCTAAGAAATTTCTCTGGATTCTCCACGCTATCTAAAGTTTCAGTATTAGGGTTACCTCTCGTATTCTCTCTCCTAAAATCCAAGATGTATTCTGTAATACTATTCAAAATGAATGTAAATTCACCAGGGAAAATGTACAACCTTCTTTAAAATGTGGAAACTTCTGCTTGCCCACATATTTTTTTTTCTTGAAAACTTACAATCCTTTTCCTTCTTCCCAAAGATGATATGCACTTTCATCCCTAGCAATGGTTCCAATTTTTATCATTGGAAAATTACCAAAGGTTGTAAAGGCTATTCCCAGATAACAACAAAAACCACTTTTAAAGAGAAAACTGGATTTTTTTCTCTTCTAAGAGGAATCTCTCACAAAATATTAACAAGGATGAATATGTATAAGTAAAATTGTTTGTAATTGATAATATTGGTTGAAACCGAACACATGACCATTGGGCTATGGAGTTGTTGAGGCCTGGAAATTTGCAGGCGAGAATAGCAAGGGATCCTCCCCAATCAACGTTCCCAACTATCCCGTTGACTGTTTGGTGTAGGGAATCCGTCCGGTTTGCGGTCCGGCTACCGTATGTCAAAGTAACAAAACAAAGGTTTTACCAGTTACGGCGCGGTCCACCGAGTTTTTTGTATTTTTTGACTTAATGTATGCAATGAAAATTCCTAACTAACAATGCAGGGTGATAAGGATGCGAGGAACTACACAATGTGATGCGCATGTTCTTACCTCTCGTCTTAGGCTCACAGGCATGTAAATCACATATGTAGTAATGAAATAAACTAACTATCCATCTAACTACCTATCTATCCACCTATCCCCGGGGAGCCAGAATATGATTTATTTATGACTAATGTGGATTATTCATGCATTATAAACATAAATTATAGGTAGCTGATATTCTTATCTACAACACATGAAATATTAAAGATATTTTGACAAACATATAGCCAATTGTTTATGGATAGCATCCATTACTCATAGTGGAAATCTTCATAAAATAAACCGGAAAACATTCACACAAGAACATAGGTTCAATGAGTTAGAACGGTCTCACAGTTAATGGGCATAAAGCTGAAAATGAAATAGTTCCTCTTCAAGAAATCCATAGCACAACATTTGAATATTCCACTGAGCTTTCTCCAACAGGCAAACTGTAATTTTCTATTGCAAAAGGAAAAAAGTTCTTCTTACAATATGTCTTCAACAGTCTCACTGGGAAAAAGTCCCTTTCCCTTCTAAGCTTTCTATGCTTTATACAAAAAGGGTGAGACTGTTGGGCTGCCCAAAGTGACCTTTGGGCCTCCCAACCCCTCATTTCCCAACATTCTGTTTTTCTTAAATGTTTTACCAAATAGTTACAAATTACAATAATGACCACTCCTTTATGAAGAGGGCCCCACTTGGGTGTCATGGAATTTCTTCCATTTCGAGGCTTCAGTGGAAATGCCCTCAAATGCACAGGGTTCCAAGAACTAGATATTGATTTCAAATTTCTCAGCCTGGTTCTTTATAGCCTCCACTCTGGCTGCGCTCAACCGAAGTTGTTCCTCCAAAAGCTGTACACTAACTGCTGAATGGCCCACTTCATTTCTCAGCATTTGGTCATCAATGGCCTTGATGCGTTGCACTCTTGCTTCTTCTTCTTGATGCCTTTTCTGTAACATCTCCATAAATGAGTCATGGTCTGGGAAATCATCCAGCCTCCGCTCAGCTTCTACTTGGCATCGGTAGTACGTGATGAGGACTCTCCTAGAAAATTCTGTACAGGCTCCCTTCGTCTTCTTGACTGTTTTCTTGAAATCTTTAGTGGTGTTGATGGCAAACTCTACCAGGTCATAATCCCACTTAAGGGCCTGTTTATCCTTTGATGGTATCTCTGCTAGAGTTTCCTTATTGTTCTCCAAGCTTGCCATTCTTGCTGTCAGGACCTCGAGGACATCTTGAGATCTGTTCACAAAATAAGATGCAGTTTCCAAGATTTCTTCCAGCCTGCCATCGATTTGCAGCACTCTACATCTCTCATCCTCAACAGCAGTCCGTAACTGTAGCATCTTGGTCTTTTGGGCCAAGACGTGCTCTTTGAATGGCTGGAGGTTAACCTGCTATTCTCTTGCCCCCTCCAGAGCAGTTGTTAAAGAAGAAACCCGTTCTTGATGTTCCTTTCTCAGTTCTTGGGTGTGCAGATCATTTGCCTGCAAGAGGATCTTTTGCTGCTCTTCCAGTTCCTCCACCTTTGCCAGCAGCTGTTCCTTTTCAGCTCTTAAATTTTCGTATTCCTTTTGTGCTCTCTCCAGAGATTCCTACGTTGTTTCCAGCACTTGTATTTCTCCTTTGAGGGCCTGTACTTCATCTCTTGAGGACTTCATTTCCCTTTGCATATCTTCGTATTTCCTCTTGAGCCTGTTGCTTTCTTCCCTCTCTTTCCTCAATGTGTCTTTTAACTTGGCAGAGGATTTCTTGGACTACTCCAAGTCAGTTATTACTTTGTCCATGTTATCTTCTGAGGCATGGAGAAGTGCAGTCCTAGCTCTTAGGGTGAGCCTTGGATCTTGGTCTATTCCTAACATAACAGCCGTATCCATTATCATCTTACCAGGTAGACCTTCCGCCTCAACCTTCCTCTCTATTCTCTTTATTATTCTCTTTGTTGCCCTATCATAATATACAATGTTGAAATCGGGGATTTCTTCCCCTTTCTTCTGGACAAAACTAACCAGCTTGAGAGTGGGGATCATGGGAGTGCTGGCAGCAGGTACTTGTGGGTCCTGAACCTCGGGGTTCTCAACATCCTGGGTTTGCCCCCCAGCTATGTCAGAAGCTGACTATTCTATCTCAGTCTGTGTCAGCTTCACCCTCTCTACCTCCTACTATTGTAGCTCCTCATCGAGCTTTCTTTTCGCTTCTTGAGCTACTTTCTAGCTGCTTCTTCTACCTCTTTAGCTGCTTCCTGGGCTTTCTCAGTTGCTTCTTTAGCAGCTTTTCTTTTCCCTTCCTCTTCACTGTGCAACCACTCTGCAGCTTCTTGTGCCAATATTTGGGCTTCTTTGTTTCTCCTTTTGGCTTCTTCCTCTGCCTTTTCCTGTTCATCCCCCTTTCCCCCCTTGGTGGTGATTTTCTTCGTGAATCTTCTTTTCAGTGCTGTCATGTTTGGGGAATTCCGGAAGACGGATTCTTCCCTATCAAGATGATGGGTATATTTGAAATGCACCTTATTTTCTTTACAGTGATCAGCCACTTTACCGTGGGAGTCATTTCTATGATAGGGCATCTCACCAAAATGGAACCTCTCCAGCTCCTCTATGAATTCACCGTCTTGTTTCAACTTAGTGATACTGTAGCTCCCAAGTTTGAAGGGCAAGGGAGGATAAGCACTCTTCTTGTGTTCGAACAAGAAGCTGCCTATTCCATCTAGGAACACTTGTCTGACTGCCTCCTTATGTACAATGTAATCAGTTGCATATTTTGGCAGTAGGGAAGGTTCTTTTGAGCCCCCAAACATTCTGAAGTACATGCCATGTTTGGTCAAATAGTAGTCTGTGTATTCTTGTATCACTTGTATGGCCTCCTCAGACATACGATCACACTCTTTCCGCAAGATGAGCGTGTGTAGTGGCATAATGAAGTGCTCGCAGACTTCTCTATAATGGCTGTGGTACTGTTGTGCCCACAGTGGTCTATAAGCAACATAGACAGGCATTCTTTCGCTGTCCCAGATGCACCTAAGACCAGGGAAAGGTTGGTTGCATAGTATACAGTCTATGAGTATTGAGCTCATATAAAACTCAGACCTTTTTTGGGACTCCTCTTCCAAGGCTGAGGCCAAGCAAGAAGAAAAACTACTGGATACAAGGCTGGCCCAATTGAAGACTGTCCCTTCTGTTGCCACATGAAAAATGATGGGTATCCACTCTAGCTTGAAGAATCTTCCATGGGCTCTCCCAAAAATCCTATTAAGCATCAGAGCTATAAATCTATAGGGAACCCTCAAGCTCGTTGTTTCATACTCACCCATGGGTCTGTGTCAGTAATGTTTTCCCTACAACAGCATCCTCTTCAGGGTCTCTACCAGGTCCATTCTAATGCTACTCAGCCAGTCATCAGATAGGAATACTTGGGCTTTTAGTAGGTGATAATCTAACTCCACATATCTAGGGCTAAATGCAGCATAGCCATGTCTCTCAATATTTTCCAGAATCATTGTGGTTACATCTGCCCGGGGCAGAATCCAGCCAATTACCTCGGAGCATGGGAACAGCTCTGGCCTGGTGGTGACCTTCATAAGGGAATATCTTTCAATGTTTGCATATATGGACTCCTCTTCTAAGCCCATGTCGGGAACTTCTCTTCGGGTAATCAGTCTATAGATTTCCCCCCACTGGTATTCAGGTTCCAAGCCAGAAATGCATTTAGTATCTTCATATGTGTATTCTGTCTTGGTGACCACTTCTACCTCTGGCTCTTCTTCGATCACATGGGCCTTCTACTTTTGTCTTTTCGACATTGTGAGCTTGAGTTCTTCCTGCCATATATACATTGTAACATTAAGAAATTCAAGTTGCAGACACTTATATGACAATGTACATCATTTTACTTCTTTAAGGTGTATTGTGACAGCAATTAGTTAATGAAGCCAAAATATATGTGTACCTAGGATGAAATGGCTTAACTAACAGGATTATTGAGCCAAATGGGCAGTATTCAAAGACTTTGTTTATGTCTATCCTAATCAAAACTAGTTGTGTGCAATAAACTGTGCATACTACCATTACTTGCCAATATAAACATTAACAATATAATCCAGCAGGCATGGTGTCTAAATAAAATTGAAAAGGCTCATGCTGCTTGTGGGTAAAATAATTATATTGACATGACTAAAGCTTCCGTTCTCTGCAGGCGCTACTAACATTTTGCTGTGCAGGATAGAAAAAGGATGAAAAACTCCTGCAATCCCTCTCAATGGAACTCTACAAACAAACCGCCCGCACTCTAATGGTGGATAACCTAAATGGCGGGGTACATCCTTTCCCCCTTCGGCTCGGGTTTAAGATAAAAGCCAACGGTGCATGGAGTGGCATAGCGAAACCTTGCTATTTGAGGATGCAGGTTTCTATAGTGTGCGCAATCAAAGAAAATTGCCTGTGCGAAACCTTGGTCAGCAACCTGGTGTCATACTCAAACCCCTCTCACGGCCATGGTTTGAAACCGAGCAAGAATCAGTTGCACGGGATCGTGTAGGCAAAATGGATAGGGTTCGAGGATACGGGGGGACTGAAAATCTCAACAAAAAGGGTACCCACCAAATTCTATAGAAAAACCACAAACTCTCCCTCTGCAACCCATCATCACCCACAAGGAAGCTTGGTGCAGACGGCGTAACGGCCACCTGCACCAAACCCCCAACCACTGCGCAAGGTTGGGAGACAACGGCGGTGTGCAAACTAATCTGTGGTTTAAAATGCCCCCTTCCCAAGACAGTTATGACAAAAATCCCCAATTAAATAGGCATAGAAAAACAGGATGAAGGAAACGACTGCACTCAACACCCTAACTGCAGCAAATAATCAATCAAAAACCTAAACGAAAACGGGAAAAGGCCAACGAGCCTACCTGGAAATACAATGCTTAATCAACGGGAAGATGAGTGGTCAAACGTCCACAATCGAGCCACCTGGACGTGGGTACCAGCACGGAATCCTTCGTAGCTTGTGAGAACAGCACGCACGACAATGACAGTGCTCAATAGTCGAAAACAACAATAAAATTATAACCCTTTGACCCGTATATATAGTCAAAACCACGGGTGTAAAAAACATCGGACGTCGGGGTGCTTTCTAATCGGGGGCTGAAAGCCTATTTTTCTCCGCAACGGCGGAAAGCTAAACCAAAAATCCCTCTGCAACGGTAGGGATAACCGGGAGCAAAACCTGAATCAGAAGCGAAATCAAAATCTTTTCTGCAATGGCAAATGATCCAAACGCCAAGCATCCCAATTTGTTATATGGATCAAAAGGCGGATCGCTTTTGGGTCAAAATTTGAAAGCCAACTTCCTTCCGCAACGGCGGACGACCGGAGCATTAATCCATCCGCGGCAACATACCCGGTGGAAGAAACACAAGATCGGACATCAGAGAGTTTCTGGAATCGGGACGAAAGCGGGAACCCGGCCGCAATGGAGGCTACCAAAGATATCATCCTCTCCGAATAAGACCACAACGCATCGGAAGAGAGGATGACTATGGATCAAAAGAGTTAGCAGAAATCCTTCCGCAATGGCGGGGAAGGAAACGATGACAAGCTCCGATGTAAATCTTAAAAACAGCTGAAACACAAAAGTAGCGAAGGTAAAGCAAAGAAATCGGCCAAGAAACCAAAGGAAAAACCTAAAGTTCATCCGCAACGGCGGGAAAAGAAAAATCAAATCCTTCTGATTTAAACTAAGAAAATAGTCGATTAAAACCCCATGCATCGGACAGAAAGCTGAAGTCACGACTTGACATTCTTCCGCAACGGCGGGATCGTCAATTAAATAATCTTCCGATTCAGCATGGTGAAAATGAATTCTAAGGCAGCCATAGGGGAGGAATCTAATCAAGTAGTAAAGCAATCCAAGCATTTGAGAAACTCTCTGCAAATTATTAGATCGACTTAGGGAAGAAAATCAAACTAATCCAAAGCAAAGGAGGGTCCTAAAATTTTTTGGAATTTTGGGAAAATGTTGCAGCTGCAACAATTGGCGACTACCTAATGAACCCCAGATTTTTGAATTAACTCCTTCCCAATGCAAGACCATCTGAATAAAAGTTAAAATCTTCTAGATGTCTATATCCCTGGGCTGGCCAACTTAAGCATTTAAACCATTGAGAAGTAGTCTGTTCTTTGGGAAATGGTAACGTCAGAAATATTGCAAGTCTGAATAACTCTTTAGAGGCCAAATAAGTGAGGTTTATTCTTCCTATCCTTAGGTATCTTCCAGCTTGGACACCATAGGATTGTAACAGATAGTAAACAGTATTATCCTTTTGTTCCTCATTCGCATGCCAACTGCACTTTTGTGCCTTTTGAACTTTAGTTCTTTTGATATGAGTCCTCCTGCATGCCTTTCTTACTAAATTTTAATTCAGGATCCTCTATTCCATAGTGTCCTTTTGTGTGAATAGTGTATCTCATATTTCAGTTCATGGACGGAGAGGATCTTGTGGCAATTTAGAACTTCATGCTTCGATACTTTGCTTTGATATGTATTGTTTTCTTTAAGGAGTTTTGACTCTTGATAGCTTTTTCTTTTCTGAAATTATGGCATGGGATCATTTATATATGATATACTGTTTACTTTGCTTTATTTCCATGGGTCTTTTGCTACCACCCCCTTGGATATTTAAGATGTGAAATGAATGGAGCCTCGAAATAGTATTCCAGACCTCTTTTACTTCTGAGTTATTTACAGGGGTTAAGTAAGACTTCAATGAATGCATTGCCAGTTAGCAACACCGCTACTAGAAGACATTCTATACTTTAAAGCACAGTCTTTTTCGCAAGATTTCAGTTAATAAAGAACCCTGATGTTCCCATTGCAACCAAAAGTTTGCCTCTTTATTCAAAAACAAAAACTATTAACAAAAGCAGTGCAAATCAAGAAAGCAGCATCAAATCAAATGATCAAAAATAAAACAGCATCAAAGCATTAAAGAAAAACATCATTATTTATGTACAAGGCAAAAGAAAAGAAGAGAAAAAAAAAGAAGGTGTGCCTGCCCCTTGAAAATATTCAATCAATGAGTTAAAGGGCTAGGCTGGGATGAAGGCCAAAAATATATCCATGATCTAAGTGTGCCATTTTTGAAATTCAGACCATATCTACTAGTCTGCACTCATTTTCATCAGCCTAAGGAAGTTGGAGAAGCTCAGGCTGAGTGTCAATCATATGACTGGCCTCTCTCGAGTTAAGATGTCTTAGCTTAAGCTCGGTCAGATAGTTTCCCAGGATGGAATCAGCAGATTCATTTCCCTCTCCTAGCCCAGTAACATTGTGCTTCATGTAAGGCTCTCTCAAAATCCTAATCAGGTTTGGGCTTCTCTTCTGAGGCAGCAACAAATGTGACTAGTCGGAAGCAAAGTACCCATCTAGGCGGGATTCCCAATCTCGATTCAAGATCAATCTGTATCCATCAGGTATGTCTACTACTACAATATCAAGGTATTGACATATCTTTCTATTTGCAGACAATCGAATCAAAACATTCTTCATCTCCCCCACTGCTTTGACACTAGTGTTGTCTAGTTGAGTGACATTCCAAACAGTAGGTTTTAGTTTCCCATTAATATTTGTACAGATTGCAACAGGCATGACATTCACTGATGATCCAGAGTCCACCAGACAATTATGGACTTTATGGTTCAGAATTTACAAAGTCAAAAGGAAAGGTGGAGTGCTAATTTTCCTTTCCCCAAATGATTCAATCTTTTCCTCGTTAGGTTGGTTTTCAGTGGGTATCTCATTTTTAAATTCTTTAACCTTTTCAGTGCTTCCTCCCTCACCGTCTTCCATAGGTTTGACAATCTCATTGTTTGTCTCTGTCTCCTGGTTGAGGGTAGTGGCTCTATGGGTTTTGTCCTCAACCTTCGCATCTGCCTATCTCTTGATATTCTCCTTCAGATTTGTAATCTTCGAAATTATGGTATTTTCTTCAATCGTTACACCCATGTCCTTGGTTGTTGTAGATGTTCCTTCAGACTTAGGAGTACTCTCTTCAGTGTCAAACAGTGAGACACCATTCCATGAAAACATGTTACCAATATCTTGTTTCTCCATGACCTGGTTTTTCTTTTCCTTCTTACCACTATCCTTAGTCAATTTAGGGTCCAACAACTTATTCATCACCAGTGTCATTGAATGTAACCATTGCGGGCACTTCTTCTCAGAATGAGGTTGCTGGTGAAAAGTACAGAAATTCTCTCCCCTTATATCTGTTATGTTCATTGATGCTAAATTTGGTGGAAGGACTTGCCCTTGGTTGTTATCCTTTCTTTTCGGAGAGTAGGGCTTATAAGTTTTATGGACTTCCCTTTCCTTTTCTAGATATATTATTCGGTTGGATAGCTTCTGCATCATTTTCAGCATCCCCTGATAATCATGTGAGTGATCCTCTGTAGGTTTAGACAGCAGTAAAGCTCTTCTCCTGGTATTCTTCTCTTCAGGTAAGTCAGGGTAATCTTCTACACTTTCCATTTCAGCTTCTACCTTTCCTGCCTCTTCATAAGTCTCTATCAATGTAGGCTTGGCTTTCATTTTAGGGAACATAGCTAACTCCGGTCCTAGGGCAGATGTATAATATTCAATTAAGACCTTGTCTGAGGGTCAGTCAGCTTTAGAAAAATTCTTTAGGTATAATGAGAATATTTGAGTGAACTTATGTACCTTTTCATTCTTATCTTTTCTTAACAAACCAAGACCTTTCATTAATGAGGTATGCATTTTTTGGGCTGTGTATTTACTCCTGAAAACCCTTTCGAAAGTATTCCAATCTGGGATAGAGTTTGTGGGTAGGGAAAAGTACCATGAAGCAGCTGACCCCTTCAAGGTATGAGGGAATAATCTATAGACAACATCTTCGTACTCCCCATCCCTTAACCCCTCTACTGCTAAATAAAAACTCTACAAGTGATCATCCAGAGTAGTCTTCTCCTTAGTGTCAAACTTAGGCGGTAGCTTCTCAAAACCCTGAGGTAAGTTATGAAATGGAGGTGTGAGGTTCAGAGGTGATCTAGCTCTCCAAGCAGGTAATGGGTTGGGCTGGTTCACAATCACACCAGCCATGAGTATAGGCAAAAAGAACAAAATCTGAGCAAAGAGCAACGTAGGGTGCGACAGGCTTTTTGACTTCAAAGGTATAACGGAAACCTGTAAGTACTTGAGTCAGGCTGAAAGCTTCAAATATCTGCTGGTAAGGTAATCTTGGGAAAACTAAGTTTCCACGTCCAGCCATTCACTGGCGGCCCTCCTTCTAGCGCCAGAACTGTTGAGGCCTGGAAATTCGTAGGCAACAACAGCAAGGGATTCTCCCCAATCAATGTTCCCAACTATCCCATTGAATGTTTGGTGTAGGGAATCCATCTGGTTTGCAGTCCGGATACCGTAGGTCAAAGTAACAAAACAAAGGTTTTACCAGTTACGGCCCGGTCCACCGAGTTTTTTGTATTTTTTGACTTAATGTATGCAATGCAAATGCCTAACTAACAACGTAGGGTGATAAGGATGCAAGGAACTACACAATGTGATGTGCAGGTTCTTACCTCTCGTCTTAGGCTCACAGGCATCTAAATCACATATGCAGTAATGAAATAAACTAACTATCCATCTAACTACCTATCTATCCACCTATCCCTGGGGAGCCAGAATATGATTTATTTATGAGTAATGCGGATTATTCATGCATTATAAACAGAAGTTACAGGTAGCTAATATTCTTATCTACAACACATGAAAGATTAAAGATATTTTGACAATCAGATAGCCAATTGTTTATGGACAGCATCCATTACTGATAGTGGAAATCTTCATAAAATAAACCGGAAAACATTCACACAAGAACATAGGTTCAATGAGTTAGAACGGTCTCACAGTTAATGGGAATAAAGTTGAAAACAAAATAGTTCCTCTTCAACAAATCCATAGCACAACATTTGAATATTCCACTGAGCTTTCTCCAATAGGCAAACTATAGTTTTCTATTGCAAAAGGAAAAAAGTTCTTCTTACAATATGTCTTCACCAGTCTCACTGGGAAAAAGTCCCTTTCCCTTCTAAGCTTTCTATGCTTTATACAAAAAGGGTTAGACTGTTGGGCTGCCCAAAGTGACCTTTGGGCCTCCCAACCCCTCGTTTCCCAACGTTCTGTTTTTCTTAAATGTTTTATAAAATAGTTACAAATTACAATAATGACCACTCCTTTATGAAGAGGGACCCACTTGGGTGTCAAGTAATTTATTCCATTTCGAGGCTTCAGTCAAAATGCCCTCAAATACGCAAGGTTCCAAGAACTGGATACTAATTTCAAATTTCTCAGCTTGGTTCTGTATAGCCTCCACTATGGCTGTGCTCAACCGAATTTGGTCCTCCAAAAGTTGTACACTAACTGCTGAATGGCCCATTTCACTTCTCAGCATCTGGTCATCAATGGCCTTGATGCGTTGAACTCTTACTTCTTCTTCCTGATGCCTTTTCTGTAACATCTCCATAAACGAGTTGTGGTATGGGAAATCATCTAGCCTCCACTCGGCTTCTACTTGGCACCGGTTTTACATGATGAGGACTCTCCTAGAAAATTCTGTATAGGCTCCCTTTGTCTTCTTGACTGTTTTCTTGAAATCTTCAGCGGTGTTGATGGTGAACTCTACCAGGTCATAATCCCGCTTAAGGGCCTGTTTATCCTTTGATGGCAGCTCTGTTGGAGTTTCCTCATTGTTCTCCAAGCTCGCCATTCTTGCAGTCAGGACCTCGAGGACATCTTGAGATCTGTCCACAAAATAAGATGCAGTTTCCAAGATTTCTTCCAGTCTGCCATCGATCTGCAGCACTCTACATCTCTCATCCTCATAAGCAGTCTGTAACTATAGCATCTTGGTCTTTTGGGCCAAGACGTGCTCTTTGAATGGCTGGAGGTTAACCTGTTTTTCTCTTGCCTCCTCCAGAGCAGTTGTTAAAGAAGAAACTTGTTCTTGATGCTCCTTTCTCAGTTCTTGGGTGTGCAGATCATTTGCCTACAAGAGGATCTTTTGCTGCTCTTCTAGTTCCTCCACCTTTGCCAGCAGCTGTTCATTTTCAGTTCTTAACTTTTCATATTCTTTTTGTGCTCTCTCCAGAGATTCCTGTGTCATTTGCAGCACTTGTATTTCTCCTTTGAGGGCCTGTACTTCCACTCTTGAGGACTTCATTTCCCTTTGCATATCTTCGTATTTCCTCTTGAGCCTGTTGCTTTCTTCACTCTCTTTCCTCAATGTGTCTTTTAACTGGGTAGAGGATTTCTTAGACTGATCCAAGTCAGTTATTACTTTGTCCATGTTATCTTCTGAGGCGTGGAGAAGTGCAGTCCCAGCTCTCAGGGTGAGCCTTGGATCTTGGTCTGTTCCTAACATAACAGCCGTATCCATTATCATCTTACTAGGTAGACCTTCCACCTCAACATTCCTCTTTGTTCTCTTTATTATTCACTTTGTTTCCCTATCATAATATACAGTGTTGAAATCGGGGATTTCTTCCCCTTTGTTCTGGACAAAAGGAACCAGCTTGAGAGTGGGGATCATGGGAGTGCTGGCAGCAGGTACTTGTGGGTCTTGAACCTTGGGGTTCTCAACATTCTGGGTCTTCCCCCAAACTATGTAGAAAGTTGACTATTCTATCTCAGTCTGTGTCATCTTCACCCTCTCTGCCTCCTTCTATTGTAGCTCCTCGTCGAGCTTTCTTTTCGCTTCTTCAGCTGCTTTTCTAGCTGCTTCTTCTACCTCTTTAGCTGCTTCCTGGGCTTTCTTAGTTGCTTCTTGAGCAACTTTTCTTTTCCCTTCCTCTTCACTGTGCAACCACTCTGCAGCTTCCTGTGCCAATCTCTGGGCTTCTTCATTTCTCCTTTTGGCTTCTTCCTCTGCCTTTTCCTGTTCATCCCCCTTTCCCCCCTTGGTGGTGATTTTCTTCGTGAATCTTCTTTTCAGTGCTGTCATGTTTGGGGAATTACGGAAGACAGATTATTCACTATCAAAATGATGGGTATATTCGAAATGTACCTTATTTTCTTTACAGTGATCAACCACTTTACCGTGGGAGTCATTTCTGTGATAGGGCATCTCACCAAAATGGAACCTCTCTAGCTCCTCTATGAATTCACCGCCTTGTTTCACCTTAGTGAACCTGTAGCTCCCAAGTTTGAAGGGCAAGGGAGGATAAGCAGTATTCTTGTGGTCGAACAGGAAGCTACCTATTCCATCTAGGAACACTTGTCTGACTACCTCCTTATGTACAATGTAATCAGTTGCATATTTTGGCAGTAGGGAAGGTGCTCTTGAGCCCCCAAACATTCTGAAGTACATGCCATGTTCAGTCAAATAGTAGTCTGCATAATCTTGTATCACCTGTATGGCCTCCTCAAACATATAATCACACTCTTTCCGGAAGATGAGCGTGTGTAGTGGTATCATGAAGTGCTCGCAGACTTCTCTGTAATGGTTGTGGTACTGGTGTGGCCACAGTGGTCTATAAGCAGCATAGATAGGCATTCTTTCCCTATCCCAGATGCACCTGATACCAGGGAAAGGTTAATTGCATAGTATACAGTCTATGAGTATCGAGCTCATATAAAAATAAGACCTTTTCCGGGACTCCCCTTCCAAGGCTGAGGCCAAGCAAGAAGAAATACTGTTGGATACAAGGATGACCCAATTGAATACTATCCCTTGTGTTTCCACATGAAAAATGATGGGTATCCACTGTAGCTTGAAGAATCTGCCATGGGTTATCCCAAATATCCTGTTAAGCATCAGATCTATAAATCTGTAGGGAACCCTCAAGCTCGCTGTATCATACTCACCCATGGGTCTGTGTCGGTAATGTTTTCCCTGCAACAGCATCCTCTTTAGGGTCTCTACCAGGTCCATTCTAATGCTACTCAGCCAGTCATCAGATAGGAAGACCTGTGCTTTTAGTAGGTGATAAGCCAATGCCACATATCCAGGGCTAAATGCAGCATAGCCCTGTCTCTCAATATTTTCCAGAATCATTGTGGTTACATCTGCCCGGGGCAGAATCCAGCCAATTACCTCAGAGCATGGGAACAGCGCTGCCCTAGTGGTGACCTTTATAAGGGAATATCTTTCAATGTTTGCATATATGGACTCCTCTTCTAAACCCATGTCAGGAACTTCTCTTCGGGTAATCAGTCTATAGATTTCTCCCCACTTGTATTCAGGTTCCAAGCCAGAAATGCATTTAGTATCCTCATATACGTATTCTGTCTTGGTGACCAGTTCTACCTCTGGCTCTTCTTTGACCACAGGGGCCTTCTTCTCTTGTCTTTTCAAAATTGTGAGCTTGAGTTCTTCCTGCCATATATACATTGTAACATTAAGCAATTCAAGTTGCAGACACTTATATGACAATGTGCAACATTTTAATTCTTTAAGGTGTATTGTGACAACAATTAGTTAATGAAGCCAAAATATATGTGTACATAGGCTGAAATGGCTTAACTAACAGGATTATTGAACCAAATGGGCAGTATTCAGAGACTTTGTTTATGTCTATCCTGATCAAAACTAGCTGTGTGCAATAAACTGTGCATACTGCCATTACTTGCCAATATAAACATTAACAATATAATCCAGCAGGCATGGTGTCTACATAAAATTGAAAAGCCTCGTGCTACTTGCGGGGAAAATAATTATATCGACACAACTAAAGCTTCTGTTCTCTACGGGCGCTGCTAATATTTTGCTATACAGGATAGACAAAGGACGAAAAACCCCCGCAATCCCTCTCAATGGCACTCTACAAGCAAATCGCCCGCACTCTAATGGTGGATAACCTAAATGCCGGGGTACATCCTTTCCCCCTTCGGCTCGGGTTTAAGATAAAAGCCAACGGTGCACGGAGCGGTACAGCGAAACCTTGCTATTTGAGGATGTGGCTTTCTATAGTGTGCGCAATCAAAGAAAACTGCCTCTGCGAAACCTTGGTCAACAACCTGGTGTCATAGTGAAACCCCTCTCCAGGCCATGGTTTGAAACTGAGCAAGAATCGGTTGCGCGGGACCGCGTAGGAAAAATGGCTAGGGTTCGAGGATATGGGGGGACTGAAAATCTCAACAAAAAGGGTACCCACCAAATGCTATAGAAAAACCACAAAATCTCCCTCTGCAACCCATCATCACCCACAGGGAAGCTTGGTGTAGACGGCGTAACGACCGCCCGCACCAAACCCCCAACCACTGCGCGAGTTTGCGAGACAACGGTGGTGTGAAAAATAATCTATGGTTTGAAATGCCCCCTTCCCAAGATAGTTATGACAAAAATCCCCAATTAAATAGGCATAGAAAAATGGGATGAAGGAACGACTGCACTCAACACCCTAACCGCAGCAAAAAATCAATCAAAAACCTAAACGGAAATGGGAAAAGGCCAATGAGCCTACCTGGAAATACAATGCGTAATCAATGGGAAGATGAGCGATCAAACGTCCATAATCGAGCCACCTGGATGTGGGTACCAGCACAGAATCCTTCGCAGCTTGTGAAAATAGCACGCACGACAACGACAGTGCTCAATAGTTGAAAACAACAATAAAAATATAACCCTTTGACCCGTATATATAGTCAAAACCACGGGTGCGAAAACCATCGGACGTCGGGGCACTTTCTAATCGGGATATGAAAGCCTATTTTTCTCTGCAACAGCGAAAAGCTGAACCAAAAATCCCTCCGCAACGGTGAGGATAACCGGGAGCAAAGCCTGAATCGGAAGCGAAATCGAAATCTTTTCCACAATGGCGAATGATCGAAATGCCAAGCCTCCCGATTTGTCATATAGATCAAAAGGCAGACCGCTTTTGGGTCGGAAGTTGAAAGCCAACTTCCTTCTGCAACAGCGGACGATTGGAGCGTTAATCCATCTGTGGCAACATACCCGGTGGAAGAAACACAAGATCGAACGTCAGAGAGTTTCTTGAATCGGGATGAAAGCCGGAACGTGGCCACAATGGCGGCTACCAAATATATCATCCTCTCCGAATAATACCACAATGCATCAAAAGAGCTGACGACTATGGATCAGAAGAGTTAGCAGAAATCCTTCCACAATGGCGGAGAAGGAAACGATGGCAAGCTCCGATGTAAAGCTTAAAAATAGCCGAAACAAAAAAGTATTGAAGGTAAAGCAAAGAAATCGGCCAAGAAACCGAAGCAAAAACCTAAAGTTCATCCGCAACAGTGGGAAAAGAAAAAGAAAATCCTTCCGATTTAAACCGAGAAAATAGTCGATTAAAACCAATGCATTGGACAGAAAGCTGAAGTCACGACTTGAGATTCTTCCACAACGGCGGGAACGTCAATTAAATAATCTTCCGATTCAGCGTGGTGAAAATGCATTCAAAGGAAGCCATAGGGGAGGAATCTAATCAAGTAGTAAAGCAATCCAAGCATTTGAGAAACTCTTTGAAAATTATTAGATCAACTTAGGGAAGAAAATCAAACTAATCCAAAGCAAAGGAGGGTCCTAAATTTTTTTGGAATTTTGGGAAAATGTTGCAGCTGCAACAGGAGTCAAGATATGAATATAGATAAATACAAGTTCTACATGGAAGTTTTAAGTAGAGGCAAGGTAGCTACTCAGTCACAGGCAAAATTTGATTGTATGGTGAAAAAGGAAGAACATGAAAAGACCACTAACACATAGCATTGTAAAAATGAATTATGTATCAACTTTAGAAGAAATATTTGGTGGAAATATGAAAAAAACAGCTAGAGAATATTTAATATGAATTATAAACTGTTATACTCTCATTTCAAAGATGAAGGAAAACATAATGGAAAGATAAAACTGGAAAAAATTCACATAATAAGGGAAAGTACAGACTACAACATAAAATAACACATGAATCTCTGAAAAAGTTCCAACTTTCGGTTTTCTAAATTAAAGAAATATTTGAATATGCAAGTTCTCCAAAATATCACTTCCTTCAACCCTCTCGCTTCATCAAATGTATGAATATTTATACAATTTCTCCTTGAGTTGAACAATGACCTAACTGTCTAACAATTTCAACTATTTATTGCATGTTCCAAAGAATTTTTCTACTAGAAAATAGTTCTGAGATAACAAAACTTCTTAACTAATGATTTTAAAAATAACATTTTATCATAAATATATATTTCGTTGAAACTCCTTTGCACTTTCTTCCTTGATGTCTTCATGGCTGTAACTTATACTTAGTTGATCCAGATTGTTGAGTTGTTCTCCATTGTTTAGGTTTAGGGACATCTGCAACATCCATGTCATGCACTAGAACTCTAAGTTCCATGTTGTCTGTATATGAAAAATTAGGCACCTTGGCACACAAGACATTAAAATCAAATAATAGCTCGAACTCTTCAGCCAATTTATCAAACATGACTCTTCCAGACAAAGCCTGTTGCATTTCTTCAAACTTACTGTGATCTAACCTACAATTGACCAACTTATCTAGATATTCCTTTTGAGACAATAATGGTCCTTTTTCCTCCAAGAATAACAGAATTCCCCTGCTTACCAATGGAGTAACTAAATTAATCACTTCTTTGATTTTATGACTTATAATATAAAATTTATCCTATACAGTATCCAACATTCTGTATTTTCCAATTACTTTTCTATCCCAAGAGATAATAACAACTCCGTCTTGGATATCAAACCTTCTAACATAATCTTCTGATAAGGTACTTAAAAATATGATAGCATTTTGAGCTACTTCTATTAACATTCTTATTTAATTCTTGTTTTACTATCAAAATTTTATGTTTGGCTATTTTCAAAGCATCCTCATGATTTGTAATATAATCTAAATATGGTCTAAACTTATTAGATTCAAGGATAATCTTATCCCAAATCATATGTTTGACCCCTTGCAAGGGCATTTGGCCAACCACCTACTTCCTTAACTTGGTATTCCGGTTCATTAGCTCTTGATATTTTTCTTCTACTTCCTTCTTCTGTTGTTATTTTCTCAAAATTGTCTCTTCCAGGTTCTGGTTCTATTGCTTTAACTCTCTAAGTTCTACATCTTTCAATTTTACCTAAGACGAAGCTTTAGAAAGAGAGGTTTCATCTACTTCTATAGAAGGAACAGTAAACTGATTTTAACTTGACATTTTTCCTACAATTCTTTTTCTTTTGTTGCCAGCTTACTATTTAGGTCCTTCTCATTTTCGATCAAAAGCTTAGCCATTTTTTCCCAATGTTCTTCTTTTTCCTCAAGCTTTAACAACTTGGATTTACAATCTATCAATTCAATGTTTAATGATTCTTTTTCATTCTCAAACTCTATCGATTTAGAGGTTTGAATAAGATGAGTAAAAGGAATTTTCAATTTATTTTTATGCATCTGAACTTCTTTCTTTTTTTCATCCAATAACTTTTGATCCACTGCTCCATTTTCTGACTGCCCATTGACCTTCAATAAATCCTCCAGCAACTTTTTAATTTTGATTTAAAGGGCCTTGTTCTAAACCTTTTCTTTTTGTAGGAGGTCCCGAGCTTTGTTTTTATTGAACTCTAGTCTAGACACCTATAATGTAGATTTAAGCAATTTCGTATATAGGATATCACCTTTTTCTTTGTGAAAATGTATCATATCTGTGGTAGGGATATTCTCTAAGTTCACATTCACCTTTGATACCTTATTACCAATAGTTGTGGCCAAACTCAGGGCATCTTTGGCATGATCCCTTATAGTTTTTAAATTTACATTTGGCCTTGGAAATTGTCTCACTTCTTCATATAATTTTACTATTTCATCAAAGGTTTAATCAGCACTTTCCCTATAACTATTCAAACACTCCTCTTTTGATGTATACTTATTTTGGGTTTCTCCACCAAATACATATTCTTGAAGCTCCGGACTAGTTACTTTAGATTTTTCTTTCATCTTTTTACCTTCCACACTGCTTTTCTTCACATGTACCATTTGTATCTCTTGTTCAATTTTCTTCTTCTTTGGTGTACTAGCGGTGTCCGATTCTTTAGTGTCCATGAAATATGGTTGTTCTCTACTTTCAATTTCCTGAAAAACTTATTAATGATGAAATATTACCAGCAACTACAACAATGTTAGAAAGATCCATTTGGGGAGAAAATTTTCCAGGTATGGATGAGATAGAGTCTTGTTCCATGTTGATGTAATTGTAAATTCGGAATGTATTGATCTATATATCTTATGTATTGTACCCCGATGTTTATTTTGAGATGTGTCTATAATGTATTTGAGTCATGTCATACCCCAATGTTTATTCCAGGAAGTTTCTATAATATAAATAATTCATGTCAAGTCATTGTGGGTAACCCTCCTATTGGTCAAATGTTAAACTCCCCACAGTTGTGGGGCCCTAGGGTTATTAGAATATCCTAGAGAAGTTGACCCTAGGTGATTCATTGTATTTCGGGGCAATAGTCCCCACCATTGTGTTAAGGATAAACCTCCTTGTTGGTCGGAGGAGGAAAAGTCCCCACAAGTTGTGGGGAACTAGGGTTATTAGACACTCCTAGAGATGTCGGCTCTAGTAAGTAATTATTAAGTGAGGCCGACATGTTGGAGTGGGTTTCAAGTGAACGAAAGAATACAAATAGAGACTGAGCCTGTAACACCCTGGTTTTGACACTGTTTGTATTAAATGTATATCATGTCTATATTGTAATTAATCGTGGTGTGGAGCTAAAGGAAAAATCCCCACCATCGATTTGGTTGTGTTATGTTTTGGTGATTGAAATCGTTGCCGATGGTATATCATGCTATCTGGCACATATTAATTCTGACATCATGTAATTATGCATTTTAATTAAACTGAACCCCAACCAGCTATGTCAATGCAACCACAATGAACAGAGCATGATTTTCCTAAGGATAAGGAGGGGAAATTATTAAACTTTGAGCCAATGGGGAAAAGCCAAGTGTGAGCTATTACACCCATTTATTTGTCACCCACCCTTTTGACTTACTCACCTTTCCTTGTCTCAATCATCCAACTACCACATTAAAACCTCTGTTGTTTGTTGGGCAGTGGTGTCTGGCAGGACTGCCAGTCCTTGCCCACATGCACACTCCACTAGCAGACTCTTTCACTTCATGTGGGCAGGGAAAGCACCATGACTCCATTCTTCCATTTTTTCCCATCCTCATGCAAAGAGTTGTTCTCTTCTCCTCACGCACAAGTTGGGATTGTTTCCTCACGCAGAGAGCTGGGGTGCTGTTTTCTGGCATTCACGATTTTCCTCTGAATGAACCATTCACATTTTGAGATGTGTGAGTATTTTCCATACCGATTTTGTGGTTCTGTGTATATGTCCCCCTTTCTAGGCTCAGATTCGGATCTCCTCTTCCAATTTCAGGCTGTACATTCCTGTTTCTTCAGGGGTGAGATCGGGGCTATTGTTTCCCCATGATTTTTGGTTTGTTGTGGGTTATTATTGAGTCATTTTGGCCATGATAGTGCCAAGAATGACTCAGGAGTTGAAATTCCTAGTTAGAGCTGTGAATTCCTCATTTTGCTGTGTGTATGCAGTGGTTGGTCTTTGGGATGTGTGGGAGTGGGAAACAAGGATAGGTATGCTTGATAAACTTGATGTGTTTGACAGCCTCATAGACAGAGCTAGAGGGATAAATTTCTTCTCCATAACCCCTGAATAGAACTGGAAGGGAAGTCAAGGCCTAAGGGACTGTGCAGTAGAGAAGGGATTGATTCCTTGTGTTGGGTGTTTATGGGTGTCCTAGATGTCACATGCCCCAATTTTTCAAAAACAATATTATTTTATTTGATTTTTATTTAAGCACAATATTTTAAATTTTATGCTAAGTTGTAGGTGATGACTCAGCTGAGTCAAGGATATTTAATGTAATTCTAAATATTTTAATTATAATTAAATAAAGGTCAAGACAATAGCTTAGGAGAGCTGTTAAAAGAGTGTTTACTGGTCAAATTGGTGGAGGAGACTGGGTGGAGAGAAAACCGACATGTGGCAGCATCCTCAAACCACTTCCAACTATTGTATGTGCCAACCTCCCTAAATTTGGAGTCATGATTCCCCAAGAAAGTGGAATCAGAGCAGGTGGCTCAATTAATGACAACTGGCCCAAAATACCTAAGCAATATTTATAAAAATTCCCATTGAAGAGAGCTGAGGCTGCTCATTCTAGAGAAGTGATGATTTAGGTGAATGTACTTCAGAGAAATTCAATGGAAGGGAATTATGGAAAGATTTTGAGGGGATAAATACCAAGTGATGTAGTGCAGCTTTTCAGCTGAAGGATCTTATTGCAGAGTGCAGAGTGTTTATTGAGTCATTGGACTAGTTATTGTTTGCATGCTCCACCAGTTCTCAGCCAAGAAGACCAGGAATAGGCTCAGGGGTCCTGAGGAAGCGTTGTTTGAGAGCTCTCCAGGTGTTGGTAGGGAGGAACGACCTCCTAACGCTATTTTTGTCTATCCTAATCACGTTCTACATTCTTTTGTTTTACCATGTTAGATAGTTAAACGTGAATTTGACTATTAAATGAATGTTAAATATTTAGTGGTAAAATGTTAGAGTTAGTAATCATTAGATTATTGAAGGAATGAATATGAAATAGATGGAAAATAATTCTAATCGATGTTTTTCCACGCTTGGAAGGACTAGACTGTACTCCAGCATAGATAAAGTATTTAAAGTAGATGAAGAAAATGATAAGAGACAAAATTGAATAGATGTAGTTCTTCATTTCATAATAGCAGAGTAATTTATTTCACTATGTAGGTTATTATAGAAAAGAATAATAATTTGGTTATCTATGTTATTGTTTTACAAGATGATGTATGTAAATATACTGGAAAAGAAATAGCAGTAACCCATTATAGGTAGAAGGATTATTATGTTAGGAAAATAACTTAGAAGATAAGATGTTGTGTTACATATAGTACATTATTTGTTTTTATTCAAGTTAAATTATGCAGGAGGTTAAACTGTATTATGTTATATATATTCCCTTTTATTTATTTAATAACTATTTACAAATGCAGTAGAAGAAACACAGTCAAGCTACTTTATTTACATTCAGCTAAATAAAGAAGTAAATTACAAACACTTGGTTTTATTTACTAATCATATAACTAAACTATGTTTAACAAATACTAGAACCCAAGTAGGGTATTATTAAGATAATTAAATTACAAAGAACAAACTAAACTAAGTTACAGAATCTATGTTTTTACTTTTCAAAGAACTCTAAGTAATTTCAATCTGTCAGTTTAAGTAAATAAAACAATAAGAATATGATAATAACTAACATAAAAATAAATATCTATTTATGAAAAAAACTACTTTAAAATTTAATAAACAGGTTATACCTGTAAAGATAAACTACAGGGTCGAAAATCTAATCCAATATTATTTGGATTATTTTATTAATAAACAATTAAACTAATATAGACTATCTATAGTCCATTAAGGACAAATAGAAAGACAAATGAAATTTTACAACTGGAAATTTTCACAACACACCTGTAACATTAATTAAAACAAATTTAACAAATAACAGAACCTATTAAAAATAAATTGAAAGATTTATTTAAAACAAGGGTTTCCTACAGAAAAACCCTAGCTCGTATTTCTTGAACAATAAGTAAATTTTACAAACCCATTATGACTGAATTACAGTCCTAATATAATTAACCATATTATATATACCAAATATAATAAACAATAAATTCTTTATTCACAGTCGAATAGGGTAAATCCCTAAGTTACACATAGTCACAAAATGGTATTTACTACAAAACGAGTCTAAGCTCAAAGACAGAATTGTCTTAACAAACTATTGCATTACATTGACAGGCCATAAGGCTATAATTTTTAAAACTATTTGCAACACCCAGCTTATGGCTTGAACTACCTATCGATGAGGTGAGGGTTTATAAACAAAATAGAACCCAATAATCATTTAGAAAGAAACTGCATAGCTAAAGATGAAGCTGGACAAGCTTCCACGCTCAAGGTTTCCCATCGACAACCCTGTTACAAGCATGGGAAGAACAAAAACGATGAATGCAGGGCTTACCCATTTGAAGCCATGACCTTCTAAGACAGCCAACAATTGTTTCATCATGAAATGAAAACACTATCTCAAGTTCCTGCAAAGAGATTACAATGCCGAGTGTTATTTACAAAACTGTTAAAATATTGTAAACCCTACTGCAAAAACAACCATGCTGTAAATCCCTATGTTGAAAATAACACTAAATAATTACCTTAAGGAGGAATGTTGAACAGTCTATCGAAGAGTCTATCAGTAACTCCAAACTTCTCTTATGAATCTCCAAACCCTGCGACAACGAAGGAGCACAACCAACAACAACGAAGCCTCAACTTCGCATAGCAGTGACAGGCCACGAAAAAAGGTCAAGTGGAGTTACAAATAGGCCGCAAGCCAAGTGCAAATGACACCAACAAACTCTTGTAGAGTATAAACCCACATATACAAAGAAATGGAAACAAGAGAAAACACCAGAGGCTACAACACATTACACTTAAAGTGTTGGAGCAAGATAGAGTGGAGAGAACACTCACATCCACCATGAGACCTTGTAGATAGCCTGAAGGCCAGCGTGAACTAAAGAGGAAGAATAAAAAATGGTTAGGGTTGCATCGATTATATATCTCCAATACATGGCCAGGAGATGACCACATGCCCTCAAGAAAATCAAACCATGCATGGGTCGAGTTCTATAGTCACCTGCATTTCAAATAATTCCAATCATTTAAACATGATTCTCATCAAAACGATGCATAAAACTATAATGTATGCCTTTATTTATCATATCGTAAATTATATGTATTTCTTATCATAATGTTTGATATCTCATCATTAGCATTTGGGTAATAATGTTAAGTTAACGTTGACCTACCAAAAAGGTGATAACCATTTAAACATTCGTAAATCCCGGAATCGACCATGCTTACAACAAGTAGGCTGATAGAATTACATAACAAAGATAAATATGTATATATTTAATCCAAACTCATCACTTATAAACCAAAAAATCGAATGGTTTTAATTTATGAAATTGAATAAAGTTGGACAGCACAGTAAAAGAATATATATTGAATTCTTTTACAAAGTTCAAATTTGGTTTAGACTTGCATAGACACTAGTTACTTCTCAACTAGTCAATTCCTAGTAATTTACCATGATTATTTATGGGTAAGATAATATTGTGTTTATACAAGATAATTTGAACTTAGCATAGGATAACTGTTGGTCATTATAGAAAAATCTACCTTGAAAGTTGTTATAGAAATTAACTTCATGCGAGAATGGCGTTATGATAATAATAAGAATTATAATGACATAACCTTACTCAAGTCCTTAATATTTGGAACAATGTTGAGTGACTTGGATTTAATAAGTAAAGGCAATTAGTTTTCCATGTGAAATGATGCAGTTGATTTTACACCAATCAAACTTATAATGTCAAGAAGTTTTACAAGCAGTAAGGTTTTCCAAAGAATGCAAATATCGATCAGCTTGGTACTCAAGTTAATATTATGATAATGTATATGGTACAATAGTACATGCAGTAGGACTTTGACGAGGAAGCTAGCAACTGGCTAGGGAGAAACTGAATTGTACATATAAATAATAAGTTGATACTTACCATAACTAGTAAGTTGAAAATGAAATCAAATTTTATATTCTAAAGAGAATCTTACTATCAGTATTGATCAAATCTCTTCCATGTATAAAAACCAATATTTACCATAAGTATAACATTGCAAGATATGCATATCAAAGTAGAAGTTACTATGTAACAAAGATTACAAGTTTAGAGTCATAGTAAGTATCTTTACTATCGCTAAGTTCGATAAATATAGGAACTCATTTATTTGAACTTTCCTTACAAGAAAAACTTGAGAAAACAAACTACTTTACCTCATGGAAGTTGCTAAGAATTTATCAGCTTATCTACTAAGCATTTTAATTGCAAATAGAAACACTTCTTGATACTTTATGAATTTAAAATGTTTACGTGTTCGATCATACTTGCAAACTTGTAAGAACTCGTAATCTTTTTGCGTTAGCATAAATTCTAAGTAATCCTAGGATTCAAAGTTAGATTCCACCTACTTTCCATAAAGAAGACTTATCAGTAAACTGAAATAAAACGATAGATAAGTAAACCTTATTTTTGTTATGAAAAGAAAACTGCTTAGTTAACGAAATTTGAAAACATGTAATACTAATCATTGGATTGTTTCTTTTTCTGCTAACCATTAGCTGTTAGTAAACCGTAGATTCAACATTCTATGTTATCTCAAAATTTTAAATTTTTGTGAAAATTTGGGGTTTTAACATGTGGTATCAGAGCATAAGGTTCAAACACTAGGACTTGATGAATCCCAACTAGCTTTTATGAAACAGTATTTTGAATGATTATGCTGATATATTTTTCTTTTAAATGTTATTCAATAGAGAAATTGTTTCTGAAGTTTAATAAACAGGTATGGAAAGGCTGGAGGAATATGCATAGGGGGAATCTCCATTTACTGAACCAGAAAACTTACCAAGAGATCCTATACCAGAAGATTTAACCACCAATTCCTCAGAACTATTACAAAGAATAAAAGACCTAAAATCTGAAATGGAATCTGTAAAATGAGAGAATGAAAGGATTCTGAGGGCTCAGGAGGAGCTGAATCAGATCCTAATAGAAAGGTTTCAAACTGAGGGTAAGGGTAGAAGAACTGAATCAGAAGATACAAGTCATCAACATAAATTTAAAAAGATGAAACATACTAAACATGAAAGTAGTTCATCTTTAGAGGTGTTTGGTGAACAACAAAATTTCCATACTACTAGTGATAGTAGTGATGAGAACCATTACACTAAAAAGAGGAAATACAAACCTTATGAGGAAATTTTTGAGGAATTCAAAAAGATAAAACCACCAACATTTAATGGAGAGACTGAGAAGGGGGAGGAAGTGCAATCCTGGTTATCTAAGATGAAGAAATACTTCCAGATATATAACTATTCTAACCAATTAAAGACTAGAATGGATATTTACAATCTCTCAGAAAATGCTGACATTTAGTGGTAGGACTTGAAGAGAGTTAAGGGAATAAAATAGAAGAATGTAAATTGGAGTACCTTCAAGAGGTGCTTTAAAAAGAAATTTTTGTTTGAGGAATACTATGAAGAGAGAGCAAAAGAATTTTATGAGCTTAAATTAGGATCAATGACAATGAAATATCTAAATAGCAAGTTTTTAAGTCTACTTGGGTATGTGCCATACCTTGTAGATGAAAAACCAAAGGTACAACGATTCCTCAGCTATCTACCTTATCGCATTAAGGACAAGATTGAATATGACAATCCAAATACTTTGGAAGAAGCTACGAGGAAATCCAACTTCTATTATGAATAGAATCAGACGAAGGAAAGCATGGCCAACTGGAAGGCCAAGAAGAATAATAACTAGTATGATCAAAAGAATAAAGATTTTGTTCCCAACAGAAATTCTAAGAACAATAAGGATATAAATTTTCCTAACAAGAATTTCCAAGGAAATAAGAATAATTCACCAAGCAATCAGAATAATTCTAATGGTAAAGAATTTTCTAATAACCATGGTAATTACACCAAGAATTTTTAACACAAAGAACATATAAAGTGCTAGGAGTGTAATGGCCCACACTATGCTTCAGTCTGTCCTAATCGAAAAAAGAATGTCAGTAATATTCATACTATACAGGAGGAGATGATTGTTGGAGAATTAGCGAGGACTATGCCCAGAATCAATTCAGCCTTGGAGAATCGACAAGTAGAATATCAAACTTCCGTGGTGGAAGTAGAAGGTATGATAAATCAAACCCCTATAACTATTTTGATTGATCCAAGATCTAGTCTCAGTTATATTGCACCTAAAATGGTAGAAAAAATTAATTTACCTGTTGAAAAATTTGAAAATTCTTGGTTGGTTCAGTTAGCCATTGGTGCTAAAAGAAAGGTAACTTGTTTTGTAAAAGAATGTGCAGTAGTTATGGATTATTTTGAAACTGTTGTGAAGCTTAATGTATTACCTCTTGGTTCGTATTATTTACTCATCGGTGCGGATTGGTTAGAACAACATAGGGTAATTTTAAATTGTTATGATAAAACCTTTACGTGTGTAAATCATGATGGAAAACCAATAAGTGTAAAGGGGATGCCTAGAAAAACAACTATAAGGCAGATTTATGCTCTGCAGCTTAAGAGAGCTATTAGGAAGGGTTGAAAAGCTTATGTAGTAACAATGACCGATGAGGAGAATTTAAATAAGACAAATAAATTAAAATTGGAAGACATAGTAGTTTTAAGAGAGTATGTTGATGTATTTACGGAAAAAATTCCAGGACTACCTCTGAAAAGGGAATTGGATTTTACAATTGAGCTTGTACTTGGTGCAGTACCTAGATCAAAGGCTCCTTATCAAATGAACATACTTGAACTTAATGAATTAAAGTCACAATTAAAAGAATTAATTGATAAAAAGTATATTCGACCTAGTGTGTATCCCTGGGGGGAACCTATCATCTTCGTTAAGAAAAAGGATGGAACCATGCGAATTTGCATAGATTACCGTCACTTGAATAAGATGACCATTAAAAATAGATACCCATTTCCTCGCATAGATGATCTATTTGATCAACTACATGGATCCATGGTGTTTTCGAAAATAGATTTAAGGTCTGGATATCATCAAGTTATGATTAAAGATGAAGACATCTTTAAAATAGATTTTAGAACTCGATATGGCCATTACGAGTTTGTCATCATTCCATTTGGGCTTACTAATGCCCCAGCTATTTTTATGTGTTTAATGAACAACGTTATGCATAAGTATCTAGATAAATTTGTAGTAGTGCTCATCAACGATATATTAATCTCTTCAAAAACTGAAGAAGAACAAAAAGAACATTTAAAATTTGTTTTGCAAGAGTTATGAGATCAACAACTATTTGCAAAGTTTAGTAAATGTGATTTCTTCAAGGATAAGATTTAGTACTTAGGTCATGTGGTGACCAACGAAGGGATTTCAGTAGATCCTGAAAAGATAAAGGTGATCGAAGATTGGCCGATTCCTAAGGATGTAACTGATGTTCGATATTTCATGGGAATTACAGGTTACTACTAGGGGTTCATTGAAGGTTTCTCAAGGATTGCAAATCCGATAACTTCTTTGCAGAAGAAAGGAAAGAAGTTTGATTGGAACCAAAAATGTGAGGAAAGCTTTAAAAAGTTAAAAACTTTATTAACCAGTGCACCTATTTTAAGAATAGCTGATCCAAATAAAGAATTTGTAGTGTGCACTGACACTTGCAATGATGGCTTAGGAAGTGTTCTGACTCAATAAGGGCATGCTATTTTCTATGAGTCTAGAAAATTAAAAATTCATGAAAAGAATTATGCAACTTATGATCTGGAATTAGTTGTTGTTATACATGCTCTAAAGATGTGGTGACATCACCTAATTGGAAGAAAATTTATTTTAATGACTGATAATAAAGGACTAAAGTATCTATTAGATCAGCCTAATTTAAATGCCACACAAGCTAGGTGGCTAGCTTTTCTAAGTGAGTATGATTTCGAAATTCAGCACATTAAAGGTAAATAAAATAAAGTTGTTGATGCATTAAGTAGGAATGTAAGGATAAATTTTGCAGCAATTATCAACACTTATATGATAGATTTGGATGAACAGCTTAAAGAAGGAATAGAACAAGATGAAATTTACCAAAATTTACAAGCTAAAATGAAATAAAATCCAACTGAAATCTTAAGTAAAGGGTACAATTTGAATGCAAAAGAATTTTTACTGTATAAAGACAGAATGTATGTACCTAACGTACCTAAAGTTAAGCTGTTAATTTTGGATGAAATTCATAAAAATATGTACTCAGTTCATCCAGGCTATCAAAATACTATAACTATGTTAAGAAAAGAATATATTTGGCCAAATATCACGACTGAAGTAGCAGAATATATTGCTAGGTGTTTTGAATGTCAACAGGTGAAAACTGAACATCAACACCCAGTTGGATTACTTCAGCCACTACCCATTCCTAGCTGGAAATGGGAGATAATTAGTCTTGATTTTGTTACTGGACTTTCTAGAAATCACAATCTAAATAATTCTATCATGGTAGTAGTCGATAAGTTAAGTAAAGCAGCTCACTTTATACCTGTTAAAACTACATATAAAGATGCAAATATAGCTGATGTTTTTCTAAAATAGATTTTTCGACTGCATGGAATACCAAATGTCATAATCTGAGATAGAGATCCTAAATTTACAGGTAACTTTTGGAAATCTCTATTTAAAAGATTAAACACTACATTAAATTTTAGTACTTCATTTCATCCTCAAAAAAATGGACAAACTGAAAGTAAACCAAGTACTAGAATATTTATTAAGAATGTATGTGAAAGACCAGCCAGGTAAATGGGGGGATAATTTTCATCTGGTAGAATTTGCTTATAATAATAATTATCAGGCATCAGCCAGATTTAGTCCTTTCAAAATTTTGTATGGAAGCAAATGTAATACTCCTATCTCTTGGAGTAATTTGGTGGATACATTGGTATTAGGTCCTAAATTGTTAAAGGAAATGGAAGAAATTGTAAAACAGGTGCAAGGTAATTCGAAGGTTGCGTAGGATCGACAAAAAAGTCAAGCAGACCTAAAAAGAACTCCAAAAGAGTTTTAGGTAGGTGAACATGTGTTCATCAAGGTGAGGCCCAAAAAGAGCTCTCTGAGATTGGGGAGTTGTGCAAAACTAGCACATCGTTACTATGGTCCATTTAAAATACTATCCAGGATTGGACAAGTAGCTTATCAATTAGCATTACCACCAAATTTAAGAGTACATAATGTTTTTCACATTTCTGTATTAAGCAAATATGTTCATGATTCTACTCATGTTGTTAACTGGAATGATGTACAGGTGGAACCAAAAGGAGATTTTCTGGTGGAACCAGACTGTATCCTCGGATAGAGGGAGATCACACTTCAAAACTGCACCATTGGACAGGTGAAGGTACAATGGAAGCACCTTAGTCCAGAGGAAGCCACTTGAGAATTGGAAAGTAATATGCAAGATGCATATCCAATTCTATTCCAGGGGAATTATGAGGATGAAGAATAAATAAAATCGAGGATGATGTTATATTATAAGGGTGTGTGTATGTCACATGCCCCAATTTTGCAAAAAAAATATAATTTTATTTGATTTTTATTTAAGGACAATATGTTAGATTTTCTGCTAAGTTGTAAGTGATGACTCGGGAGAGTCAATGATATTTAATGTAATTCTAAATATCTTAATTATAAATAAATAAAGGTGGAGACAACAGCTTAGGAGAGTTGTTAAAAGAGTGTTTGCTGGTCAAATTTGTGGCGGAGACTAGGTGGAGAGCAAACAGACATGTGGCAGCATCCTCAAACCACTTCCAGCTATTGTAGGTGGCAACCTCCCTATATTTGGGGTCATGATTCCCCAAGAAAGTGGAATTAAAGCAGGCGGCTCAATTAATGACAACTGACCCAAAAGACTTAGGCAATGTTTATAAAAATGGCCATTGAAGAAAGATGAGGTTGCTCATTCTAGAGAAGTGATCATTTAGGTGAATGTACTTCAAAGAAATTCAATGGAAGGGAATTGTGGAAAGAGTTTGAGGGGATAACTACCAAGTGATCTAGTGCAGCTTTTCAGCTGAAGGATCTTACTATAGAGTGCATAGTGTTTACTGAGTCATTGGACTAGTTATTGTTTGCATGCTCCACCAGTTCTCAGCCAAGAAGACCAGGAATAGGCTCGGGGATCCTCAGGAAGCGTTGTTTGAGCGCTCTCCAGGAGTTGGTAGGGAGGAATGACCTCCTAATGTTGTTGTTGTCTATCCTAATCAGGTTCTACATTCTTTTGTTTTACTATGTTAAATAGTTAAATGTGAATCTGACTGTTAAATGAATGTTAAATATTTAGTGGTAAAATGTTAGAGTTAGTAATCTTTAGATTATTGAAGGAATGAATCTGAAATAGATGGAAACTAATTCTAATCTGTGTTTTTCCATCCCTAGAAGGACCAGACTGTACTCCAGCACAGATAGAGTATTTAAAGTAGACGAAGAAAATGATAAGAGACTGAATTGAATAGATGTAGTTCTGCATTTCATTATAGCAGAGTAATTTATTTTAGTATGTAGGTTATTATCAAAAAGAACAATAATCTGGTTATCTATGTTATTGTTTTACAAGCTGATGTATGTAAATATACTGGAAAAGAAATAGCAGTAACCCAGTACACGTAGAAGGATTATTATGTTAAGAAAATACCTTAGGAGATAAGATGTTCTGTTACATATAGCACATTATCATTTTTTATTCAAGTTAAATTATGCAGGAGGTTAAACTATATTATCTTATATATATATTTTCCTTTGTATTTATCTAATAACTATTTGTAAATGCAGTAGAAGAAACACAATCAAGCTAATTTATTTACATTCAGCTGAATAAAGAAGTAAATTACAAACACTTGGTTTTTTTAACTAATCATATAACTAAACAAAGTTTAACAAATGCTAGAACCCAAGTAGGGTATTATTAAAATAATTAACTTACAAAGAACAAACTAAACTAAGTTACAAAATCTATGTTTTTACTTTTCAAAGAACTCTCAGTAATTTCAATATATCATCTTAAGTAAATAAAACAATAAGAATATGATAATAACTAACATAAAAATAAATATCTATTTATGAAAAGAACTGCTTTAAAATTTAATAAACAGGTTATACCTGTAAAGATAAACTACAGGGTCGAAACCCTAATCCAATATTATTTTACAAATTACAAACATTTAAGCTATAATCCAAATTACTTGGAATATTTTATTATAAACAATTAAACTAATATAGACTATTTATAGTCCATTAAGGACAAATAGAAAGACAAATGAAATGTTACAACTTGAAATTTTCACAACACACCTGTAACATTAATTAAAACAAATTTAACAAATAACATAACCTATTAAAAATAAATTGAAAGATTTATTTAAAACAAGGGTTTCCTACAGGAAAACCCTAGCTCGTATTTCCCGAGCAATAAGTAAATTTTACAAACCCATTATGCCGCCTAAATTACAGTCCTAATATAATTAACCATATTATATATACCAAATATAATAAACAGTAAATTTTTTATTCATAGTTGAATAGGGTAAAACCATAAGTTACACAGAGTCACAAAATGGTATTTACTACAAAGCGAGTCTAAGTTTAAAGACATAACTATCTTAACAAACTATTGCATTACATTGACAAGCCGTAAGGCTAGAATTTTTAAAACTATTTACAACACCAAAATCATGGATGGGACTACCCATCGACGAGGTGAGGGTTTCTAAACAAAATAGAACCCAATAATCATTTAAAAAGAAACTACATGGCTAAAGATGAAGCTGGACAAGCTTCCACACTCAGGGTTTCCCATCGACAACCCTGTTACAAGCAGGGAAAGAACCCAAATGATGAACGCAGGGCTTACCCATATGAAGCCATGGCCTTCGAATATAGCCATCAATTGTTTCATCATAGAATGCAAACACTGTCTCAAGTTCCTCCAAAGAGATTACAATTTTGAGTGTTATTTACAAAACTCTTACAATATTGTAAACCCTACTACAAAAACAACCATGTTGTAAATCTCTATTTTGAAAATAACACTAAATAATTTACCTTAAGGAGGAATGTCGAACAGTCTATTGGAGAGACTGTCACTAACGGAAAACTACTCTTATGAATCTCCAAACCCTGCGACAACGAAGGAGCACAACCAACAGCAACGAAGCTTCAGCTTCGCACAGTAGTGATAGGCCACAGAAAAAGGCCAAGTGGAGTTACAAATAGGTCTCAAGCCAAGTGCAAATGACACCAACAGACTCTTGAAGAGTATAAAGCCATAGATACAAAGAAATGAAAACAATACCGAACACTGGAGGCTATAGCACGTTACACTTAAAGCGTTGGAGCACGATAGAGCAGAGATAACACTCACGGTCGCCATGAGACCTTGCAGACAGCCCAAAGGCTAGTGTGAACTATGAAGGAATAAAAACAAAGGGTTAGGGTTGCATCAATTATATATCTCCAATACATGGCCAGGAAATGACCACATTCCCTCATGAAAATCAAACCATGTGTGGGTGGAGTTCTATAGTCACCTGCCTTTCAAATAATTCCAATCATTTAAACATGATTCTCATCAAAACGATGCATAAAACTATAGTTTATGCCTTTATTTATCATATCGTAAATTATATGTATTTCTTATCATAATGATTGATAGCTCATCATTGGCATTTGCATAACAATGTTAAGCTAACGTTGACCTAGCAAAAAGATGATAACAATTTAAACATTGGTAAATCCCAAAATCGACCATGCTTACAACAAGTAGGCTTATAGAATTACATAACCAAGATAAATATGTATATATTTAATCCAAACTCATCACTTATAAACCAAGAAATTTAATGGTTTTAATTTATGAAATTGAATAAAGTTGGATAGCATAGTAAAAGAATATATATTGAATTCTTTTACAAAGTTCAAATTTGGTTTAGACTTGCATAGACACCAGTTACTTCTCAACTAGTCAATTGCCAGTAATTTACCATGATTATTTATGGGTAAGATAATATTATGTTTATACAAGATAATTTGAACTTAGCATAGGATAAATGTTGATCATTATAGAAATATCTACCTTGAAAGCTATTATAGACATTAACTTCATGTGAGAATGGCATTATGATAATAATAAGAATTATAATGATATAACCTTACTCAAGTCCTTAATATTTGGAACAATGTTGGGTGAGTTAGATTTAAGAAGTAAATGCATATAGTTTTCCATGTGAAATGATGCAGTTGATTTTACACTAATCAAACTTATAATGTCAAGAAGTTCTATAGGCAGTAAGCTTTTCCAAAGAATTCAAATATCGATCAGCTTGGTACTCAAGTAAATATTGCGATAATGTATATGGTAGAATAGTACATGCAGTACGACTTTGATAAGGAAGGTAACAACCAGCTAGGGAGCAATTGAATTGTATATATAAATAATAGGTTGATACTTACAATAAATAGTAAGTTGAAAATGAAATCAAATTTTATATTCTAAAGAGAATCTTACTATCAATATTGATCGAAGCTCTTCCATGTATAAAAACCAATAGTACCATATGTAACACCCTGGTTTTGACCCCGTTGCATTAAATGTACAAGATGTATATATTGTAATTGATAACGGTGTGGAGCTGAAGGCCAAGGCCCCACCATTGATCGGTGATGCTATGTTCGGATGTAAATTGTCATCGATGGTATATCGAGGCATGCGACATATATTAAGTTTATCATCATGTAAATATGCATCTATAATTAATTAAATGAACCCGACCAGCTACGATCGCAGCAACTAAAATGAGAAAGGGGCATGATTTTCACAAGGATAAGGATGTGGGGGAATTTGTCAAACCTTTGCCAATGGGGTAAAAATCCATGTGTCTTCTTTCCTTGCCTTACCCAACAACTTTCATTGAAGAATGGTTGTTCGTGGTTGAGGTAGTTATTGTTTTGGGAGTGGGGTGGTAGGACTATCAGCCCTTGCCACTATGCACACTGCATCCATGTTTGACTTCACTATGGCAAGAGAAACCTTCACGCACTCTCCACTACGTAGGCCACAGGATTGTCTGTTCACCTCCACGCATAAGATTTACCTGGTTTTCACACCCGCAGACACATTCTCCTCTCCACGCCTATGCTGAGCACTCATGCACGTCCAATTTGCGTCCTCTCTATAGTCTGTTCATCCACGCACAAGATGGGAGCTGTTCGTCCTCACGCAGGGACCGTTGTCTGCTCATTATCCTCACGCACAAGAGTCTGCCCATTTCACGCACAGCTGGGAAGTCTGTATTTTTCTCTTCTTCTGCATGGCCTAGATATGTTTTCTCAGTGATTTCGTTGCCCAGAACGGGCTATGTCCCCCATGTTTGTTGTGAGCTGTTCTCACTGATACATTTCGGGTTGCTTATTTTCCTCACGTTGTTGGTTGTGGTTGCTGTGGTCTTCCTTACATTTTCGGGACGGTTGTAAATTTGCTTGAGAGTCATTTTGGCCACGATAGGGCCAAGAATGACTTAGAATTTGTCTTCCCTATCTTAAGCTATAACAGCTGATTAATTGCCTGAGTGAAATGGTTAGTCTTCGAACTGCGTTGGGAGCATGGATGGGGGCTTGGTTTGCTTGATAAACCTGGTGGCTAGAACCCACACAGACAGAGCTAGAGGGATGGATTTCTTCTCCACAACCCTTGAATATCACTGGAAGGGAATGCAGGGCCTGAGGGACTATGTAGCAGAGAAGGGACTGATTCCTTGTGTTGGTTGTGTGTGGGTGTCTTAGAAGCCAGGCTAGTTCTGGTGTAGGTGTTCTTGGCTCTGTAATGAGCTCACCAGCTTAGCATTTAGCCTTTCCCAACTCCTGGATGGCCTGATAAACCCAACTGTGTTGGCTTGGCTATGTTTTGTGTATCCTTGGCTATGTTTCAGCCTGCTAGTTCCCTTATTCCTTGGAGAATCATGCCCAGCTCGGGGGTGACAGCGCTGCTGAGAGATTGAGGAGCACGCTGGCCTATGGTTGGGTGGAACGTTGCAGTGACGTAGCTGGTTATGGAACGAGTTCATCATAAGATAAGTGATCTTGTCTATTTTTACTTCTACAACCATATTTTCTGTTAATGAATGTTATGAACATGTTGGATGAATGCATGTATGATGTTTCCACTGTTTCTGATAGATAATTGCATCTGCGCATGACTAAATGTTCATGAGTTGTTCAAGTTCAATACACATGTTTAAGCATTCTGTTTCAGCATTTTTATGCATGTACATGTTCATGGGGCTCTTAGCCCGTGTGATTGAAGTTTGGGTCACATCCTCTATGCCGGTCGAATGCCTGAGGAAGTGACAGTATGGTATCAGAGCCCATGTTGCAGCATGGGCCTGAATGGACCACCAATAGGCAGTGACAGAAGCTGGATTGCTTTCTGTCCAGCAAGGATAAAAAATTTGATGACATCAAACTCCTAAAAATTTGCCTAAGTGTTGACAGTCGAAACACTTAGTGGTTCAGACTTCCGACGTAGCGGAAGTGCTAAGTGGAAGCATGCCTGACAAAACAGTGAAGAGAATCGAAAAATTTTGTCCAAGTGTTCCGCATTAGGACAATTAGAGAAAGGGACTTCCGCCATTTCGGAAGCAAAAAGCACTAAGGCTTCCGACTAGAAAGGCCATCGATGCCGAGAAGTTTAAAATTGTTCTAAGTAAGTGCTGATCAGAAGAAGTTAGTGTTTGGCATGCCGCTGTTGCAAAAGCCAAAGTCACTATACTTGTGATGTGGGAAGACAGCTGACGCCGCGAGGAAGTGAAATTTTTCTAAGCGGTTTGGCGCCCATCGGAAGGAATTAGTGTTCGTGCACCTGCCGTTGCGGATGCCAAAGGCACTAAGCTTCTGATGTGGAAAGAGCGCCGACGTCGAAAGTTAAAAATTTCTCAAAGGCCGAAATTGAAAGAAGAAAGTGTTTTGTGAGCCGCCGTTGCTGAAGCGAAAGCACTAAGTCTTCTGACAAGAAATACTACCAACGCCGATCGAAAGAGGAAAGTGTTTCGTGCGCCGCCGTTGCGGAAGCGAAAGCACTAAGTCTTCCGATGAGAAAGATTGCCGACGTTGATTGAAAGAGGAAAGTGGTTCGTGTGCCGCCGTTGAGGAAGCGAAAGCGTTAAGTCTTCCGATGAGGGAGACCACCGAAACGTCGAAACAATTAGTGGTTTCAAGAGCCGATTCTGTGGAAGAATTAGTTGTTTCGGGAGCCAATTCTATGAAAGAATTAGTTGTTTTAGGAGCCGATTTTGCGGAACGGTTAGTTGTTTCGAGAGCCGATTCTACGGGAGATTTAGTGGAAATGAGATCCGATTTTTATGAAGAGGAAATTTTAAGTTTTCCGTGGGATTTCTCAGTGAATTTTGACGGTATTCAGTGGGATTTTCAGCAGTTTTTCAGTGAAATTTCAGGGCTGAATAGTGAGAAAGTGGTAGCGACCTTATGCGCCAGATTGCGCGAAAACCAATGATTTACAAAAAAAAAAAATATGAGGGCACTGCCCTCGACCTGCTCTATAGTGGCGCAGGGAAGCCACAAGGACATTCTTTGATGAAGAAATTCTGTGTTGGGAAACTTTGTAGTTTATGATTTTTCCAAGAGAAGGTAAGTGATTCTAATTTATATGTTATGCATCTAACAATTGTGTTATTAACATGTTTGCAAAGTCATAGTCACCTTCCAGGGAAGTGTTCCAGGTAGTACAGTTTGATAAGTAAGCGGTGGTTCAATTATGAGAACCCATGACAGATATGATGCTCATGATTCTTATGAGCATGCACCAGATGCCATGGGAGAAAATGTCCGAAATAGAAATGATGACATAGAGTCTAATGGAAGGATATTCCAAGAGACACCGTCAGATGTTGTATCTACCATGAGAATCTTGATCAAAGCTCATGAAGAGCAGCATCAGTTGAACGCGGCAATGTTGCAAAGTTTGACAGACTTGAAAAGAAAGATAGACCCTGGACGAGGTACAGCAAGACTAGAAGGCAGTAAGAGCAGTACTAGGAGAGGGAGAAGGACTTCTAGTGGATCATATGATTCTGAAGAATCTAGTGGGGATTCAAGCTCTTCTTCTCATAAAAGAAAAAGAAAGAGACACCATAGGGATCGCTCTTGGGATGAATTTAAGAAGGCTAAAACTCCTACATTTGATGGTGAGGTAAAGACTGGAGAAGAGGCTGAAGCTTGGCTTCTTGGGATAAAGAATTACTTTCAAGTGCACGACTACTCAGGAAACATGAAGGAAAGAGTTTCCATATTTAATCTGAATGGAAGAGCATCCATTTGGTGGGAACACTTCAAGGAAGTAAAGAGGATTAGTGAAAGGAGACTTAAGTGGAAACAGTTCAAGAAGTATTTCAAGCAGAAATACCTCTCCGACAGGTATTATGATGACAAGATTAAGGAGTTCCATGAGCTAAGATTGGGACAGCAGACCATGGAAGAGTATGCAAATAAGTTTTTGGAGCTATTGAGGTATGTTCGGTACATCAGAGATGAAAAAGTGAAGGTCCATCATTTTCTGAGTGGATTACCTCAGTCTTATAAAGATAGAATTGAGTTTTATGAACCTAGAACTCTTCAAGAAGCAATACGGAAGGCTAAGTATTGCTATGAGAAAAGAAAAGGTAAACCCGATTACCATAAGGCGTGGAAGGACAAGAAGAATGAGAAGTTTGACCAAAGGAAGAAAGGTTTTAAACCTTCTAGCTTCAGGAATCAATAGAACAAGCCATCCCAAGCTGCGAGTAATCTAATTGGGGTGACCGGAGAAAATCCTAAAGATCCACCACAAAATAGAGGACCACTTCAATGTTGGAAATGTGGAGGACCCCACATGTGCAGGAATTGTCCACTCGAGAATGAGAGTGCAAGGACAGCTTATAACATTCAAGAAGCAGAAACAGTGGGTCAAGTAGCAAGGGCAATCCCTAGGATTTATGCAGCATTGGAGGATCGTCAGGCAGATCACCAGTCAACTGTAGTTGAAGTAGCAGGTAAGATTGTTGAGCAATCTGTTTCTATTTTGACTGACCCTAGTTCTACGCACAGTTACATTACTCCTAGAGTAGTGGAGATTTGTGCCTTTAAGAAAGTAAAGCATAGGAAGTCTTGGTTAGTTCAGCTAGCCACTGGAACTAAGAGAAAGGTCAGTGAAGTGGTAGAGAAATGTCCATTGGTCATGAATGGATTGGTCACTTGTGTAGATCTGAATGTTCTACCACTTGGTTCCTATGATGTTCTCATTGGAATGGATTGGTTAGAAGCTCACAGGGTGAAGCTTGACTGTTACAATAAGACTTTTGAATGCATGAATGAAGAAGGAAACCTAGTAGTTGTGAAAGGCATTCCAAAGGTGATTTCAGTGAGGCAGGTTTCAGTAATGTAGTTAAAGAAGTTCTATAGGAAGGGTTGCCAGTTGTATGCAGCTCAGATTTTGGAGCAAACCAGAGATGAAACTCCTAGGTTGGAGGACTATCAGGTGTTATAGGAATTCAGGGATGTGTTTCCTGATGAGATTCCAGGGATTCCTCCAAAGAGGGACATTGATTTCACAATTGAACTTGTGCCAGGAGCAGCACCAGTATCCAAGGCACCCTACAGGATGAGTACACTGGAGATGCTAGAATTGAAAATGCAATTGCAAGAGTTGTTGGAAAAGAAGTACATTCGACTGAGTGTGTCCCCTTGGGGAGCACCAGTTCTGTTGGTAAAGAAGAAAGATGGTACACTCAAGTTATGTATTGACTACAGACAGTTGAACAAGGTTACTGTGAAGAATAAATATCCTTTTCCTAGGATTGATGACCTCTTTGATCAAATGAGAGGAACAAAGGTATTTTCCAAGATTGAATTGAGGTCTGGTTACCATCAGGTGAGAATCAAGGATGAAGACATTCATAAGACAACCTTTAGGACAAGGTATGGACATTATGAGTTTGTAGTGGTACCATTTGGTCTCACAAATGCGCCAGCTACGTTTATGTGACTTATGAATAGTGTCTTCAGCAAGTATTTGGACAAGTTTGTTCTTGTTTTCCTTGATGACATTCTTGTTTATTCTAAGAATGAGGAAGAGCATGAAGAGAATTTGAGATTGACATTGAATTTGTTCAGGGAGCGTCAGTTGTATGCGAAACTAAGCAAGTGTGACTTCAATAGAGATAGAATTCAGTATTTGGGTCACATTATCTCAGAGGAGGGTATATCTATGGACCATGAAAAGATTGAAGCCATTATGAATTGGCCTACTCCAAGAAATGTGACAGATGTAAGATCTTTTATGGGACTTGCAGGATACTATAGGAGATTTATTGAGGGATTCTCCAAAGTTGCACATGCCATCACTTCTTTGCAAAAGAAGGGGATGAAGTTTGAATGGACATCAAGATGTGAAGAAAGCTTCCAGCAGTTGAAGAGTCTTCTCACCAGTGCACCGGTATTGAAGGTTGTAGATCTAGAGAAATATTTTGTGATGTGTACCGATGCATGCGGACAAGGGCTTGGGGGACTCCTTATGCAGGGAAGCCACGTTATATGTTATGAGTCGAGAAAGCTGAAGGAACATGGGAAGAACTATGCCACTCATGATCTAGAGCTTGTAGCCATAGTACATGCCCTCAAGATGTGGAGACATTACTTGATGGGCATGAGATTTGAGTTCAGAACAGATCACTGTGGATTGAAGTATCTATTTGATCAGCCTACTCTGAATGCTAGGAAAGCAAGATAGCTGGAGTTTTTATGTGAGTTTGATTTTGAAATCAAGCACATAAAGGGAAAGGAAAATAAGGTAGCTGATGCACTCAGCAGGAAGATACAAGAAATGCATGTGGCATCTCTTAGTATTTGCCAATCAGAATTGAGGCAGCAGGTTGTTAGTCATGCTGCTGGAGATGAATTGTATGAGCAGGTAAAAGACAAATTGCAGCAGCAAAGTCTTGAGAAGAGGTGTGAGGGATATAAATTGGAAGAATATGGACTTCTCACTTATAAAGGCATAATTTATATTCCAAATGTAGCAGATTTGAGGAGAGTTGTTATGGATGAAATCCATCAAGCTCCGTATTCTGGTCACCCAGGATATCAGAGGACAATTGCTACAGCTAGAAAGCAGTACTTTTGGCTAGGATTGAAAAAGGATATGGCTGAGTACATTTCGAGGTGTATGAAATGTCAGCAAGTAAAGGTTGAACATCAACACCCTGCAAGTTTGTAGCAGCCTTTGCCAGTTTTGAAATGGAAATGGGAAGTTATTTCCATGGATTTTATTATAGGATTGCCAATGACTTGGAGACAACATGATTCCATCATGGTTGTGGTAGACAAGTTGACTAAGGCAGCACATTTTATACCGGTTAAGTCTACGCATCAGACGGATGACATTGCAAAGATATTCATGAAGGAGATATTCAAATTGCATGGATTGCCGAAGGCAATAGTCTCTGACAGAGATGTCAAGTTCACTTCAAACTTTTGGAAGGGGTTGTTTGCAGATTTGGGTACAAAGCTAAAATTCAGCACTGCATACCATCCTCAGACGGATGGTCAGACAGAAAGAGTTAATCAGGTGCTTGAAGATATGCTTCGCATGTATGTGATGGACAAACCAACCAAGTGGGAGGATTACTTGCACTTGGTAGAGTTCGCTTATAACAATGGATAGTAGGCATCCTTGGGGATGAGTCCGTATGAAGCTTTGTATGGAATAAGGTGTAGGACACCAGTGACTTGGGATAACCCAGTGAAAAAGATTGTGCTTGGACAAGAATTGCTCAAGGAAATGGAGCAAGAGGTTGTAAGGATCAGACAAAATCTGAAGGCAGCACATGACAGACAGAAAAGCTATGCAGATAAGCATAGGGTGAACAGGGAGTTCAGTGTTGGGGATCATGTGTACCTCAGAGTGAGGGAAAAGAAAAGTTCCTTGAAGCTTGGAAGTTGTGCTAACCTGTCACCTAGATACTGTGGGCCATTTGAAGTGCTTGAACAAATAGGGCCAGTTACATATAGACTTGCATTGCCTGCTAGCACTAGAGCTCATAATGTTTTTCATGTTTCTTTGCTTAAGAGATATGTACATGATCCTAACCATGTGATAAATTGGGATGTGATTTAGGTGGAACTCGAGGGAGAGTTCCGAATCGAGCCAATGCACATCCTCGATAGGAAGGTCACCATGCTCCGGAACCGAGCCATAGGTCAGGTAAAGGTGCAACGAGAGCACTACGGACCTGAGGAGGCTACATGGGAGTTGGAGGATGCCATGTGATTGGCACATCCATTTTTGTTCAATTTCGCAGAACACTAAGGCGATACCAGTGTAGCATTTTTGTTCAATTTTGTAAGTACTAAGGACAGTGCTATTGAAGGGGCAGGGGAATGTAACACCTCGATTTTGGCCCCGTTGCATTAAATGTACAGGATGTATATATTGTAAATGATCACGGTGTGGAGCTCAAGGCCAAGGCCCCACCATTGATCGGTGATGCTATGTTCGGATTTAAATTGTCATCGATGGTATATCGAGGCATGCGGCATATATTAAGTTTATCATCATGTAAATATGAATCTATAATTAATTAAATGAACCTGACCAGTTATGATCGCGGCAACTAAAATGAGAAAGGGGCATAATTTTCACAAGGATAAGGATGTGGGGAAATTTGTCAAACCTTGGCCAATGGGGTAAAAATCCATTTGTCTTCTTTCCTTGCCTTACCCAACCACTTTCATTGAAGAATGGCTGCTAGTGGTTGAGGAAGTTATTGTTTTGGGAGTGGGGTGGCAGGACTGTCAGCCCTTGCCTCCACACACACTCCATCCACGTTTGACTTCACTATGGTAAGAGAAACCTTCAAACACTCTCCACTACGCAGGCCTCAGGATTGTCTGTTCACCTCCACGCACAGGATTTACCTGGTTTTCACTCCCGTAGACACATTCTCCTCTCCACGCTTGTACTAAACACTCATGCACATCCAATTCACGTCCTCTCTGTAGTCTGTTCATCCACGCATAAGCTCGAAGCTGTTCGTCCTCATGCAGGGACCATTGTCTGCTCATTATCCTCACGCACAGGAGTCTGCCCATTTCACGCACAGCTGGGAAGTATGTATTTCTCTCTTCTTCTGCATGGTGTAGATATGTTTTCTCAGTGATTTCGTTGCCCAGAACAGGCTGTGTCCCCCACGTTTGTTGTGAGCTGTGCTCACTGATACATTTCGGGTTGCTGATTTTCCCCACGTTGTTGGCTGTGGTTGCTGTGGTCTTCCTTAAATTTTGGGGACGGTTGTAAATTCGCTTGAGAGTCATTTTGGCCATGATAGGGCCAAGAATGACTCAGAATTTGCCTTCCCTGTCTTAAGCTATAACAGCTGATTAATTGCCTGAGTGCAATGGTTAGTCTTTGGACTGCATCGGGAGAAGGGATGGGGGCTTGGTTTTCTTGATAAACCTGGTGGCTGGAACCCACACAGACAGAGATAGAGGGCTGTATTTCTTCTCCACAACCCTTGAATAGCACTGGAAGGGAATATAGGTCCTGAGGGACTGTGTAGCAGAGAAGGGACTGATTCCTTGTGTTGGGTGTGTTTGGGTGTCTTAGAAGCCAGGCTAGTTCTGGTGTAGGTATTCTTGGCTCTGTAATGAGCTCACCAACTTAGCATTTAGCCTTTCCCAACTCCTGGATGGCCTGATAAACCCAACTGTGTTGGCTTGGCTATGTTTTGTGTATACTTGGCTATGTTTCAACCTGCTAGTTCCCTTATTGCTTGGAGAATGATGCCCAACTTGGGGGTGGCAGCGCTACTGAGAGATTAAGGAGCATGCTGGCCTATGGTTGGGTGGAACTTTGCAGTGACGTAGCTAGTTGTGGAACGAGTTCATCATAAGATAAGTGATATTGTCCATTTTTACTTCTACAACCATATTTTCTGTTAATGAATGTTATGAACATGTTGGATGAATGCATGTATGAGGTTTCCACTGTGTCTGATAGATAATTGCATCTGCGCATGATTAAATGTTCATGAGTTGTTCAAGTTCAATGCACATGTTTAAGCATTCTGTTTTAGCATTTTTATGCATGTACATGTTCATGGGGCTCTTAGCCCATGTGATTGAATTTTGGGTCGCGTCCTCTACGCCGGTCAAAGGCATGGGGACGTGACACCATAAGTATAACATTGCAAGATATGCATATCAAAGTAGAAGTTACTATGTAACAAAGATTACAAGTTTAGAGTCACAGTAAGTATCTTTACTGTCGTTAAGTTCGATAAAGAGAGGAACTCATTTATTTTAACTTTGCTTACAAGAAAAACTGGAGAAAACAAACTACTTTACCTCATGGAAGTTGCTTGGAATCTATCAACTTATCTACTCAGCATTTTAATTGCAAATAGAAACACTTCTTGTTACTTTATGAATTTCAAACATTTACTTGTTTGATCATACCTGTAAACCTGTAAGAACCAGTAATATTTTTGCATTAGCATAAATGCTAAGTAAGCCCAGGATTGAAAGTTATATTCCACCTACTTGCCATGAATAAGACTCATCAGTAAACTGAAATAAAACAATACGTATGTAAACTTATTTTTGTTACAAAAAGGAAACTGCTTAGTTCATGAAATTTGAAAATATGTAATACTAATCATTGGAATGTTTCTTTTTCTAATAACCATTAGATGTTACTAAACCGTAGATTCAACATTTTATGTTATCTCAAAATTTTAAATTTTTGTGAATATTTCACTAGTGGAAAATGAGAGATCAGTGACCAAAAAAATGACCAAAATCCGCATATCAATGACCACTTTTGGTTTGGCGATCGCTTGTGGCTAATTTACGGTCTTTTATTACGCGACCAAAATTGGTCATTTTTATTTTGGTCATTTATAGCTTGTCAATTGGTCATTAATTTGGTCATATGTTTGGTCATTAATTTGGTCATATATTTGAATCAATGACCAAATCTATGACCACATTTATAACCAAATTAATGACCACATGACAAACTAGAATATGACCAAATTTGGTCGCGTAATAAAAGACCGTAAATTAGCCACCAAAACTGCCTTTTGGTCATTGCTATGCAAATTTTGGTCGTTTTATTGGTCATTTATATCTTATTGTTTGGTTACGTATATTTCAATTTTTGGTCATTTAATATGCAAATTTTGGTCACTAATCTCAATTATTGGTTATTAATTTAGTCATTTTTAGTCGTTTTGTGTGGTTATAGGGTGAATCCACGGACCTGGGTAACACTTTTTGGCAATTTAAGCCCTCGAATGAGGTCTTAATATCTCGACCGAGGGCTTGTTAAGCCCTCGACCGAGGTATCTAAATACCTCGGTCGAGGTATTTAAATACCTCGACCGAGGTATTGCGGGTTTTACAAAACCTCGGTCGAGGTATTTAAATACCTCGGTCGAGGGCTTAAAAAAATAGACTTAGCCCTCATTCAAACAAATGGAAAATTTCCTGTGCCTTGCAGAGGTGTAAACCCTGCCATTCCTAGCACATAACTGAGCGGAGTTGATACCGATAAATTCACCAACGAATCTTCTATCCATTGAGGTATCATACATGCATTTTGGCATTCATATGATATTTATTTTTTAATTACTTCTAAAACTTATACTTAGAAAACCACACTGCAACTTCAAAGCAGCTCAAAGAAAAATCCGCAGAGTTAAAACTACACAGCCAAAAAATTCTTAAAAATGCACACATCACATATCCACGTGTCCTCTTCAAAAGGGTATCTTTGGTTTTTCAATTTTTCAAAAAATAGAAAAAATTCCTTTACGTGGACAAATATGTGTTTAAAACGATGCTGAAATCGAATGTGGTCACTTTCGAAAAATAATAAATAATTGTATAATGCGAAAAAAAATTAACAAAAAAATATGCAAATCACACTGCAATGTATGTAGATCATGCTCATATATTTATTTTTTTTAAATTATTAATGCAAGATTGAATTACTCTATGTGGACACGAGCCACTTATTAGCTTCTTCAAATTTTTAAGGTCACATAGTTCATTAAATGCAAAAATTCACACATTAAATGACATCGGAATATTTTTAAAAAAATATCAGTATGAAGCCAACATAATATTCTACAATTTGTTTTTTTACTGCAAGTCAAAATTCACATGGCATATATGCGTTTTGAGGGCTTCTATCTAGCACATGAGTAAAAAATCAGGTTTTCATCGCCAAATTTGGCCAAAAAGTGTTACCCATCTTCATGGAATCACCCTATAATATTTTAGTAGTTTTAATGGTGTCTATTATTATCAATATAAATTTTTAATATGATATGATGTTTAAATTAAAAAAAGAATCATACATTATTTATCATCATCTAATACACACATGAATTATGCAATGTCACATTAATTAGTTAATTACAAAACTTATAAATAATATAAAGTACAACAATATGAGTTTTAAAAGCACACAAATTATATTATATGAAATTTCAAGTATTACAATAAAGATGAGTTTTCTCAAAAACTATCTCCATATAACTTTACATAAAAATCATCTAGTGCATCGATGAATTTTCAAAATATTACAATAGTTAAACCATCCCACTTGTACTTGGTTGTTAGGCCATACTTAGATCCCGTGACAGCTTCAAAACCAAACTTAATAGCTTGAAACCCTCAGCAATAGGCTCTTCATACTCAATGGAAAAGCCTCAGCAATAGGCTCTTCATACTCAATGGAAAAGCCTCAGCAATAGGCCTTGCATACTCAATGGACCACTTAGTTAAGCTCACCCCTGCAAAATCCAATAAAAAATTCTCACTTGTAAATAGAAAAACAGTGAAGCAAATTATTTATAATGTTCAACAGTTAACAATAGTAACCAAGATCATGTGCAAAATAGGAAAATCTAATCTAACAAATTCAATTTAAGAATTGGTTAAGTAAACTTGAAAGGTTAAATCTACACTATTCAGTACCTAAGCAAAATGAAGAATATAATTTAAATCTAGTATATATTAAAAAGTGTAGCGAATAGATAAATAACACCATCTGCAATTAGGCTGACTCTCAACATAAATAAGTTTGCCTGAATTAAAAGGAAAAGCACTCCAATAAGCATGAAAAGTAATTGACAATCATGGTAAGTTTTTTCCTCACCTTTTCAGCCACGACACTTCCATTCACTTCAGCATTCTTTGCAACTAATTTCAATGGGTTGCTTAAATCCCATTTAACAATGCCTGCATCAATCTGTGGGCACCTAAAAGGCCAACACAATTTAAATCCCATGTAATAACAAGTTGCAAAAGATTAAAAAAATGGAATTTTGTGTACACATAATATTTCTACGTTCAACAAATAATATTGACTACAAAACATGGCTCTGGAATCTTTTCCACCCCCATTGAACTTGATCTTGAATGACAGAGACAAATATCACACCTTTTGCTCATTGTTTTCAAGTGTATCTTTGATAGCATCAACCTTTGAAGCAAGCCTGAATAGACAACACCCGCCACCAACAACGATGCCTTCCTCAACAATTTTCTATATACAGTCATGGTTGTAAATTAACTTAAAATTTCTCCAGCATTTAAGCACATAACAACTCTGAATCTATATTAGGTCTTTATGCAGAAGTTTAACTCCTTGATTACAAACAATAGATTATTTTTAAGTGGCCTGTCAAATATATACAATTCAATGTAGAATTAATTGTCAATTCATGGAATATGAAGAGAACACAATATATGTATAGTTGAGAACTTGTGTGTGTTCTCCTCTCTTATGCCCTTGCATACACTACCAATTTATGATCCCCTATAAACTGACCACCTTTATCAAGAAAGTTGTAGGATTTACCAGTAGCATGATCAGTTGCATATTGTTAAAGGGAAACCTCAAGCATCCTGAATGCTTCAGCCACACAACAAATTTCAGCCTACACAAACCACCTATGTTAATAATGACTTGTATTATTTCAAGCTTCAAGCTCTCATCTACTAAATTATCTTGAGAATTTGTTTTGCATGTAACAAATAAAATTTAATTTAATAATTTATGTTCGACTATATCTTGAGACACCAACAAATGAATTATAGAAATAGATTGGTAAATAATAAATATAATGTACAAAGAGATCGTATGACCTTTCTTTTTTTTCCACCTCCATTCTTTTTGGACTTGGTGTAGCCCAAAGCTAGCCATTCTTTTATCTCAGGATCATCAATAGCCTTGGTTGGATTCAATTCTTGCAATGGATGCCTTGTGATTTTTTCTGATCAATTTGGAATTATATGGGCAACCAACTCACCTTCAAGGAACAAAGACATTATCAATTAATAATTACATGCATTTACTAAAAAAATATTCAAATATAGTGGTCAAATTAGCATACCAATGAATTTGACACAAACCACCAAGTGTAATTGCAATGTGCAAAACAAATCCATGTTTTCAATTTTCAAAGGATATGTTTTGATTGTATCTCAAATAAAGATCCAATAATAGATCAAAATTTGACATCAATTATGAATTTTAAGCAACGATACAATCTTGACTTCATATGTCCCTCGAGAAATACTAAATTCAGATCTCACAAAGGGAGTTTTGGCATACAAAGTTTTATTGGCATATTTCAAGTAAATGTCAACTTCAAAAACTCACAAACAACTCAAAGAACTTTTCCTAATCATTAAATGCATAGATATATATATGGAAACCCAATAGTTATTAGTAATTACAGGTATAAAATAATAAACTATAAACCCTAAGAGCTAACCTTTGATTACTTGACCATTGCCAATTTCAAATTTTATTGGATCACCCCTCTCAAAGCTTGAGTCGAAAACTATCCCATCTGTAAGAGATCCCTGCAATAAATGGAGGAAACCATGACAGTCGAGCTGAAATTTTATACTAAATTCAGACCTCACAAAGGGAGTTTTGGCATACAAAGTTTTATTGGCATATTTCAAGTAAATGTCAACTTCAGAAACTCACAAACAACTCAAAGAACTTTTCATAATCATTAAAATCATATATATATATGGAAACCCGATAGTTATTAGTAATTACATGTATAAAATTATAAACTATAAACCCCAAGAGCTAACCTTTGATTACTTGACCACTGCCAATTTCAAATTCTATTGGATCACCCCTCTCAAAGCTTGAGTTGAAAACTGTCCCATCTGTAAGAGATCCCTGCAATAAATGGAGGAAACCATGAAAGTCTAGCTGAAATTTTATACTAAATTCATATCTCACAAAGAGAGTTTCGGCATACAAAGTTTTATTGGAATATTTCAAGTAAATGCCAACTTCAGAAACTCACAAACTACTCAAAGAAATTTTCCTAATCATTAAAAGCACACACACACACACACACACACACACACACACACACACACATATATATATATATATGGAAACCCAATAGTTATTAGTAATTACAGGTATAAAATTATAAAATATAAACCCCAAGAGCTAACCTTTGATTACTTGACCACTGTAAATTTCAAACTCTATTGGATCACCCCTCTCAAAGCTTAAGTGGAAAACTGTCCCATCTGTAAGAGATCCCTGCAATAAATGGAGGAAACCATGACAGTCTAACTGAAATTTTATACTAAATTCAGATCTCACAAAGGGAGTTTTGGCATACAAAGTTTTATTGGCATATTTCAAGTAAATGTCAACTTTAGAAACTAACAAACAACACAAAGAACTTTTCCTAATTATTAAAAGCATAGATATATATGGAAACTCAATAGTTATTACTGGTCAGTAATTCAAGATACTCTCAAGTAGTGTGCTTATCCCAGTATTTCAAGTATTTCATAGGAACTACAATGACCCAAAGAAAAATGTAATTTTACTAATAATGCATTCAAGGCTGCCACTCTCCTATAACGGAAAGTTAAAAACCAAAGGACAGTCAAACAAACAAGTAGAAAACCAGCCAATCCATATCGGAAGTGTCCAATTTTCATGTTGAAGATGGCATATCTACAACACGTAGCCAACTAGACAAGCTCAGTTACCGAACTTAAGGAAGCTTCTAGAAGAACTAGTACCTTATCTACAGAACAAGAATAAGAAACAGAGGTCTAGTTGATCTATATTATATCTGAAGTATGTACATAATGTATCTAATCTCAAGCTACTACTAAACCATTATCAAAGATAAAAACAAAAGTCTCAAGGGACCTTGACAAGCAACGAAGACAGCATGCTTGCAATGACAAGGCAAAGGTCTAAATCTATGGGGATACCTTATGTTAAATGATCACACATTTTTAATGTCTTCTGATTTTGTATACTCTATATGTTGCAAGCTGGATGGCTGGGAAGGAGTGAAATACATACATGGTTACCACAGGTATAAAGGCCATAAAAATTAAACACATATTAGAGTAAAAATTGCAAACGACAGTGTAGCTGACAGAGAAAAATTGAAGGTACTTCTAATATCTTTTTTTTGCAATTTAAAGCTTGCAGGCTAGACAAATATTGATTTTAAGATGAAGAAACTCATGCACATTTTAGACAAGGTGGAATACATAGCTGGTCACTATGGATAAAAAGGCCATAATATTTTGAAATAAATGAGAGTAAATTGCAAATGGCAGTGTAGCTGACAGAGAAATGGTGAAGATACTTCTAATATCTGATTTTTTTGCACTTTGAAAGCTTGCAGGCCTAAGAAATATTAACTTCCAAATGGACAAGCTTGTGCAAACTTCAGATATTTTAAGGCTTCTCAAGAGGATATATTTCTATTTCTGGACATTCAATTTCCCCTCTCCGTTCAATTTTCACTTAACAAGCATTGAACTTTCAAAAGCATTAGCATATATTTATTAAGTTGGTAGAAAATGATGGAACTTTTCAGCCTCTACCAGAATGCTGAAAGAGCTTTTAGACATGTTCCTCTCTACCAAAAGAATAGATTGAACAGCAAAGAACATTTTTGTGTTTTCAGACAATAATTGTGTAGCCTCACCAAAAAGCAAGTGACCTCTTTTGTAAGGTTGACTTCCGCAGCCAAGATAATCCGAGTTCCATAGAGAAGATAAAGAGCTAGTATAGTAAACATATTTTTGCATATTGTAAATCAATAATTATAGAAATAAAACCAGGAGGTTAATATGTCAAATTCTTGATGTGTATTCGTCAAATTCTGGATGTGTATTCTGGTAAAGTCAATTGGAGATTATATACAAATTCAAAATTAAAGGTAGGAGGTGCAAATGATGAGAGGTACGTATTAATGATCATTGGGAAGTGGCATTATTTTGATCATTAGAAGTAGCAGCATTATTCAGCTTTGGAAAAATAAAAAATCATAGATAAACATAGTCATGCTTACAAACATGTGAAATTCTAGTCATATTTACAAACACTCCTAAGAGAGAACACTCCTCGCTACTGAGTCCTAGGAGAGACCCCAATATTATGCCGCAGATGCACACACACTGGAGTTAGGATTTCCATGGGTTGAAGGTGATCTACAGTGTTCACTTGTATCTATTTTTGAGGCCATTGCGAACAAGATAGAATTTAAATTCTAAATATCATTGTCATTTATAAGTTAAGGAAAAGGAAATTGGGTTAGTAGTTAACAAGGATTTTGAATGTGAAAGAGACAAAACAGAAGTACACAAATTAAATGGCAAAGGCAGAAAACCGAAAGAATAAATACTCAGAAAGAAGTCATACCTGGTGGAAGATAAATGTCAAATACAAATACTCCATTTTGGTATGGAGTTCCTTTGGGACCCACAATTAAAGCTTTCAACAAATCCATTCTACTGGAATCTACTCGTACATGTATCCTGGAATCCCACTCTAGAGGAGGACTTGTCGACAAGGAAGCTATTTCTTTTGTATTGATACCCAGGTGCTTAGGGTATCTCTGATATTCTCTGCTTGTTCTGTTTTTGTTTATGAAGTACGTGTATGCTTTGTACTGAGATTGTCACTTGTTTCTTGCTGACCCTTTGAGTATTACAGTGCTAATTGAAGATGTAAAAGGTTCTTTTGATTCAATTGAATACCAAGGAACTATTTTTTTCGGCTCAAAAAAAGGAATAAGAAAAATGAAGCTATTTCTTTTCTAATATATATCATCCTTTTTTTATTGTGCTCACCTGTATTATCAATGCTTTGACGATTTGCTCCTGACCCAATGAAGTTGTTACTATAAGTGTGACGTGCAAAACCCACCGCAATCAAGGAACAGTCCAGGAATTGGAGTGGATTCAAATTTTTTTGATACATCAAAGCCTTCTTATGTTGATTTGAAAAAGTTTCATCATTGGGGCTTTCCTCCACTGAAACAGATGTTGACTGATCTGAATTATCTTCACTGCACTCTGTTATTTCAGTATCTTCCCCATCTGAAACAGATATTATCCGTGGTACGGTAGATGTTTGGTTCTGAGCTGCTTCTGCTAATCCCTCGTAGCATTCCAAGATACATTTTGCAATACCAACACCAGCTTCTACATTTTTGTCATCAATTCCTCCTGGGAATTTTCTCATGATAATTTTGGATTGATCATATATGTTCTTCATTTTACCAATTAAAGAACCATCACTTCCAATGTTATGATTGGAACTATCACTTCTGTCACTTTCCAGGCAGGATCCCATCAATATTGAAAGGAGATCTGGATACTGTTTCATAGATTTCAACAAGGATACCAGCTGATGATAGAGGTTGTTCCTTGCACATATGTCTAACATGGAATCATTGATCATAAAGTATTCTAAAACTCGGTTAAGAATATTTTCCTGACTCAGAAGAACATAGGCTGATAAACCTAAGAAAGGATAAGAGCCATGAGACTGTTCCATAGCTTTTTTATTAAGAATATCTGTTAATGATGTCAACAGAGTTTTTTCCCGACAGTCGAGTTCCTTTTCAACATTTCTCATTTTCTCGTCAGGGTTAGTTTCACTTCTGCAACCACCAAATCCAGTACCAACACTCTAGATAGTTTTCTTCCCATGATTTGTTCTATCAAAGGGGACCAATAGCCACCCATTGATATTGTAGTTGTCCAGTCATGATCAAAATCATGAGGTGCAATGCTAAGGTTGCTGTTTGAGTTAACAGTTACTGGGGTATACTCAATAGAGCTAACAGCTATTGTGGTGTAGCCAGAGTTAATAATTTCTATGGGATAGTCATCAGAGTTACCAGTTTCTGTAGCATACTCATGAAAGTTGACAGTTCCAATTGTGTACTCATTAGAGTTGGAATTTACTGTTGTATACTCATTAGAGTCGACATTTACTATTGCATACTCTTTAGAGTAGACATTTCCTGCTGCATACTCGTTAGAGTTGACATTTCATGTTGCATACTCGTTAGAGTTAACAGTTCCTTTGGTGTACTCAGTATGAATTGATTCAAGAT
>LPNX010686112.1:0-57731 GCA_001517045.1 Pseudotsuga menziesii | reverse complement strand
ATATATGTTGCTTGTATTGGGCATGGACCCTAAAGCACATGATCGATGAGATGTTTTGTGTTGAGCGAGAGGCTCTGGAACACATGAGTACTTACATTTGTGTTGAGCATAAAGCTCTAGAACACATGAAAATATAATTGGAAATGTTGGGCATAAGCTCTGGAGTATTCCATGTTGATCTTGAGAATAAGCTCTGGAGCATCAGATACTTGGCCATTGTATCCCTAGGTGTATGGTACAAGTACATCCTAGCATTTAGTGTTGAGTGACAGCTTTGGAATTGCACTATGTTGGTAACTCCTTGTTATAAGCATTGAGTATAGGCTCTGGTGAGCGCTAGGGTTTACTGGAAAGATTAAAATAACCTCGAAGTGAAAATGAATCGAGAATAATACTTATCTTATCATACTTATTTTTAAGTGATTAAATGAAATTTTGAATTTTTATATTCTCATCAAGTACTGAAGAACTACGACGTTATACGAGGGAAATCCAACATGCAAGGATGTTTAGAGTTTCCTATCCTAGTATACCTGAGCCATCTATCTACTTTACCTTCATAAAGAAGTGTCGTTAAGTCTAGGGATCATGACACATGATGCCCGAAGACAAATGCTAACAAGTATTTTAATACTATGTATTTCATACATGGTATGTATAAAGAATTAATTATGATTAATTATATAATTGAATAAAGAAAGAAGAGAAGCTCCACCAACTATTATTTTCTATTAAAGGATTAATAAATAGTGAAATATCTATGAAATACTAACTAGGAACTAGTTAAAAGTTCCTAGGTTGAGAATTGAAAACTACCCCAGTAAATTTAGAAGGGTTAAATCAAGAAATCAAGGATTTCTTGATTTAACTGCCCCTTTGACTGAAAAGTTTGTCTATAAAGTCTCAAGATAAGCAAAGGCTTGGGGTTATGATTTTAATCTAGGAAAATTATTATTCTGCCTGTTTTGCTCTCAAGTGTTTTCTTCGAGAACTGCTACTACAAGGGAAGGAGGATTGATTCAGAACTGATTACCAGATAGTAAACCATACCTTACGAGCTCTAAGCTACTTGCATGTTGGATTTCATCTCGGGGGGATTCCGATTTAAACCAGCAATGGTTCCAAGTCATGTTGGGGTGGAACGTGGTAGTTCCCAAGTGATTTGGTCATTAAACAGAGGTCATATCTACATTGAATTGTTAATGCTGGTTATTTAAGTGTGCAGGTGCATCCATTGACAAAGCTTCAAATTCAGGTATGAAACCATGGAAAGCCTAATCTATTTTATTTCCTAAAGATTCATTAATGTTTATGTTAACTAATGTCTGCAATGTAATTTCTAACCCTAAGGGTTAAGTTTTATGGTTAACAACTTTCTAGGGTTTGTAATAACAATTTACTAATCTTATGTTGGAGAAGTTTTATTATATGATGTTTATGTTCAAGGTGGTATCCTTCATAAATGTTACTGTATTAACTAGGTTTTGATCTTAGTATTATGTTTATACTATGTTCTTTGTATTTGATTCTCTACTGACATATTCCATTTGTCAGTAGAGGCTTTCCCTAGAATTTTAAATAAACTAGTTTAGTAATAATTAATTAAAATATTACTTATGCTAACTATACAAGTTTATATTTTAAACTAGATCTACTAAGAACGGAGTTCATATAATAAACAAGTTAAACGATTTATTAAAGACCTTCCAAGTTCTGCTTCATATAATCATTTAAAACCAAAATACTTTACATAACTGGATCAAACATTAAATTTAATCAGAGGGATATCATGACCATCCATGTGGTCCTTATCAAGACTCTGCCATAAAACCTACAGTCTTAACATCTATACTAAAATACCATAAATCACATGCATTATATCTTTAAAGGTCCCATATAATATCCATCATAAACATCCACCTAAAATTTTACCAAGTAACAATCTATATAACTCTATATTAATAAACATAGGTCGTATTAATAAACAGAGGTCATGGTATCGATCCTCATGGGTTAGAAATTCAATTCATAAACAAAATTAAACTAAAAAATAAGATCCTTAACATAAATAATCACCATAAGCTAAACGCATAACAAAATCCATAGAGTAATTACCGAATATCGTTTCAATTATCACTTATGAAATATTTTACAGTTTGAAATCGCACAGGCCCAAATCGATGAAGGTCGTATACCCAACCAATTGCCTTGGCCAAATAACATTTTAATACACAGTCCATTTTTTACATAAGACCAAATACCAGAATCAAATAATATACAAGCTATCGCAACACTGTAGGAAGGTGCATGCCACTCACGGCATGGCCTATACCCACACTGTCTATACCTTCCCTTTTTCAACTAAGTAACATTGTAATACATAGAACCTTGATTTGGTGAATGCCCACATAAATAAACCTTAACCATAGAATAAACAGCGAAATCATGCTATGCACGTCATGTATTAAGCCATGGTAATTCAAGTATTAAAAACTGTATGAATTCCATTACACGTAGAGCATTCGATTAAGTGAATGCCCCTACCTTTAAAACCCCAACTCTATTTAAATACAGTGCCCAATAAAAATGCAGAATAAAATCACATACACCATATGTCAAGTTAACCATTAAATTTTATAAAACCAATACTTATATCTATTTACACAGATATCCCAATGTTTGTACACAGTCACCATTAAAGCCCGAGGACAAGGTTTTACACAGGCGTGCCAATGGGCTATGGCACCATTGCAAGCAATGGTGCATCCCATGGCTATAAAATCCCAAAACCAAAACATTAATGATTTACATAACTAAAACAAAATTACACAGATCTGAATGGCCTAAGAAACGATTCATGGCATAATGCCTCAACATTGAAAAGAAACCAAATCTGTATTCATAAGCCCGAAGGCAAAATCGAATTCGCTACAACATGCAAACCCCAACTAGAAAACCGATTGAAACTTCGCTCTACCCATAGGGATGAAAGGTGACAAGCATAAAATTAATTAGCAGTCTTAAAGTGGCCACAAATGCAACACTTGGAGCCAACAGTGTTGTAGCCATGTTGCTCCTCCATTCCTTTCGGCACTTGCAAGAAAAAACCAAGATGGGGATGAGGATTATGCCACCTTATCAAACTATAAACTAAACCAAGGTGCAGGCATATAAATTCAAGCGAGCATACCTCACATTCTGGAGGTCACCTCCATGGCCATCCCTCTGCGTGGAGCTAAAACAAAGAAACCCCAAATGACAAATACAATGAATGGCTATCGTGAGCCAAGCCTAAGGGAAGGCTGTCATGCTTTACGAAGAGCATTAAATGCACCAGGATGGAGTCTATTAATGATTTATAAAACCCACTCCCATAGTCAAGCCTTGTTACAAGGCAACGTTTATTACCACCCTCCATACCAACGCTTAAACCCTGGAAACGTATGGTTTATACCATATATCATGTCACCCCAAACTCTAAATATCAAATAGTAACACATTACAAAGGTTGCTTAGGATAGAATCACAATAATACATAGTCGATTAGGATGCACTACTCCAAAGTTAAGAAACCATGCTTAAGGTATTTAGATATTGTTTAGACCATAGGGTCAGAGCTTAGGGTTTTAATCGCTTAGTAACAAAGTAAATATGCTTAAGAACCATGGCATACAAAGTATGCCATGGTAACATCTAGGACTATAAAAATCCAATGGTTTCTCTTAAACCAACCTAATAACCCGCCTATAAAAGAACCAAAGAGAATTTAATAAGTATAGTAAAAAAATATACATAGAACGAAAGAGATATTAATGACATATAGGATAACGAATTTAAAACCATAATGAAGAATAATTAATGTACATGAAATCTAGCCGAAATAGATAAATTGATGATAACACCACTTACCAAGTTATAAAACCAAGTCGATAGGAAAGGTAATAACTAGCAACAGGTTATCGAAGATCAAGGGTGTCAACACACTTTACACCAGATCCCGTCGCAAAATAATGAACTACATTTAAATGAAAAGAGGTTCCTTAGTTCGATTGAACTAAGTAAGCCTGCGTAACAAAGTAATACTTTACCTTTTAGACTGTCATGGGAGAATGAGTCTCACCACTCCACCCACTTTGTTTCCATGAACAAATTTATGTTAGGACTCCATAATTAACAAGTGTGATGATACAGAAAGGACGAAGCATATAAATCTAGTGTTGACACACAAGTGATGGAAGTGTAAACATCAGTATAACATCATAAGTAACTTACATGAAAAATATTGACTGAAAGTAAAAGACAGAAGGTAAGAACAACTTATGAATAAATAGAGGTACATGAAATGTACGCTAGAGTTCTGCAAGTGAATAATGTTTTATTTAGGTGGTTTTTGCTATCCTATAAAAAAAAAAATTCAATTTTTGGGGACATTACAAAAGTAGAATAACATTTTTTCAGCAAACAAGAACTTCAACAAAACTGGTACAAAGCCTAATGTACCAAATCCTAATGTTAAAAAGATACTACGAAGTGGATCCAATGCTACCTTTCTACAGATCAAGTGCTGGAAATGCAGCGGGCCTCATTATGCCCGAGATTGTAAGAACAAGACCAGTGGGGTCTTCCACAACTTACAACAAGAACCAACTGTAGAGACATAGCTAGAACACCGCTTATTTATGTAGCATTAGATGGCCGACAGGCAGATCATCAAGCTACAATGGTTGAGATAGAAGGTAACATCTTGAACACTTGTATTTCAATACTTATTGATCCCGGTTCTTGTCAGAGCTATGTTTCACCTAAAATTGTCGATGCATGCAACCTAGGAAAATTAAAGCATGAGAAACCTTGGCTGATACAGTTAGCCATAGGTACAAAACAAGAAGTTTCAAAAATAGTTAAAGAATGTGAAGTAAACCTGAATGGTTTTCCTACTAAAGTGAACCTAAACATCTCACCCTTAGGATCGTACGATATACTTATCAGCATGGACTGGTTGGAATAGCACCATGTCATGCTCGATTGCTTACACAAGTCAATATTGTGTACACATAGCCAAGGGAACCAAGTGAAGGTTCAAGGAATTCCAAAGAAAGTTTCTATAAGGCAAATATCTGCCTTACAAGCGAAGAAATGCATTAGAAAAGGGTGCAAGTTGGTTGCAGTAAACATTCAAGACATAGAGTCTGAGAGAGAACAACGAATAGAGGAATTACCTGTCCTTGTATAATTCGAGGACATGTTTGCCAAGGAAATCCTAGGATTACCTCTGAAATGAGACCTATACTTTTCCATAGAACTGACATTAGGATTAGTTCCAGCTTCTAAATTCCCTTACCACATGAGCGCACCAGAATTGGTGGAGCTCAAACTGCAGTTGCAAGAGTTGATAGAGAAAGGGTATATCCAACCCAGTGTGTCCCCTTCGGGAGCACTGATACTGTTTGTAGAAAAAATAACTATGGTATGATAGAGATGTGCATTGATTACTGTCAGTTGAACAAGATGACTATTAAGAACCGTTACTCACTACCTAGGATCGATGACTTGTTCGATCAAGTAGGTGGAGAAAAAATATTTTCAAATATTGACCTACGATCTGGGACCATCAGGTATGGATCCGCGATGAGGATATTCACAAAACTGCCTTTCATATAAGGTACGGTCACTATGAGTTTGTAGTGATTCCATTCGGGTTGATCAATGCACCCAAAAAATTTATGTGTATGATGAACAGTATATTCAGTAAATATCTGGATAAAAAAATTTGGTCTTTATAGACGACATCCTAGTTTACTCTAAGAGTAAAGAGGAACACGAAGAACACCTTCGCATAGTAATGATGATTGTTACCAGAACACCAGCTTTAGGCTGAGTTTAGTAAATGTGATTTTTACAAACCACAGATACAGTACTTAGGTCACATTATCTCCGAGATAAGGATAGCTGTGGACCCAAAAAATATTAGAGCCATAGAGGATTGGCCTACCCCTACTAGTTTCACCAACATTAGGTCCTTTTTGGGATTAGCTAGATATTATCAAAAGTCCATTGAGAACTTCTCGAGAATCCCTTGTCCCATGACTGCATTGCAAAAGAAAGAAAATGATTTCTTACAGACAACCAAGCGCGAGGAAAGTTTTCAAAAGCTTAAGCATATTTTGATGACTGCACCAATACTATGAATTACAGATCTCGATGGGGATTTCATTGTTTGCACAGATGCAAGCAAAGAAAGACTTGGAGGAGTCCTCTTGCAGAATGATCACATGATCTGTGATGAATTGCGAAATTTAAAAGAGCATGATTTGAACTACCCCACGCACGATCTTGAGTTAGCGGCCATCATCCACGCTTTGAAAATGTGGAGGAACTACCTCATGGGAAGGAAGTTCCTTCTGAAGATAGAAAATATGTGTCTGAAGTATTTATTTAATCAGCCGAATCTGAATGAAAGGCAAGCCAGATGGTTGGATTTCCTTACCGAGTACAATTTCAAGCTAAAGCTTATTAAGGGAAAAGAGAACAAGGTTGCAGATGCTTTGAGCCAATGAAATCATATGATATATGAGGTGACTTTAAGTTAAACTGATGCATATTTACATGAGAGGATTAGAATTACCAACAAAGTTGACCCTTTCTATGTAGAAATCCCTAAGAAATTCCAAGAGGACAGGCTGTTTTAACAACAAAAAGAGTACAAGGTAGATGAATTAGGACTTCTATGGCCCAAGGAGAGATTGTATGTTCCAGAATGAGGGGACATTCAGTCTAGCATCCTCATGGAATTTCATCAAGAAACCTACTTGGGGCACTCGGGATATCAAAAGATTATATTTGTCATCAAGAGACACTTTTTCTGGCTTAAGTTAAAGGCTGACATTTTGATATTTATCGCAAAATGTCAGAAACGTCAGCTGGTCAAAGCTGAGCATCAAGATCCTTGGGAATTGCTGTAGCCGTTACCCATTTCAGAATGGAAGTGGGAGGCCATTAGTATGGATTTTATTTCTGGTCTACCAAAAAGTAAGTAGCAAAATGATTCTATCTTTGTAGTTATTGACAAATTTTCAGAAGTAGCACACTTCATTCCTATGAAGTCGACTTACAAGGAAGTGAAGATTTCCGATATCTTCTTGAAGGAGATATTAACAAGATACACAAGGCAATCATCTCAGATCCATATTCTAAGTTTATCGAAAACTTTTGGATATATTTATTCTCCAGATTAGAAACACAGTTGAACTTTATCACTGCTTATCACTCGCAGATAGACGGGCAGACAGAAAGAGTAAACTAGATTATGGAGAACATGCTTAGGATGTATGTCATGAACAACCCCACTAAATTGGAAGACTACCTTCATCTTATAGAGTTTGCGTATAACAATGGTTATCAGAATTCCACCAAGATGAGCCCCTTCGAGGTACTCTATGGAAGGAAGTGTAGAACACCAGTTACTTCGGATAGCTCAGTGGATCGGCTCATGTTGGGGTCTGATTTATTAATGGACTTGGAAAATTTGGTTACCAAGGTCCAGGTGAACCTTAAAGAAGCACAAGACTGCCAGAAAATTTACGCGGATTAGAAAAGAAAAGATAAATATTAGCAAATAGGCGACCATGTCTACTTGAAAATACAAGAAAAACAAAACTCGTCGAGCTCAGGGAGGTGAGGTAATTTATCACCTAGGTTTTGTGGACCTTTTGAAATACTGGCCAAGAGAGGGCCAGTTGCATATGAACTAGATTTACCCACACACATAAGAGCCCATAATGTCTTCCATGTATCATTATTGAAAAAATATGTTTATAATACTAAACATGTGGTTGATAGGTCCTCATTAAAGGTGGAACCTGAAGTGGAGTTTTCCCCTGAACCTATTCATATATTGGACAAGAGAGAGGTGAAACTGAGGAACTGCACCATAATCCAGTTGAAAGTGCAATGGAAGCACTTCGAAGCCGATGAGGCTACTTGTGATAATGAAGCCACCATGAGAAAGGCTTACCCTGCCTTGTTTCATGCTGTCATTCCAAGTCCCGAGAACACCATGGATGGTGTTGTTCTAAGTGGGGAGGGATGTAATATCCTAAATTTTGTACCTAACACTTATGGGCATGAGCCTATTGATTATGATGTTATCTTGATGTTTTATTTTGATATATTGGGTCGAAGACCCCACTGCATATGAATATGATGATTTGTTTTATATATTGGGCATAAGCCAATTGTTGATGATATATATATGCTTGTTTGTGTTGGGCATCGAACTTGAAGCACATGATTGATGAAATGTTTTATGTTGAGCAAGGAGCTCTGGAGCACATGAGTAATTGATGTGGTGTTGAGCGAGAAGCTCTGGAACACATGAGTAATTAATTTTTTGTTGAGCATAAATCCATGGAACACATGAAAAGATAAGTTGGAAGTGTTGGGAATAAGCCCAGGAGCCTTCCATGTTGATGTTGAGCATAAGCTCTGGAGCATCGGATCCTTGTCCATTGTATCCCTAGGTGTATCGTACAAGTACATCCTAGCCTTAGTGTTGAGCGAAGAGCTATGGAATTTCACTAAGTTTGTAACTCCATGTTTTTAGCATTGAGTATGGGCTCAGGTAAGTGCTAGGAGTTATTGAAAAGAATTAATGATTTCCGAGTGAAAACGACTCAAGGAAAATATTGATCTCATATAACTTATTTATAAATTATTAAGTGAAATTTTGAATTTTTGTATTTCTCATCAAATACTGAAGAACTACCATGTTATACAATAGAATCCAACATGCAAGGACGTTTATAGTTTCCTAGCCTAGTAGACCTAACCATCTACCGATTTTTTACCTTAATGAAGAAGTGTCATCAGTCTAGGGATCATGGTATGTGATTAACAAAGACAAATGTTAATAAATGTCTTCTTATTATGTATTTTATACATGGTATGTATAAAGAACAAATATAGTAATAATATTAATGATGAAAGAAAGAAACAAAAGCTCCATCCATTATTATTTATTACTAAAAGATAATAAATAGTATAATGGCTACAAAAGTCTAAATTATGAACTACTTAAAAGTTCCTAAGTTAAAATATTAAAAATACTAAATTTAATAAAAATGTTTAAATCAAGAAATGAACCATTTCTCGATTTAACTGCCCCTTTGAATGAAAATTCAATCTATAAAGTATCAAGCCAAGGAAAGGCTTGGGGTTTTGATCTATCTTATGTGAGTCATTATTCTACCTTCTTTATCCCTCAAGTAAAATTATTGGAGGACAATTTCCTAAAAGAAAAAAGGAAAACTGATCTGGACCTGACATACCAGCTAGGAAACCTTACCTTAGGATCTCTAAGCTACTTGCATGTTGGAACCAGCTTGGGGGGATCTCGATTGAAACCAAGAACAGTTCCGAGTCATGGTTGGGTGGAACCTGGTAGTTCCCAAGTGATTCGGTCATCTAATACGGAGGTCAGATATGCCTAAGAATTGTTAACACTAGTTATTTGAGTGTGCAGGTTTCAGCCATTAAAGGAGCTTCAATTTAAAGGTATGAATCCCTAGACTACCTATTCCATTTTCTAGAATAAATGCTAGCTATATTAGTCAAATGTTTACCTTGCATTTTCTAACCCTATGTGTTTGTTTTATGTTTAAATCTTCTAGACTTTATAGTTTAAATAATAACCCTGGCTGTAATTTATTTCCTATGCTAGATTTATCCAATGTTTATTCATTTAGTTTACTTTTGCAATTGTAATTCATGCATAATTATTCATCAACAGTTTTGCACCTTAGTTTTACTTATGTATTATTCTTAGTGTTAAACTGTATTTCCTATAAACTAGGTTTTATTTCAGATCTATTACCTAGCTGTTCTTTGGCCTATATACTCTACTGAGAGATTTCATTTGCCAATAGAGTCATGCTCAATTAAATGTTAGTCCAGATCTATGCTTCATTTAAGACCTGGATTTAATTTAGCATCATCTAATTATAAGAACAAGAAAGTAATAAGTATACTACTAGTATATAACCAATATACTATTGGTAAATATATAAATATATTAACAAGTTATGAAATAAAATTATAAATCTAATCCACATCATAATATTTCATCTAAACACAAATTATAAATATCCCACACTAAATATAAGATAAAAACCAATGAAGACCTTTACTAGGTATGTATAAAGAAGTATCATTATAAAAATTCTAACATTCAAGTAATTGAGACCCTTCAACGGTCCACATTTGTCACATCCCCAACCCCTACTTGGCGAAGAGGATGGGACTAACATCTAACAACCCGAGCCAACTAAGCCCCATGAACATAATATAAAAATTGCTTGAAATAATAACATTGATAACTATAAATAGATGCATAATGAAATGTACATATATATACAGTAGAAGCAATCATTCATTCAACATATTCATTTCAAGCATTTAACATGTTCATAGTAATTCATAAAACAATTATAGCTGCAGAACTTAAATACACAACAATACTTATCTTTGAAAGAAACTCGTCCTGCAACCAGGTATGTCGCTGCAATGTTCCACCAAACCATAAGTCAATGTGCTCTTTAATCTCTCAGCAACACCGCCACCCCTGAGCTGGGCATGATCTTCCCCAAGGAATAAGGAACACTAGCAGACTTCACCCATACCCAAGGATACAATTAAAATTCATTCAAGCCAACACTGTTGGTTTTATCAGACTTACACAAGTAGTGGTTTACACTTAGAAAAATTCACATGAGACACATCCAATCCAACAGATGGGTTTATCAGGCAACCAACAAAGCCATCCTTCCAGTTGGGTTTATCAAGCTACCAAGGAGGTGGAAAGATTGACTGCTAAGCTAGTGAGATCAACCCCAAAGCTATGAACACTCACACTGGATCTAGCCTGATTTCTAAAAAATTACACACCCAACACAAGGAAGCATTCCCTTCTCTACTACGCAGTCCCTCAGGCCATGCCTTCCCTTCCAATGTTATTCAGGGCATGCAAAGAAGAAAACCAACATTCTAGATTGGTCTATGAGGTTCTTCCACACACTAGGTTTATCAAGCAAGTCTAGACTCTATTTCCATTCCTTCAATCAATTCAAATTCCAAACGTGGATGCACACACAGGGATTTCAGTCTTGGGATTTATCAAAATGTAGCAAGTTCTAGGGATTAAATACACATACATAAATTTATGAATTTTTGAACATTGTCGGTGCCAGACCAATTGCTGCAAAAATAACAAAATGAAAACATTGTCGGTCTTTCAAATCAAAGACACAAAAAAACAGATTCAGGGCAATCGTGTTCAAGAAAACAATTAACATACCAGAAGAAAATGTGAGAGGGAATAAAATTGCCGAACATGGTAAAAATCATAACACAAAAAACAAAAACACGAAGGATTCAGATTGCAAGATAGGAGAAAATCGTGATGGTTCATACTCATAGTACTTTTTTCTTGCTTGATGCTGTGTGAATGCCGAATTGGGTTTCCAAAAACATTTGTTCATTCCAATCCATGAGGGAATATGAAACGCTACCGCATGAGGGAAAAGTGGTCCTTTTTGTATTTTCTTGTGCAAGAAATTCAAAAAACATTTTTCCCAAAGTGGGTCTCGGCCCAATTCAAATTTACCCACTCTTCCAATCCCCCCACTCCCTCATCCCTAGGAAAAATTATGCCCCCATCTCATTTAGTTGCATTGACGTAGTCGGCTATGGGTTTTAATTAAAATTTCAATTTTAACATAATGTTCAATTGTTAATGTTCAGCTAGCATAAAAAAATACCATCGGCCACAACTTAATTGCCAAAACATAAACACTAAATCAATGGTGGGTCTTTTTCCTAGCTCCACACCATGATTATTTACATCCATTTATTTAAATGAAAGCAGGGTCAAAATCAGGGTGTTACATTCCCCTCCCCCTTCAACAACACTATCCTCAGTGCTTTACAACATTGAACAAAAATGCTTGCTAGTACTGCCCTCAGCAATCTGCAGATTCGGATAAAATTGGATGTGTCAGTCACATGGAATCCTCTAGCCCCCACGTAGCTTCTTTAGGACTGTAGTTCTCCATTTGCACCTTCACCTGTCCTATTGCTCGGTTCTGGAGCATTATGACCTTCCTGGCCAGGATGTGCATAGGCTCGATTTGGAACTCTACCTCTAGTTCCACCTAAATCACATGACAATTTATTACATGGTTAGGATCATTTATATACTCCTTAAGAAAAGAAACATGAAAAACATTTTGAGCTCTAGTGCTAGCAGGCAATGCAAGTCTATATTCAACTAGCCCTATTCTTTCAGGCACTTCAAACGACCCACAATATATAGGTGACAACTTGGCACAAATCCCAAGATTTAACTCTTCTTTTCCTTCACTTTGAGGTAAACATGATCCCCAACACTGAACTCTATGTTCACCCTATGCTTATCTGCATAACTTTTCTATCTGTCTTGGGATGCCTTCAAATTCTGCCTGATCTTTACAACTTCCTGCTCCATCTCCTTGAGCAATTCTGGACCAAGCACAACCCTATTCACTAGATTATCCCAAGTCAATGGTGTACTACACCTTCTACCATACAAATCTTCATATGGACTCATCCCTAAGGATTCCTAGTATCCATCGTTATAAGCAAGCTCTACCAAGTGTAAATAATCTTCCCACATGGTTGGTTTTTCCATCACATACATGCAAAGCATGTCTTCTAGCACTTGGTTAACTCTCTTTATTTGTCCATCAGTCTGAGGATGGTAGGCAGTGCTGAAATTCTACTTTATACCCAAATCTGTAAACAACCCCTTCCAAAAATTGGAAGTGAACTTGACATCTCTGTCAGAGACTATTGCCTTAGGCAATCCATGTAGTTTGAAAATATCCTTCATGAATATATTTGCAATATCATTAGTCTTATGCGTAGACTTAACCGGTATAAAATGTGTTGCCTTTGTCAACTTGTCCACCACAACCATGATGGAATCATGTTGCCTCCATGTCATCGAAAATCCTGTAATAAATTCCATGGAAATAGCTTCCCATTTCCATTTTGGAACTCGAAAAGGCTACAACAAACCTGCTAGATGTTGATGTTCAACCTTCACTTGCTGACACTTCATGCACCTTGAAATATATTCAGCCATATCCTTTTTCATTCTTGGCCAAAAGTACGGCTTTCTAGCTATAGCAATCGTCTTATGATATCCTAGGTGACCAGAATATGGAGCTTGATGGATCTCATCGGTAACAACCCTCCTCAAATCTTCTACATTTGGAATATAAATTTTTTTCTTATAGGTAAGAAGTCCATCTTCTTCCAATCTATATCACTCATACTTCTTTTCAGGGCTTTGTTGTTGCAACTTGTCCTTAACCTGTGCATATACTTCATCTTCGGCAACATGATTAGCAATCTGTTGCCTCAAATATGGTTGGCAAATACTAATGGATGCCACATGCATTTCCTGCGCCTTCCTGCTGAGTGCATCAACTACCTTATTCTCTTTTCCTTTTATGGGCTTGATTTCAAAATCAAACTCACATAAAAATTCCAACCATCTCGCTTTCCTAGCATTCAAAGTAGGCTGATCAAACAAATACTTCAGACCACAATGGCTTGTCCTTAGCTCAAATGTTCTGCCCATTAAGTAATGCCTCCACATCTTGAGAGCATGTACTATGGATGCAAGTTCTAGATCATGAGTGGCATAATTATTTTCATGCTTCTTTAATTTTCTTGACTCATAACATATCACACGGTTGTCTTGCATAAGGAGTCCTCCAAGTCCTTGACCGCATGCATCTGTACATACCACAAAATATTTCTCTGGGTCTGCAACTTTTAAGATTGGTGCACTTGTGAGAAGATACTTCAACCGCTGGAAACTTTCTTCACACTTCGAAGTCCATTCCAACTTTATCCCCTTCCTTTGTAAAGAACGAATAGCATGTGCAACCTTGGAGAATCCTTCAATGAATCTCCTGTAATATCCTGCAAGCCCCATAAAAGATATTACCTCTGTCCAATTCTTTGGAGTAGGCCAATTTCTAATAGCTTCAATCTTGCTAGGGTCTACAGATATACCCTCTTCTAAAATAATGTGACCCAAGTACTGAATTCTATCCCTATAGAAGTCACACTTGCTTATCTTTGCATACAGTTGATGTTCTCTAAGAAATTGCAATGTCAGTCTCAAATGTTCTTCATGCTCTTCTTCATTCTCACAATAAATAAGAATGTCATCAAGGAAAATAAGAATGAATTTGACCAAATACCTGTGGAAGATACTATTCATAAAGCACATAAATGTTGCTGGTGCATTTGTGAGACCAAATGGTACCACTACAAACTCATAATGTCCATACCTTGTCCAAAAGGCTATCTTATGAATGTCTTCGTCCTTGATTCTCACGTGATGGTAACCAGACCTCAAGTCAATCTTGGAAAATACCTTTACCCCTTTAATTTGATCAAAGAGGTCATCAATTCTTGGAAAGGGATATTTGTTATTCATCGTGAATTTATTCAGCTTCCTGTAATCAATACACAATATGAGTGTACCATCTTTCTTCTTTACAAATAGAACTGGTGCTCCCCAACAAGACAAACTCGACCTAATATACTTTTTATCCAATAATTCTTGCAGCTGCATCTTCAACTCTAACACTTATGGTGTACTCATTCTATAGGGTGCTCTTAACACTGGTGCTGCTCCTGGCACAAGTTCAATTGTGAAATCTATGTCCCTCTTTGGAGGAAGTCCTAGAACCTTGTCAGGAAAAACATCCTTGAAGTATTGCAACACGGGATAGTCTTACAACCTAGGAGTTTCGTTCTCTGCTGCCTCCTCAATATGGGATGCATACAACTGATAGCCTTTTCTACAAAAATTCTTGAACTGCATTGCTGAAATTTTCCTCACAGAGATTACCTTTGGAATGCCCCTTACAAATATTGGGTTCCCTTCTTCATCCATGCATTCAAAAGACTTATTATAACAGTCAAGCTTCACTCTCTGAGCTTATAACCAATCCATTCCAATGAGAACATCATGGGAACCAAGTGGTAGAACATTTAGATCTACGCAAGTGACCAATCCATTCATTACCAATGGACATTTCTTAACCACTTCATTAAATTTTCTCTTAGTTCTAGTGGCTAGCTGAACTAACCATGACTTGCTATGCTTTGCTTTCCTAAGAGCACAAACCTCCACTTCTCTAGGATCAATATAACTATGATTAGAACTAGGGTCAATCAAAATAGAAATATATTGCTCAACAATCTTACCTGCAACTTCAACCGCCATTGAATATTGGTGATCTACCTAGCAGTCTTCCAGTGCTGCATAAATTTTAGGTATGGCCCTTGCTACTTGTCCCACTATTTACACCTCTTGAATATTGTATGCTAGCATTGCATTCTCATTCTCAAGTGGATAGTACTTGCGCTTTTGGGGTCCTCCACATTTCCAACATTGGATTGGTCTTTTGTTATGTTGTGGATCTTTTGTATTCTCTCATGTCGCTCTAGCTGGCTGCTTCTCAACTTGTGCTGGTTGCTTCTATGGATTCCTAAAGTTACAAGGTTTGAAACATTTCTTCCTTTGGTCAGGCTTCTCACTCCTTTTGTCCTTCCATGTTTTTTGGTAATCTGGTTTGTTCTTGCTTTGCTCGTAGCAATACTTGGCTTTTCTTATTGCTTCTTCCAGAGTCCTAGGTTCATAGAACTCAATTCGGTCTTTGTAGGACTGAGGAAGTCCACTTAGAAAAAGCTGGATCTTTATATTCTCATATTTAATATACCTAACATACCCTAGCAATTCCAAGAACTTGTTTGCATATTCGTCCATGGTTTTCTGTCCCAATATCAGCTCATGGAACTCTTTAATCTTGTCATCATAGTAACTATCATAGAGGTACTTCTCCTTGAAATACTTCCGGAACTACTTCCACACAATCCTCCTTTCATTGATCTTCTTTATTTTCCTTAAATGTTCCCACCATATGGATGCCCTTCTAGTCAAATTGAAAATGGCCACTCTAGATTTCATATTCCCAGAATAGTCTTGGACTTGGAAATATTTTCTTATTCCCAAAATCCAAGCTTCAACTTCTTGACCATTCTTTACCTCACCATTAAAGGTAGGAGGCCTTTCCTTCTTAAATTCATACCGCGAGTGGTTCAGGTAGCGCCTCCTTCTCTTATTTTTATGCAAAGAAGAACTTGAATCTCCAGTGGACCCTTCAGAGTCATATGACTCACTACGTGATCTCTTTCTTCTTTTAGCAGTGTTCTTACTCCCTTCTAGATTTTTTGTCTGGTACCTAGAGTTCATCTTTATCTGAATATCTGTCAAACATTGCAGCATGGCTGCATTCAGCTGATTCTACTCCTCCTGAGCCTTAACCAATATTTCATTATCTTCCTTGTAACTCTGCATCTCCTCCATTAGGATTCTGATGGTGGCTGCAAAATCTGGGTGAGTCTCTTGCAATCTTCTCCCATTAGAATATCTCTCGGCATTTCCAATTCGAACATTTTCCCCCATAGCATCCTCCTCATACTCATTGGGGTCTTGTGCATAATCATCTATGTTGCCTGTCCTCATGGATGAACCACAACTCACCTGACCTAACTGCACTATCTAGAATGCTGCTTTTGAAAATGACTAGGATTATTCAAAATGTGTTAATAACATAGTTGTTAGCTACATAACATTCACATGAATCATACATTACTTACCTTCACTTGGAAAAATCATACATTGACAACTTTGCCCATGACAGAATTTTATTTCACAAAAATGACTGTCTCAGGGAGACGACAGGGGTCAAGGGGCCTCACCCCCTTGTGGTTGCCACTACAAGGTGGGTTGTAAATACCTTGATTTCTCACAATCTGGTGCATAAACTAGCTACCATTTCTCACTTTTCAGACCCTTGAAATCCCACTGAAAACCTGTTGTTTCGGAGCAAATTTCAAAATTTTCACTCTTTGCATCGAAATTTTTTTAGACTTTCACCCACTAAAGTGGCTCGATCCTCATTTTCCATCTGTCATAGCATCTCCATTCTTTCTTTCTCATCCACCACATCGACTCCTTCATCATCTTCCATCTGTCGCCATACATCAGGTTGATCTTCAAATTTCTTCCATCGCACATCGACTCGATGTTCATCTTCCATCCATCGTAGCAGCTTGATGTTCAACATTCTTCCACCGCACATCGGCTTGAAAATCAAATTTCAGCCACCACTTTGTTGGATCAAACTTCAACTTTCATCCATCGCTTTGTCGGCTCAAACTTCAATTTTTGGCCGCTGTAGCGGCTAGAAGCTTCTTTTTCCTACTGTAGCGACCAACACTTAGACAAATTTTTCCTTCATCTTCGGCGGCGAAAATCCTGGTTTATACATGTCGTTGCTGCTCAAGCCTCGGCTTCCTTCCCCTGTTGTGGCTCGAAGCCCAACTTTCTCCCATTGTTGTGGCTCGAAGCCTGACTTCTTCCCGTCGTTGCGGCTTGGTTCTCAAAATCCATCCGCTGCACAATCACTTAGAAAATTTTTGAAAATTTTCTCTCTGTCAACGAGATTTGGCTATTTTGTCCACTACATCCACGATGAACAGGGAAACACATATGACATATCTGCTCTCTCTTGGAGACCCAACAGCTACAGTGGCTCATTTGTAAAAAAATTCCCATTGTTGCAGCTCTCCTTTAGCCGCTGCAGCCGCTACAGTGGCTTGCATTTGGCTTTCTCAGCCGCCAAGGAAAAATACTTAGAGAAAATTTCAAAAACAAAATTTCTTGTCTTCCTTCTTTCCTTCTATCTGAACACAGAGGTTGGTTCTTCATGGCCCATTGAGGCCCAAAGCTGAAACAAGAGCTCTGATACGATACTGTCACATCCCCAACCCTTACTCAATGGAGAGGACATGACTAACATCTATTAACCCAGGCCAACTAAGCCCCATGAACATAATATAAAAATTTCTTGAGCATATAACATTCATAAGTATAAACAGATGCATAATGAAATGTACATATATATACAATGGAAGAAATCATTCATTCAACACATTCATTTCAAGAATTTAACATGTTCATAGTAATTCATAAAACAATTATAGCTGCGAAACTTAAATACAAAAGAGTACTTATCTTTGAAAGAAGCTCGTCTGGCAACTAGCTATGTCACTGCAACATTCCACCAACCATAGGCTAGTGTTCTTTTTAGTCTCTCAGCAACACCACCACCCCCGATCTGGTCATGATCTTCCCTAAGGAATAATGAACACTAGATAACTTCACCCATAGCCAAGGATACAATTAAAATTCCATTAATCCAACATAGTTGGGTTTATAAGACTTACATAGGAAGTGGTTTACACTTAGCCAAATTCACATGAGACACGGTTAAGCCAACAAATGGGTTTATCATGCTACGAGCCAATCCATCCTTCTAGTTGGGTTTATCAGGCTGCCAAGGAGGTGGAAAGACTGACTACTAAGCTAGTGAGCTCAACCCCAGAACTATGAACACCCTCACTAGATCTTTCCTGATTTCTAAACACTTACACACCCAACACAAGGAAGCATTTCCTTCTCTGCTACACAGTCCCTCAGGTCATGCCTTCCCTTCCAGTGCTATTCAAGGCATGCAAAGAGGAAAACCATCCTTCTAGATTGGTCTGTGAGGTTCTTTCACCGTACTAGGTTTATCAAGCAAGTCCAGACTCTATTTCCCTTCAATCAATCCAAATGCCAAACGTGGATGCACACACAGGGATCACAGTACTGGGATTTATCAAAACATAGAAGATGCCAGGGATTACATACACACACAGAAATTTCTGAACTTTTGAACATTGTCGGTGCTAGACCGACTACTACAAAAATAAAAAAATGAAAACATTGCCAGTATTTCAAATCAAAGACACAAAAAAAGTGGATTCAGGGAAATCATGTTAAGGAAAACAACTAATAGACTAGGGAAAAATGTGAGAGGGAACAAAATTGCCAAACAGGGAAAATAACATCACGGAAACAACTAATATAATAACCAATCCTTTGCACCAAGGTCATGGGAACGAATTATGTAGACAAACAATTTCCATTTTGCAAACATAAAAACACAGTGCTCAATCATAATAATGTTTATGCATAGTAACCCTTTTAGTAAACCCTCAATACAGTAAATGACCCAGGATCGAATACTGTGAGGTCTTTTTACTATTACACAAAGCCATGCTATACACAGTTTATATGTAGGTTGTATTCTCAAACAAATATTTCAACACAGAGGTCGCAAGACCTTTATAAAACTTACACAATATAATCTATGGTTGAGTGGCCTTCTTCATTAAAAGAATTAAATGCTCTAAAGAATTATAAACCCTGCGGTAAAATAAACAAACAGTCTGACATATGTTTCCATATCCACATCATAAACCCTAACTGTAACTCTATTATTATCACAACCACAATGGTGGGTGTAAACGCCATTGACCGTGTGGCCCCAAAAGCTGTTAAGCTGACTGTTCAAGTCATCCACTTAACCATTGTAAAAAATGAAGGCCAATGCCACATATATAATAAACCAAGATTGAAACGTAGTATTATAATAAACCCAATGCTTACAACAAATGAAAAATACACACAATCCATTTTTTAATAACCATTGCAATCATAAACGCAGAATGTATTCACAACTCAGGGTGTTAATACATTAACATAATTTACACAGTCAACTGCTTACGGCCTTGCACCATTGCAAGAAATGGTGCTTCCATGGCTAGTTTTACATCTTCAAATAGTAAATAAAATTATACATAGAGGATTCCAGGCACCAAGCTTTGCTTCACGTCTAAACATCATAATAATTACAAAAAACCCAAGTCTTTACAAACTCAAACCCAAAGGCCAATGAAACCCCACAACTTAAATCCCAGGTCTGTCATTGCATAGAATATAGAGTGCTAATGGAACCAGACTCCATTTAACCCCAACCATGATGAAATCAAACTCAGTCTCAACAATCAAGCCGAGAGGTGATAAGTGACAAAATTGTTAGCAGGATTACCATAAGGTATGGCTTTTCCAAGGTTTGTTCCAAGAGCTAAGGACCAGGTCCTTCTTTGCCATCCATGTGACTTGTAACCACAACATGACAATGGAAATTAGAAGTATAAAATCATGGAGTAACCTACCAACAAGCTACAAATGCTGTAATAACCACAACGATTTCCATACTTGTCATCCAAATGGAGGTCGCATTCACCATACTGCGTGGACCCGAGAGCAAACAACAAACAGAATGAAATGACCAATCCCATCGTGGAGCCAAAACCTATGTTGGGATGCCACACACTCCAATGCACATTAATGGTTCCAACCTATTGGACATTATAAGAACCCAAACCCACTTCCCTATATTTCTCATGTGTTGCATTATCAAATGCCTCCATGGTATGCAAAGTCTTACACCCCAATGTGCATAGATTTAAATTATGATATATATTCACCACCCCAAATGGATACAAGGTCAAAGTTTAACAAATATATCGCATAACCTTAGGCTCTAATCCTAGAACCAATGCTCATCAAGCTCCTTAGGCTCCAAGCCTAGGACCATGGCATTGAGATATGCCATGGTAAATTGGTTATTTATAATCTATGGCCAAGTGGCCTTCTTCATTAAAAGAATTAAATGCTCTAAATAATTCTAAACCTTGCGATAAAATAAACAAATAGTCTGACATACGTTTCCATTTCCACATCGTAAACCGCAACTGTAACTATATTCTTATCACAACCACAATGGTGGGTGCCAACGCCATTCACGGCGTGGCCCCAAAAGCTGTCAAGCTGACTGTTCAATTCATCCACTTAACCATTATAATAAATGAAGGCCAATGCCACATATATAATAAACCAGGATTGAAACATAGCATTATAATAAACCCAACGCTTACAACAAATGAAAAATACTCACAGTCCATTTTTTAATAACCATTGCAATCATAAACGCAAGCATGATGAAATCAAACTCGGTCTCAACAATAAAGCCGAGAGGCGACAAGTGAAAAATTGTTAGCAGGCTTACCGTAAGGTATGGCTTTGTAAGGGTTTGTTCCTAGAGCTACAGACCAGGTCCTTCTTTTTCATCCCTGTGACATGCAACCACAACATGACAACGAAAATCATTAGTATAAAATTGTGGAGTAACCTACCAACAAACTGCGAATGCTGTAATAACCACAATGAATGCCATTCTTGTCATCCAAATGGATGTCACATTCACCATATTGTGTATACCCGAGAGCAAACAACAAATAGAACGAAATGACCAAGCCCATCATGGAACCAAACCCTATGTTGGGCTGCCACACACTCCAATGCACATTAATGGTGCCAACCTATTGGCCATTATAAAAACCCAAACCCACTTTCCTATAGTTCTCATGCGTTGCACTATCGAATGCCTCCATGGTATGCAAAGTCTTACACCCCAATGTGCAAAGATTTAAATTATGATATATATTCGCCACCCCAAATGGATACAAGGTCAAGGTTTAACAAATATATCGCATAACCGTAGACTCTAATCCTTAGAACTAATGCTCATCAAGCTCCTTAGGCTCCAAGCCTAGGACCATGGCATTGAGATATGCCATGGTATATTGGTTATTTATAAAAACAAGAATTGATCTTTAATCCAAGTTCTAAACTTGTTAAGAATAAAAATATATGTTGGTACTTTAAATAAAATAAATATGTAGAACACATATGCTAGGATTTGAACAGTTGCTAATAATCACAATAGCAAAAATAAGTGTCGCTTAGATAATCAGTCTAGGTCATATAAATAATAAATGTGGTAAATACCTTACCACTAGCCTGTGTCTATAAAATTCAATGATAACATCTAGAAGGTCTATTAATGATCAAGCATTCAGATTTACGTAATGAGCTTATCATCGTAAAGTACACCTACATGTAAACAAGTTAAGAGTGCTTTAGTTCAATAGAAGTAAGCCTGCTAGACAAGTAGAGACTTACACCTCACATGCAATCACATGGGAGAACTAGTCCCGCCACTCCACCCACTTTAGTTCCAAAAAAAAAGGTTAAGTTAGAACCATGTAAATAACAAGTCAACATATGCAGAAATGAACAAAGTATATAAGCAAGTAACTACACATACACAACAATGTATAAGCGTAAGAATAGCTTAGTAATTAGCATTACAACATCATAATGTAAAACACAGTGATAATTTTAACGCAAAGTAGGAAGGTAGAATGTAAGAACAACTTACAATGAAACAGTGGTACACTTAGTGTACGTTATATTCCGCAAGTTCAATAATTTCTAGCAAAGGTAGTTTTTACTAGCCTAGTAATTTTTTTTTTAATTTTCAAATTTTGGGGACATTACAAGAATGATCAAATGCACTGAAGAGAAAAATAAACTTGAGCAGCAATTAATGAAATTAAAGCATGAGAGTAGGTGACAAAAAAACAAGTTTATCATTGAATTTCATCTTTAGTACCATTATCTACCCCCCTTACGGTACCTTTAGCCTCCATCATGGAGTTCCTTTACTTGGTTTCTCAACGACGGAGGGGGGTTAATTTTTTTTAATTTTTTTAATGTAATATTGATGATAGGGTAAGAGGGTTAGGGGGCTAAGAGTGAGTGTAAACATATATCAAAATACACAAGTGTTGATTAATTATTTCATAGATACATTTTCAAGAGAAGGATATTGGGTCTTATATTTGTTCTCATGTTCACGTAAAATTTCCGATATTACATATGAAACCAATTTCAAGTTTTTTTTTCTTCATTATTTATTTTTTAAAGTATGCTTATTAATGTTATTTGACTTAACTATGTTTTTGCTTTTGGTGATTAGGTACAATGATAGCATTCTCCTTAGAGAAAAGAAAAAATTACATATCCATTGATAATGATCCATTGCAATGCAATTACATCAATTAAACTATTAATGCTATTCAATTTCTTCCAGAAGTTGGTTTGAAGAAATGAGAGTTTAGTGAAACACTTGTGGCGAAGATGTCAAAAGAGCCTCGACCCCCTTTAGGAGGGATGTTTGTAAATGACCACTTTGGGAATCTTGCACACATAGAAGACCCAATAGAAGAGGGTCCATTGATGTCCCTAAAGAAAGCCAAGCTCGAAAAATTACAATTTCAATGAATAATTTGGCCTGAATGATATTGTTGATTAGTTTCATACCTTGAAGAAAATGTTAAATTTGACAACTTTTTGATAAGATGTATTATTAATGTTTTGACTTTTAGACTTTATTTTAGAAATAAAATTTCTCTATATGTTGTTTCTAATATGTTATTTATAAATATATGGTATGGTTTTTCTTGAATTTATGTGGATCGTCACTTTTTGAAAAATAATATGAAATAGTACTGTTTTTATACAAAAATCTCTAAAAATCAATTGAAAATGGTTTTAAATGTCTTTATTTTTTTGTTTTTTTTATAATTTTGTCAATAAAAATGTCTTCGTCCATTCAAATGTCTTATTTTAAAGAAAATTTTGAAAAATCTATATGTTTTTCATTATAACTTGCTCCAAAATGTATGTTATTTTGTTAAATTTCTAAAAAACACACTTGAAAATAAAAATTAAAAATATTTTATGACAAAGATTATTCAAAGGCCCAAAAAAATGCCTCAAAATGAAAATGTTTGATGTTGGTATCAACCCTTTGAAACGGAGGTAAAAATAGCTACTAAAATTAGGAGAGAGAAAAATGAGAACTATATCAAGTTCTCGTTTCATAGTATAAGTGGTTATAGGTATTCCACCTCCTTGCTGGTATCTCTCTCTCTCTCTCCTATGCGCTACACAAGTGAGTATGTATGTGTTCAAATGAGAAGCACAACCAGTCTATTTATACTATTTTTTTAAGTGACTTTTACCTTAATCAAGTCGACCCCACTAAATTGATTGGGTCGAATTCATCTAAGAAATCACAAAAATGTATTTTATTATATTCATTATGATACTAATGACTAGACTTACAATGGAGGCTTTACCTCACGACTCTATGATGAACAATTACAATAGTAACATCTCCACAGAGGAATAATAACATCTTTCTTGGGGTACATTAGTAAAATACTTTTAGTTCATATCCTTTAAAATTACAATATTTCAACAAATACAATAAGTAATAGAGTTGTATAATAACTTCAGAATGACATGCACTCGACAAAATTAACATAGCAAATGATGTGATAGACCTAATTAGTAGCATTTCCTGTTTAGTTAATAATTGATTTGCAAATAAGAGATATCTAGTCATATGAGTGAGATGGTAAGTCCATTTAAAAATATGGCTATGGAAGTATAATGATTACAAAACAATTCATAACTAAAATAAAATTTATGGTTGGTTCAAACATGATTGTTAATAAGTAATATTAAACTATATGAATATAGATTGAACTATATGGAAAAATAACTCAAGTTGAAGTGCACTTTTACATCTAAAAAGTCATAAAAAAAATGTAGGTTGAAAGTGATTATTTCAACCATTTATATAATTAATGACTTCAACGAGTCTACACATCTATATTTTGTTAAAATGATATAAACTCCTTGGTAAATGTATTATAATTAGGAGTTAAGTTTTTCACTTTTCACCTAAATAGTCATAAAATCCGTCCCTTTTTCACTTTTCATCTAAATAGCCATAAAATATGAATTAAGGAAATATAGTCCATAAAAATATTAATTAAAAATAATTGTGAATAAGTAAGAGTAAATTCTTTTATTATTATTTAAGAAATGACTGTAAATAAATAATATTACATATACTCACAAAATAAGTAACCTTACATGAAATATAAATATAGACTCACAAATTGGTTTGTTTTTTATTTTAATATTTTATTTCATACTTAAATTCATTACTTCCTTTATTTATTATCTTAATATTTTATTATGTACTTAATTTGTTTTTTTTCCTTATAATCTGTCCTTCCTAGCCGTTTGGTCTTCCTCTTCTGGAAAAAAACATTTCCGGTTCCTCTTATTCACAAGGAGATTGTGTGTTACACCCAAAAAAATAATAATAATGTGGTGAAATCTCGTTTGGTATTCGTCTCTTAAAAAAAAAACATTTCCTGTTCCTCTTATTCAAAAGGAGATTGTGTGTCACACCCTAAAAAGTAAGAATAATGTGGTGAAATCTCGTTTGCTCTTCGTCTTAAAAAAAACACATTTCCTATTCCTCTTATTCAAAAGGAGATTGTGTGTTACAACCTAAAAAGTAATAATAATGTGGTTACATGCGTACATCTACTTGACACTTAAAATAACATGTTGGAGAGAATCAGCATCTTGGCAGCGTCACTTGAGTGAACGTTTAAAGACATAAATCTTTGTTCCAACACAGACAAATAGAATGCAAATTTATCCTTCGTCCAAACATAATCAACTCGAACGTTGTACATGTTCTTTTACATATCCACTGTTTAAATCGATCATTTTTTGGGTGAGAGAATTTCACTGTTCTCGGTTAAGGGAAAAATATGCATGGATCAAATGTCTATACCAGTCTTAGAATGGCTGGCATTGAGAAGCTAGCATGGTAATCATTTCAATCTAAATGTTTAAAGATATTTGAACAATTTTTCAAAGCAAGGAAGAAGATTATTGGCGTCTTGAGAAAGCGACGAATTAATGTCTTCTAAAAATATGCCAATTACGAAAGCATTGTTTACGGTTGAAAGAAAAGAATATGCCATCGAAAGCATTGCGGCATAAAGTTGAAAGGCAAATTATTCGACCTCACATCTTTCTCTTTGTCATGTGAGAATCTGCCATCTATCAAGATGATATTAAGCCAATCGGCCAAGAAAACACTTTACACCTTCTCCTGTAAATCAGTATCCCGCGTCGAGCTGCTACGATACGCAACTCAGTAGCTCACAATTCTCACGTGCACGTTCATTCACTTATATACACGGACCGATTAAGCAATCCAGAGACGTTAGTTCGTGATTGCCATGGCAGAACAATCAAGAAGTGAAAATGAGTTCTTTCCCGATGAGTGGGCTGCACGAGTGAAACACATCATTTTTCATGAAGCTGAGGAAAGAAGGCCAACAAAAGATGCCCCGCCTATGCACGTGCCTAAAGCTGTGCTTAGTGCAAATCCAGAGCAATACATACCTCAATTTATCTCACTAGGACCTTACCACTATCATAATCCCAAGCTCGAAGATGTAGCTGATGTAGGCCTTGACTATGATGAGCTCACAAAGATATCAATGAAGGAAGAGTACAAAATCAAGTTCGCGGCCATGCTCTCTCAGAAAATCATAAATTACGGCAAGAGCATGGAATCCATGCTTGCAATGATAGATGAAATGCGGCCAAAGATTGAGTGCTTCTATAACTGGGGGTCGCCAGTTACCGAGGGCAAATACTCTAAAAATTTCGCTCTCATGATAATGGTGGACTCGTTATTTCTTCTATATTTCTTATTCGCAGATGAATTTTACAGTGAGAACGGTGTTCGTATAAAGTGCGACATTCTGAAGCTAGAAAATCAGATCCCGCTGTTTGTGCTGAAAGAAATTTTAGAGAAATTTGAATTATCGCGGATTCTCTGTTTGGAAAATGGCATTACAGAACTGCTGCGTAGGGCGTGCAAGGAGTTGTGTCCGTTCGATTTTTACGTCCTGAAACCTGCAATAGCTGATGATGCAGCGCTCACGGATCCGCATTTGCTGGGTTGCCTTCACGCAATCGTTTCCCCTTTCCTGCGAATAGAAGTGGACACCCGATATCCGTCTCTACGTCAAAGAATCTGCATCGTTGTGGAACACTACCTGGTAGAAAATGTGTGTAATATTTTCTTTTGCTGCACTCGTAGAACCAGGGGAGAACTTCCCATCAAAGCATACACGGCGGGGGAGCTGTCAAAGGCGGGGATTAAGTTCAAATCATTTTCGATGAGGCCGAACCGTGCCATCCGGTTCGACAAATACTCCGGGACGATCTACCTTCCACGGATGATTGTATCCTCGGTGCCTCAGACTGAAGTGTTCTTTAGAAACTTGCTCGCCTTGGAGTTCGTTGACGCGTCCCGACAAAATACAGTGACGAAATTTATTCAGATGATGGATTGCTTCATCGACACTCCTGACGACGTTCAGGTGCTCATGAAATGTCATGTGATTAGTCACAGAAGTATGCAAACCGAAAAGGATATAGCGGACATCTGGGAGACCTTGCGTCGGCCTTTTTGTCATGGCTACGTCCAGCCTCCTCAGGATCTGAAAAATGCACTCGAGAAAGCGCTGATTCCCAAGTATTACAAGATCAAAATCAGAAGTGTTCTTGCCGAATTATTTAACTATTATTATCAGCAGTATTTCTCAAAGCCATGGACTGTCGTAGCTCTTATTTTTGGGACTTTCACTCTGGCCATGAACATGGTACAGGCCTATTGTAGCTTATGGGCATGCACTTCTGGAAACAGCTCCAATTAGGAAGTTGAAGATTTCGTATATTAATTTCGTTACATTTTTTTGGTTTTATGGGAGGTTTTGTCCTATGGAGTGGATGGTTATTGTACCCGGTACCGAATTCCTTGGTCGCATATTATATTTATATATATATTTTAATTAATTTAAACATAATTCCGTAGGTTTTCAAAATATGGTTAATTATTGATTATACTAGCCATATTATTAGGCTTAATATGTTTGAAATATATATTTTATATGTTTTTTTTATTGAAGAATGTGTCAATTAATAGATAAGTTAATATAATAACAACTTATGATTGTTAAGTTTATAGTTGAAGTTAGGCTCGTAGTTGTGTCATCATTGGAATTAAGCTAATATATAGTTAATTTAAAAGTTAATATAAAGCTTAGACTAAGCCTTATCCACATTAACTTGACTCCAAAGTGCCACATGGAGTTTAAGTGTAACATAAGCTCCACATTACCTAAGTGATTGTTCTTGGTATATGGTTTCACTACAATCAAGGTCAACTTCTCATGCTAAGGCATTAACTTGGCTTCGACTCCCAATAGTTAAGCTAATAGTTTTATCATCAATGTATTTAAGCTAATAATTGAATACTTGTATGGAATAGTTGAAGTTGAAGTTTGTTTTTTTCCAACTATCATGAATTGTACTAAGGAGTTTATTAAGAGTTTGGAGAAGTTTGGAGGAGTTTATTAGTTCGACTCCCAATAGTTAAGCTAATAGTTTTATCATCAATATATTTAAGCTAATAATTGACTAGTTGTATCGAATAATAGAATAGTTGAAGTTGAAGAGACTCTTAGATGTCAAATGTAGTTGGATTAAGCCTTAAGTGATTAGAGTTTCAAAGTTAAGCTAATAGTTATAGAATCACTCTAGTTAAGCTAATAGTTGTATCTAATAATTAAGCTAATAGTTATAGCATATAATTGTGATTAGAGTTGAATTTAAGTTAATAGTTTAGAATTATTGGAGTTAAGCTAATAGTTGTATCTAATAATAGATGTTGTTAATATGGTACTTGTATTTTATAAAATAGTTGAAGATTAATTTTAATTTCTACAACTATCACTAAGTGTACTTATCACATGTTAATTAAGCTATTTTTTTTTTTTTTTAAATTATTAATTATTGATTTTGGATGATGCCCATAGAATCAATAAGAATAGTACAGTTGTCTCATTCTAGTTTAATCTTGGACAACGTTGATGCATGAACATAGGCTCATGAAGATGAAGTTATCCATGACTTCACCCAAATTAGGTGAACCTAAAGAGACCTTGAGTCTCACAAATTTGTAATTTGTTTTATTTTGTAAAAGCTAAATAAAAATGGACAAGAAATCTAGATTCTGTTCCACAAGTAAAAAGATAGGGTTGAGTTGGAGTTGTTGAGTATTTAGTGAGTCACTAGTAGATTCATAAATCTCGATCCTATCTTCATGGATCTGAGAAAGAAAAATATATTTGTATTTAAACACAATTAACATATTTGGTAGATAGCTTAGGTAGCTCACAGGAGCTTGGGTAGCTCGAAGAACTTTTGGAAAAGCTCACAACTGTAATAAAAAGGTTTGAGGTTAGATCAAAATAGGTTAGCTCGCATTTAGAATCATGGAGAATACAAAGAGTTTGATGATATATGTTTGTATTGATTTCTCTTTTAATCGAGAATAAGAGGTTTCTTTTTTAACATGAATCAAATCCTGTATTTCTATTTTATGGAGTTATAATTCTCTATATGCACAAATATTTTCATAGTTGATGTAATTTGCGCAGAGGATGAGAAATGATTCACACATAGTAAATTGATGGTGTATGTGTATTGCAGATGGATCTTGGACAAACCCATGGTCGGAGTTAAGTTCTACAGAAAGGAGACATGGATCCACAAAGTTTAAACAATGATTGCATCTGGAGGCAACTCAACGGTCAAGAACGAATCTGCAAAGGATCAATGGTGCGGGAAGAAGCATTGTGTGAAATGTGGAAACAGATAATTGAGGGAGTGTGAGTGTCAAAAGTTGAAAATCCAATTTCCACATCCTGGATTGGAATGCGGAACCCAAAAACATGAAGAAGTGCAGAAAACCAGGTTCTAAAGTTGATAATGCAACTTCCGCATTCCAAATCGCAAATCAAAAATTGGGAAAGTGAGAAGGTGCGGAGAACCATTTTTGAAAGTCAATAATCCGACTTCCGCAACCCAAACCAGAAATCAGAAATCGGGAAATTGTGAAAAGGGTGGAAACTCTATTTTGAATCTAATGATCCAATTTCCGCATCCCACTAAAGTGGGGAAAGGAAGTTAAATAGTGTTCTAAGCTGTTTGACAAAATAATAAGTCTTGTTAGTTTTAGTTCTTGGTTTTTAGGTCTGTAAAAAAACCAGTGTCATCAGAGTGGTATTAGAGCATAAAAGGGATACTGCGTGAAGGTATGAGAATGTAGTCACAATAGTTCTTGTTTCTAAAAAATTGTCAATTGTTAGTTATGAGGTTGGAGTAATTTTTCTGTATGAAAAGAAAGGTTATTTTTACTCTTGTATTACTAACAGATTCATAGCAAGACATTACTGACAGGAAAATTGTGTCCATTAGTGAATTGTTGTGTCAGGAGATGGAGGCCAGAGTTGGAAGAGGTTGCGGCAGTTGAAGAAGACTTGTTGCCAATTCAGTGTTGAGAGAGGAGATAAGAACTCTGAGAGTAAGGATGGAATCCTTAGAAACTGACATACCTCATGAGCACACTAGATATACAAGTGATGAAGAGATACCAGAAGAGGAGGCCGAAACAACTGCTGAAACGCTTGATGTAAGAATGTTTAGGTCTATTTTTGGTGTAGGTTCTAGTTCAAGAGCTGATGTGCCATTCTACAAAGGAATCTTGAATCCAGAAGAGTTAATTAATTTGATCAATGCTATGAACAAACACTTCGACTATGCTGAAGTGAAGGAGGAAAGGCAAGTTAGATTTGTTATCACAAGGTTAAGAGGGCATGCATCTTTGTGGTGGGATGGTATGCAAGAGGAATGGATCTTGAAAAAAAAAACCAGGATCAATAGCTCGAACATAATGATAGTTAAATTCAAAGGTAATTTTATTTTTAAGGATTATAAGTTGATTTTGTTTAGGAAAATGAAAAATCTTAAGAAAAAGTCAATGACAATTAGTGAGTATATAGAGGAATTTTGCAAGGTAAATATCAGAAATGCACATATGGAAGATACACCTCAGAAGGTAGCTAGGTATATTAATGGTCTAAGATTTAATATACAAGATGGATCGGGTTTTTTTTCATTGAGATCTGTTGAGGAAGCATTTCAAGTTGGTTTGAAGGATGAGAAGAAGTTGATGAAAAAATAGAATCAGAAAGAAAAGATGAGAGGCTCTAGAGGAAGGGAACAACAACATGCAGGTGAAGCTAGAAGTTCATACTAGCAAGTACAACCTGACAGAAGTAATGAGAATAGAGGTGAAAGAATTATTCAAGAGGAAGAGGTAGAGGAAGAGGTGGACAAGTAAGATATTACTCATGTGGGCATCTTGTCCATATGTCATGGGATTGTCCTAAGAATGTTGCAACACAGAGAGGAGAACAAATAGTGCAAGTTGAACCTGAAGATCCAAAGGAATTAGAGATGGTTATGAATTTCCCTGAACACGGTGAATCCTTGTTGTTGAAAAAGGTAATTGATGAGTCAGTTCAAAGGAGGATCCTGTTTAAGACAATTTGCAAAGCTGAAGGTATGTGCTACAAGTTAATTATTGATAGTGGTAGTACTAATAATTTTGTGTCTACAAAAATGGTGGACAAATTGAATTTAAAGAGGACAGTATGTCCAAAACCAAACAGAGTTGAATGGTTGCAGAAAGGTCAACAAGTTCTTCTGAATGAACAATGTCAAGTAAAGTTTCAGATTGGGAAATATTAGGATGAGGTAAAATGTGACATCATAGAAATGGATGTTTTTCATGTTTTATTCGGTAGGACTTGGCAGTTTGACAAAGAAGAAGTACACGAGAGAAAGAGGAATATCTATTCCTTTCAAATGAATGGGAAGAAACATAGTCTTCATCCATTCAGATGTAAGCAAGAGGAGGCCAGTATTCAATTGCTGATGATGAATGACAAGAGGATTGTGAATGATCGGAAAGCTGAAGATGAAGTAAAAGTAATTTCACAACTAAATGATTTTGAAATTGAAATGACTAACAAAGTGTGCACTAATTGGCTAAAGGAAATAACAAACCAACAAGAAATGTCAAATGCAAGCATAACATTGATGGAGGAAGCACACTATGAAGTCAAAGAAGATGAGCGAAATTTTATGGTGAAATAAATAACTAAGGATAATGATGTGCATTAGAGGAAATTTGAGGTCTAAAATGGGCCTCCTAAGGAAAATAATAAAATAATAGTTGAAATAATAAAATAATAGTTAAAATAATAAAATAATAGTTATTAATTTGGAGGAAGAATGAAAAAAACTACTTTTTGTGTTCGTATTTTCAACATATCTATCTTTGTTTTTACTCAAATTCTAAGCGGGAGAGCTCATTGGATGTGGAATTTAATTCCACATCCAACGAGTACACACACTGCATACTTTTGACGGACCCCACTACCCCAAAAACATGAAATACCTGGAAAAAACGCGATGATGACATCATCATCATGTTTTTTCGGGTATTTTTTTTTATTTTTGGGGTAGCGAAGTCTGTGAAAAGTATGCAGTGTGGGTACTCATTGGATGCGAAATTAAATTCTACATCCAACGAGCTCTTCGAATTGAAATTTGAGTAAAAACACAGGGAGATATGTCAAAAATACGAACAAAAAAAGTAGTTTTCTTTTATGACAAATATGTCAATTCAACCATTATGGTTGACTCATTTTATTGAAATTCTATTGGTTCCTGAATCCAACTCACAAAAATTATTGTTGGCACGTTTTCTTATAAGGCCCATTTTAGACCCCAAATTTCCTCTAATGGATAAAGGCAAGTAGAAGAGAAGAAGGCCTAAGAATTCTGACACATAACTCTAGGATGAAAGATGTATTTATGTTAATATATTTTCTGTTTGCTTACGTGACAGGAAATTTGATTAATTTATGTACAGATGAATGAGAACCAGTTGACAACTTGGTTGCAGGTCAAAGGAAAGAGAAACTTGAATGTTCAGAAAGGTCTAAACATATGCTAGAAGAACCAAAGGACCAATTGCAAATACAGAGATGGAAGACATGGATGAAGGGACTGTTCAAAATGAGAATAGTGCAGCCCAAATTTACACTTTGGGTATCTGTTCAAAATATACAGAAAAATAGCAGAGAGGGAGCTCATGGAAAGGATCCCATGAAGAATTTTAAGTTGGGGATTCTATTGCAAGAGCATAGACTCATGAAGATGAAGTTATCCATGACTTCAACAAAGTTAGTTGAACCTAAAGATACCTAGAGTCTCACACATTTGTAATTTGTTTTATTTTGTAAAAGCTAAATAAAAATGGATAAGGAATATGGATCCTTTTCCACATGTAAACAGATAGGGTTGAGTTGGAGTTGTTGAGTATTTCTAACAGTTAGTTAGTCATTAAAAGAGTCATAAGTCACGATCCTATATTCATGGATCTAAGAAACATAAATGTATTTGTATTTAAACAAATTTAGCATACTTGGTAGATAGCTTAGGTAGCTCACAGGAGCTTGGGTAGCTAGAGGAACTTTTGGAAAATCTCACACAATCCCGACTATAATAAAGAGATTTGAGGTTAGATCAAAAGGGGTTAGCTTAGATTTAGAATCATGGACCATACACAAATTTTGATGATCTATGTTTGTATCGATCTCTCTTTTAATCAAGAACAAGAGGTTTCTTTATGAATATCAATAGAATCATGTATTTCTATTTTACGGAGTTATAATTCTTTATATGCACAATGATTTTTGTAGTTGATGTAATTCGCGCAGAGGATGAGAAATGATTTACACACAGTAAATTAATGGTGTATATGTATTGCAAGATAAATCTTGGACAGATCCATGGTCAGAGTTAAGTTGCATGGCAAGCAGACATACATACACAAAGTTAAAACCATGATTGCATCTCGAGGTAGAGCAATGGTCAAGAATGAATCCGCAAAGGATAGATGGTGTGGGAAGAAGCATTGTGTAGAATCTAAAAATCAAGAATTGGAGGAGTGCGAGTGTCAAAAGTTGAAAATCAAACTTCTGCACCCCGAAGCGGAAAGTGGAACCCGAAAACGTGAAGAAGTGCAAAAATGGAGGTTTAAAAGTCGATAATCCAACTTCCGAATTCCAAATCAGAAATCATAAATTAGGAAAGTTGAAAGGTGCAGAGAACCTCTTTCGAAAGTCGATGATCCGACTTCTGCAACCCGAACCGAAAATCAGAAATCAAGAAATTGTGAAAAGGGAGGAAACTCTATTTTGAAAGCTAATAATCTAATTTCTGCATCCCACTAAAGTGCGGAAAGGAAGTTAAATAACGTTCCAAGTTTTTTGAAATAATAATAAGGCATGTTAGTTTCAGTTCTTAGTTTTGAGGTCTGCAAACAAACCAGTGCCATCAGATACCCATAGAATCAATATGGGGAGTACACTTACAGTATCATTCTCATCCATAGATGAAAAAAACATAGATAATAGTCTATGATGAGTCCTCACAGACGCTCTAGTATAACACTCACTTTGGATTGGTCCTAACCTGTGTGGCCCTGGATGTTCTACGTTGGGCCAACATTTTGAATGCGGTCGAGATATGCTTTGCAGATAATACTCTTACATGGTAGAGTATACCTACACGTGAGTGTAGATACCATAGTATAACACTCACTTGTGAGTGGTCCTAACCTGTGTTGTATGGATTGTCTACGATGAGTCATCACGAATGATAGGACCAACACTAGGTCAGGTTGAGATCTACATTTAGCTGTAGATGATTCAGCTAATCAATTTCATGGATCGAGCTGATGGATGATTACATCATCCTTAGACGTATGTCATAAAGTGATCAGGACTGATGATCCTGCAAATAGATAATGTGTACTACAGGTAGCATTGTGGCAAAGGATAAAGTAGATCAAAGTACAACAACGAAGGATCAAGTAGATCGAAGTGCGTCTACAAAAGATCAAGAAGGATTGAAGGAATGATGCAAAGGATCGAAAGGATCGAAGCACTAATGAAAAAGGATTTAAAGGATCAAATTGTTGCTACAAGGGATTGAGAATATAAGAAGGCTATTGCAGAATATTGAAGTGCTGCTACAAAGGATCGAGAAGATTGAAGTGTTGCTACAAAGGATTAAGAAGATTGAAGTAATGCTGCAAAGCATCAAGAACATTAAAGTGTTGCTGCAAAGGATCAAGAAGATCAAAGTGGTGCTACAAAGGATCAAAGTAATGTAAAGGATCTAGAAGATCAAATTGCTTCTACGAAGGATCAAAAGATCGAAGCGTTGCTGCAAATAAATTACCAAGTGATCATGTGATGCAGAAGATAAAGCGTAACTGTTCCAGTTACTTATTATGCAAAACTTCCTGTGACGTATATATGTATTACCTTGGTGTACTGTTGTAACTGTCTCTCTGCTCACCTGTATTCTATGATGATGTTGTATGTAGAATAACCTTCTCATTAAGGGGGAGTGTTGAAATATTGTAATTTCAAAGGATATGCCAAATGTATTTTACTAATGTAACCCAAAGGAGATGTTATTATTCTTCCGATGGGGTGTTACTATTGTATTTTTTCATCATAGAACCATGAGGTAAATCCTCCACTTGTGTCAATTTTTTATTACCCTAATAAATAATATAAAATATTATTTTTGAGTATTCCTAGGTGAAGTCATCCTAGATAGTTTATTGGGGACAACTTGTCTAGTGAAAAAGTCAAGTTGACACATGTGTATAAATAGAAGAATTGTGGTTCCTATTTGAACACAGACTCACTCACTTGTGTAGCACATAGGAGAGAGGGAGACACAAAACAAAAGGAGGAGAACACCTATTTTTGGGGTTTTCTTTTATACATCTTATACAGAGGAAGTTTTGTTGGGTTTTCTTCCCTTGAGGGTTTCCCAGGATAAATGTTGTGTCTATCTTGTGATTTTATTTCTATCAGTGATTCTTGATATGTTGTTACTATGATTTTGAATTGAATACTATTGAATCTAGTCTAGCATATGAAAAATTAACATCCCATAGACTCATCCTATCCCCACACATGGGATTTTACTTAGTAGTGAGTATGGAAAAATTGAAATTATGTAATCCATCCATGTTATACTAGGAGGAGGATCACATCCTACCTACCACAGAGGACTTAAAAATCGATGCTTAAATAGAGTTGGAAGAAGACACAATTTTCTAGAAGAAGTTTAGAACTATGAGACAAGGGAAACATAACCTTTGACATAGTGGCTTGAAAGGACAACTTCCACATGAAATGGTACCCTAAGGAGAATGAAGAGGAAAATTTTACTCACCTCATTAAGTAAATATTTTGAGTATCAAATTCCTCCGTAAATGGGGAGGTATGATTCAATTAGGATCATAAGATAATTTTTCATCTATTTGGGTTCTTTCTAGGAGAAAATTAGGTTAAAAATTGTATGAAAAAATTCTGGAGCCATTTTGAGGAATCAAATGACCTTTTCTTTGTTCCAACCCATTTATAGGACCAAGGTTCCATATTCTATATAATGAAACCTTTCCAACATTACAAGAATAATAATACCCAACTGGAGGTCACATGTGCAAGTTTTGTTTCATTTGAGGAAATTTGGGGTCTAAAATGGGCCTTATAAGAAAACATGCCAAAATAAGTTTTTGTGAGTTGGAATTCAAGAACCAATAGAATTTCAATAAAATAAGTCAACCATAATGGTTGAATTGACATATTTGTCATTAAAAAAACTACTTTTTTGTTCGTATTTTCAACATATCTCATTGTGTTTTTACTCAAACTTTGATTAGGAGAGCTCGTTGGATGCGGAATTTGATTTTTCATCCAACGAGTACCCACACTGGATACTTTTGATGGACCGCATTACCCCAAAAACAAGAAATACCTGAAAAAATGTGATGATGACATCATCATCACGTTTTTTCAAGTATTTCTTGTTTTTGGGGTAGCGAGGTCTGTCAAAAGTATGCAGTGTGGGTACTCGTTGGATGCATAATCAAATTCCGCATCCAACGAGCTCTCCCAATCGAAATTTGAGTAAAAACACAGGGAGATATGTCGAAAATACGAACACAAAAAGTAGTTTTTTTCTTTCTTCCTCCAAAATTAATCAATATTATTTTATTATTTTAACTATTATTTTATTATTTTCCTTAGGAGTCCCATTTTAGACCCCAAAATTCCTCTAATGCCCACAACTTTCCAACTTGTGGACCACCTTGGTAGAAGTGAATACCACGTCTAAAGCATTACTATAACAAGAGGGGATGGACACATGCATAATTTGATTAATATTTGTGAAGTTCCAAACCTAATTAATAATTGAGTATTGATGAGTTCAAAAATACCTTACCCTATATGGCTATTGAGATATGTTTAATACTAGGTCATTAGAAGAAGAAAAACTTCAATTCTTGAGCATTTTACTTCTTCCATAGCTAATAATAACATCTTGAAATAGTATTACAAGATAACATCATAAGAGAGAGGATATTTCACAGCAGACATTGAGGACAAAATGTTTGAAGGTAACTTCACAATCACTTCCTCACCTTAAGAGAGACTAGATCATATGCCTCACCTTATATATAGGTTTTCTCATATATTGGATTTTCTAGGATAAATTTTGTGATCATTTTGTGGATGGTGTGTTTATGTGCTTGTTCCTTTATTTATACCATTTTTGTAGATTCTATGATTTATTCTTCAAAATTTTATGAGATATATTGTGATGAATTGTTGTATTGGAACATCCATGGGTGTTTACAAATAATATAAGTACCCCTATAATGGGTCTATAGATACTTTGTTGAATATCCTTTTCTATTTTAATATATTCCTATCAAAATAAATATTTATTGCTTGCTTCAGAAGGCTCATAGTATTTATAATGATCTAATCCCAAGGCCCCAACAAATGAACTTTTAGGATATCCCTTGACCTTTCTATATTGTAGTTAGTAATTTCCCCACCCCCTCACTTAATGTGATTGAATTCCATGAAAAGTCTTGAATTATCTTTATATGAATAAAAAATGAAATCCCTTGAGAGGAAGAGTGGCTTGTAGGATCTAAACTAGGTTTCCCCAAATATGAGACCAACACATTATCAACACTAGTCTCTCTATTATCCAACTTCTTTTTCATTTTAGTTCATTTGTTCTCAGTCAAAAGACGCCTCAGAGATACAACTTAATTGAATTTCAGAAAGTAATAGTATACTCACATAATAATTTATACTTTAATTAATATGAATCTATGATGAAGGGAGTTATGATACCTACATGGCCACCACCACCTTTTAATCTTCTACTACACCATGAGAATCCTTTAGCTCATTATATTTGAACGACCTTGGAGAAAAATATGAAGTGCAAACTCACTAAGTGTCAAAAACTAAAACTCTTAGATCTTGAGGATGCCCTATAGCCTCTCTCTTATCAACCTCGTTTTGTACTCAAGGTGACTTCATCAAAATTATGGGAATCCCCTCTCACTTTTATGTCCTTACCAACTTCCTTAATGTGATTGGTTGTAATATGTTCAAACACAATAGCACATTTCTTACTCCACACAAGTTTATTAAACAAAAGGTTGCAAACTTGAATGGAATATCCATAGTGATGGTAATGCATGCGTCGAAAAGAGACATATAGATAGTCTAAAGTGTGCACCTAACCATTATCTATAGAGGCAATATCTAGGATCTCATATAAAACATGCTTTATGTAAAATTCAATGAAATCTCTTGTTATTGTCCCAATAATATATTTCTTGAACTTTGGTCCACATAAATTGTGCAGTCAATCATGTTGCCTAAATCAGTGATTCCTTTCTTTGACCAGAAATCCATTGAGAGCCCTACCATTTTAACCCACACAAGGATGACAAATGAAGTCATTGATTAAGGATTAAATAAAGGGTTACAACGATTTAGTTCTAAAAATATATATTCCTTGGAACCATCTAAAACACAATATTCATGTGGCATCAAAATAAGAAAGTAACATAAGCCATATCCATCTCGTAGGGAATAAATGTGAAACGAGTTCATATCCAATTATCAAAGCATATGATTGTTGCATCCAATGGTTCATATATTCCTTTTACATCTACCGACCAAGGAATTTACCTATAATAGTTTTGATAGAGTAATTAAGTATATGAGTCATCTAGATTTCATTGCTAATCACCAAACAAAAACCTCCCTCTTGCACCACATTTCTTCTTTTATTCCATTTTCCTTCTAACATAGATTATGATTCCTCTACAGTTATAGTAATATATCCCACAAAATATCTCAAAAAAAAAATTTGACCAACAAAACCACCACCAATTGGCTCCCTATTAAGATTTATTTTGAGTTATATCCTCTTATCAACCCAAATCCTAGAGTTATTAGTTGAAAAAAACGTCCTATAGTGAAATGAAAAATCAACTTCTAGAGACCAAGAAGAAGTGTGTTAGAAAACAGGACCAATGATCAATAACAAATATATAGGTAAATAATTAAACAAGATGCAAAACACATTAAACACATTACAAAGAGACACATATATAACGTGGTTCACCCAAACGATGGGCTACGTCCACAAAGAAATTTCCAGTCCTTTTATTACATCCGGAAAGAGGAAGGGATACAACCTGCATCAAAACCACTGCACTTCCTCTTCACGCTCTCACAGACTCTCTCACACAATCACAGAGATTGCTTTCAATACAATACAATACCATACATAGTCATGTTACAATGCTTTCTTTTATAGGGGAAAAATACCATGGGAAAATACTACGGTTAACCCAATACCATGGCTCTGTGTAACTGTTGGCCAATACACAACCAAAAAAACTTTCTTGATAGCTCCACCCCTGAAGCCCCATTTATCGTGTGTGCTACCCTCGAACGCTCGTATCTCGGGAGCATTGCCGCTAAACCCCTTTTTTGGGGCGCTTCCCTGAACCTAAAGTCATGGGGAACAAATGTACAGTACACCTGAGATATAAACACAACTGAATAATATCTCTGGATCTGGAAGATGAAGCTCCACAACCAACAATATCCCACTTGGAGACTAATCAAACCAACTCCATAACTACTACTCTTGTTGGACTATGCTCTAGACCTTGGGCTTGGAAAATTTCTTATTTTCACCTTCATGCTTGAAGGGCAACAGAAACTGAGCAGGAACTCAGTTTCTCTCTAGTTACTCCCTTTGTCAACATGTCTATAGGATTATGGCTAGTATGTATCTTTTCCAGTTTTAACAGTTCTTCATCTAGAACATATCTTATGAAGTGGTACTTGAGTTGTATATGTTTAGTGTTCGAATGAAAGGCTGAGTTATTTGCAAGATGAATGGCACTCTGGATGTCACTATGCAACCTACTATTCTCCTAATTCTTACGCAATTCCTCCATGAACCTTTGCAACCAAATCATCTCCTTACTAGCCTCTGTAGCAACAACATACTCTGCTTCCATTGTTTAAAGTTCAACAACCTATTGCAATTTTCAAATCCAACTTACTGCTATTCCACCCACAGTAAAAACATACCATTTGGTACTCCTCCTGCTATCTTTATCACCATCCATATCTGCATCAACATATCATTGTAGAACAGTGTCTGAACCTCCAAAAGATAATTCAAGAGAAGTGGTACCTCTCATATACCTGAGAATCCACTGTACTGCTTTCAATGCTCTTTACCTAGATTATTCATATACCTTATCACAAATCCCACTGCATGTGCAATATCTGGCCTCATGCACACCATGGCATACATCAAGTTTCCAACCGCTGATGAATAGGGAATCCTGGACATGTAATCTATCTCTTCATATCTCTATGGACACATCTCCTTACTTAATTTGAAATGGCTGGCTAAAGGTGTACTAACTGGTTTTTCATTCTGCATTTTAAACCTTCGCAACACCTTTTCTATGTACTCACCTTGAGACAACATCAATTTGCGATTTTTCCTATCACTTGTTATTCTCACACCAAGGATTTGCTTTGCAGCACCCAAATCCGTCATCACAAATGAATTAGCTAGTTTTCTTTTGAGCACATTTATATCTTGCATGTTAGACCCTACAACAAGCATGTAATCCACATACAATAACAATATAATATATCTCTCGTTATCTAACATCTTGAAATGAACACTGTGGTCAGAATGACATGTATCATAACCTTGTTATGTCATAAACTTATCAAATTTTAAATACCACTGCCTTGGAGCTTGCTTCAGGCCATACTTGAGCTCTTCTTCATTCTGCAAACAAAATTCTCCTTCCCTTTGAACTCATACCCCTGTGGCTGCTGCATATAAATGTCTTCCTTGAAATCCCCATGGAGAAAGGTTGTTTTACATCTAACTGTTCAAGATGCAAATCTTCTACTTCCACTAGACTTAAAATAGTTCTAATTGAATTTATTTTAACAAGAGAAAATATTTCATCAAATTCTATACCTTTCTTTTTTGCAAACCCCTTTACAACAAGACTATGCTTGTACCTCTTCTTGCCTCCATCTTCTTTGTTCAACCTGTAAACCCATTTATTCTGCAATGCCCTTTTTTCTGCAGGAAACTTAACTAGATCCCAAGTCTAGTTTCTTACCAATGATTCCATCTCTTCATCCATACCTTGCTCCCACTTCTTTCTAGTTTCTACCTGAATTGCTTCTTCAAAACATTCTGGATCACCAGAATTAGTCATCAATAAATAATATAGTGAAGGAGAGAATCGTTTAGGGGGTCTACTTAACCTGGTAGATTTTCTTACAGTTGCAAGAGTTTCAGGTATCTACTGCTGCTCTTTATTTTCTGGTACCTTTGGAACTTCATTTTCTTTGATTTCATCAAGCATTGTGTACTCTGTGTTTTCCTTTTCCACTTTCTTTCCCTACAACTAATCTTTGTACATGACGTTTTCATTGAATACTACATCTCTACTCCTAATGATTTTTCATTTTCATAATCCCATAAATGATAACCAAAATCATCAACCCCGTATCCAATAAAGGTACATTTATTGGATTTAGCCTCAAGATTTGTTCTATCATCTTTATCAATATGGACAAATGCTTCACAAACAAATTTTTTTAGAAATGAGTATTTTTCCTAATTACCTATCCATGCCTCCTATGGAATGCCACCATTGAAAGCACTTGAAGGCCCTATGTTTATTAAATAAACAACAGTGTTTACAACATCAAACCAAAACTGTAAGGGAAACCCTGCACGCAATCTCATACACCTTGCATTCTCCATGATCATTCTATTCATCCTTTGTAACACACCATTTTCTTGTGGTGTTCCAGGGGTTGTCTTCTCTCTGTGAGTCCCATTGTGTGAACATTATCTATCAGACTCCTTGCTGTAGTACTCACCTCCATTAACTGATATGAAAAATTTCAACCTTTTTCCTATCTCATTCTCAGCCAAAGCTTTCCACTTCTTAAAAGTATCAAACACATCATATTTCTGTCTAATGCAATAAACCCAAGTTTTTCTAGTTGCATCATCAATAAAAGTAACATAATAACGAAAGTCACCAAGAGATTGTACCTGAGCCGGTTCCCATACATATGTATGGACAAGCTCTAAATTTTCACTCTTCTTTTGTTTCCCAACCATGAGAAATCTAAAGCTTTTCTATTTTTCAAAAACACAGTTCTCACAGAATTCCAAACTTACCTGCTTCAAATCTAGAAGCAGTTTCCTTGAGTGGAGAATCTGTATCCCCTTCTCACTCATGTGGCCAAGCCTATGATGCCACAATGTTGCATCTGTTTCTGTCGAAGCTATAGAGAAATACTAATCAGTATTATGAGGACATAAACATAAAGTACCTATCCTATCTCCTTTTTCTATTACCATTGATCCTTTAGTGACCTTTCACCACATTTCTCCAAACGTAGACAAAGAGACGCCATCTCCCAACTGTCATGTTGAGATCAAATTTATTTTTCGTAGAAGGAATGTTCCTTACATATTTTAGGAGCCAGTCATTTCCATTATTTAACTTAATCCATACCTTACCCTTTCCAACAATTTTGCATGGTTCATCATCCCCCAATAACATATGCCCAAAATCACCTTGAACATAATCAAGAAAGAATTTCTTATGGGGTGTAGCATGACATGAAGCCCATGAATCTACTACCCAGTAATCACTGGTATTATATAAATAAATAATCAAACCATCTTGTAACACATCACCTTCTACATTCACTTCCTCAGTAGTCTCTTGCTGCCTCTCACCTTTCTTCTTTGGTGCTCTGCAGTTTTTCTTCAGGTGTCCTTTCTTACCACAGTTCCAACACTCTATTTTTCCAAATATGGACTTGGATCTTCCCTTTTAAGACTTGCCATGATTTCTTGGGCTCCTTCCTCTCTCATTTTGTCTCCCTCTAGTCTCCATGGTCAACACATTAACTGATGCCTCACTTGTGCTTTTTCTTTGCATTTCTTCACTAAGAAAAACACCAAAAACATCATCAAAATTGAGAGTGTTTGAACTAGGGATAGAGTTACTTACATCCATGACCAAGCTATTCCAGCTTTTTGGCAATGAACACAAGATTAGAAGATCCCTAACCTTGTCATCAAAGTTCACTTTTACAGAACTTAACTGACTGGTAAGTGTATTAAACTCATTTAAATGATCGGCAACAGATCCACCTTCTGACATCTTCATATTAAATAAACGCTTCATTAAAAATACCTTGTTGGAAGTCCAGGGTTTTTCGTAGAGCTTACCTAATGCGCTCATCACGACCTCTATTTTTTTATTTTGAAATATTGAAAGCCACCGATGAATCCATGTACAACCATATTCTTCCCAGTTCCTTTCTATCAAGAACCTCCCATTCTTCATCCTTCATAGCTGTTGACTTTTTTTCTTTTCTGCCCAACAACAGATACAGATCTGTATGGTATAGATAGTCCTCCATTTGCATCTTCCATAACGAATAGTTTTGGCTGTTAAATATCTCGACCCTAAACTTTCCCTCTTCCGCCATTGCTCCCACTTGAACCAGAAAGCCTTCTTTCCTGCGAGTTTACCATCCAAATAGACCTTTTGGCTCTGGTACCAATTGTTAGAAAACAGGACCGCAAAGCAATAAAAAATAATTTAAATCACTAAACAAGATGCAAAACACATTAAACACATTACAAAGAGACACATATATAACGTGGTTCACCCAAACGATGGGCTACGTCCATAAAGAAATTGCCAGTCCTTTTATTAAATTCTACAAAGATGAAGGGATACAACCTACAAAACCATTGTACTTCCTCTTCATGCTCTTACAGTCTCTCTCACACAATCACAGAGATTGTTTTCAATAAAATACAATACCATACACAACTGTGTTACAATGCTTTCTTTTATAGGGGAAAAATACCATGGGAAAATACTATGGTTAACCCAATACCATGGGTCTGCTTAACTGTTAGCCAACACACATACCAAAAAAAATTCTTAGGGGCTCTTCCCTGAACCCCTGTTTCTTAGGGGCGCTGCCCTTGAACTCCCGTATCTTGGGGGCGTTGCCCCCAAACCCTCTTTTTCGGTGTGCTGCCCTGAGCCCCAAGGTAGGGGGAATGAGTGTACAGTACACCTGTGGTACAAACATGACTGAATAATATCTCTAGATCTGGAATATTAGGCTCCACAACAAATAGTGAGTAAACCTATAAATACATAGTTTGGTGCCATAAATATTAAACTCATAGGATGGGGACTAGTCACCCAAAACTCATCCCACTTTGTGGCATTAAAAATTCTAACAATGTCCTTGTTTGCACCTATGGAAGCCTCATGTTGGAAATGTTTGAAAGGTTTTTAAATCCGTATGTCTATGAACCAATTGTCATGCATATTTTTTAGCATAGTTTCCTAATATAGGTCGTCACACTTAACACTTGCACATGGATATTTGAACATGTCACTTGTCTCTCTATTAGGTCTTTGAATCATCGACCAACTACACGCTGGAATAATTAACTCATTCCACTACTAGATCCATGGTTAATATGGATATATTTGGTAGGAACCTTCGTTTATATGAACTTGACTCACAAAACAAATTTTTGGGTTGAGTTATAAGCGATGTCATTAAGTTCCCTAGTGAACATATTTTATGTTTTTGTTGACATTTTTTACCTCTCCATGGTGTTCCTTTAACACTCAATTTATTTGCAAGTGGGTCAACCCTCCTATTGGTGACAACCATCAAATCTCTTATTTATAGAAACTCTAGTAGCTCCACTGTCAATAGCCAATTTTCTTCACATCACGACCCTTTGTATTTGACACTCTAGTGGATCATCTTTTATGTTTGAATAAATTTCAAACCATGATTTATATTCTTCTAATAGAGTGTAGAAGCCTCATGTATAGTGATATGCAATGTAACGAGAGAATGAATAATTAAGGTATCTGCAAACCCTCTCTCTGCAAATGGACCTCTACAAATCCTCTCTTTACAAATAGATCTCTCACCTTTTCTTACAGATATTTACAAAGGTTCTCTCTCCACTCTGAACAGATCTCTACAAATCCTCTCACTATGAATGTCTCTCTTTCCTTTTGAGTTAGAATTTATAACAAGGTCCAACTTTATTAATCTTAATTAACACTCTTTATTTTAGGTAAAGTTGGACCTTGCTATAGATTTTTCATCATACATTAGATCCGTTAAGAGAGTACTATTTGGGTTGGGGGGATATTTCTTCTTCGAGTCATGAAAAACAAGATCTCTCATATATAACAAGTTATTTGTGATTAAGTCACTTGATCACAAAAACATAAATAATATTTTCATTTTGTAATGATTAATCTCAAGCAATTTTACGAGACAAATACGTAATAAGATTCATGAATTGGCTAGAAAGTATGGAATCAACCATTTTTCCACTATCCTTGTGATATTTATTTAGTTGCATCTATGTTTTCATAATATTGAAAATATTGTAATCATTATTGCATTAAAATTTCTTGACTAAGGTAGATACGCTACATTCAAATGGTCTTGCATAAAAATATATGTCCATGTTAATTTTGTAGTCATGATTTTGGAAATGCTTGATTTAAAAAAAAATCAGCTAACTTGGAAAACTAGATGAAGGCCTATCATTTATTTTGAATATAAAACTTTAAATCCTTAAATATGTACATGTTGGTTGATATCAATGTCTCATGTCAGATTTATTTATCCATCCAACTCTCATCTTATCATTATATCGAGTCTTCTTTACCCTTATTCTATAACACATATATAGTTTCTTCAAGTTAAAAAAAAATATTAATAGTATATCATTATATCGAGTCTTCTTTACCCTTATTCTATAACACATATATAGTTGCTTCAAGTTAAAAAAAAATATTAATAGTTAATACTATATCTATGGAACATAAATGATAAAAGCTAATACTGTAGTTATACAATATGAATGATAAGAAGAAAAAATAGAATAAATAAATATAAAATTGAGACACCTAATGATAATATGAATGATATGGTAGAAACAACTTACACCAAATATAGGAAAACAATAGAATAAATAACTATTAAATTAATGGTTAATACTATATCTATGGAATGTAAATGATGAAAGCTAATAGTATAGTTATACATTATGAATGATATGGTAGAAACAACTTACACCAAGTATAGGAAGAAAAATTAGAATAAATAAATATAAAATTGAGATACTTAATATAAATGATATGGTAAAAACAACTTACACTAAGTATAGGAAAAAAAATAGAATAAATAAAATAAAATTGAGATATGTACAAAAGAATAACATTTTTAAAATGTTATTTTAAATAGATGTAATATAACAAAGTAACTGGTTTGGTTAAATTGAATTGCAACAAATTCATATAGTGATGCAATAGGTGGTAGAGTTGTATAATAACGTGAGGATGACATGCACTAGACAAAATTGACATAGTAGATGATGGGATAGACCTAATTAGTGACATTTCATGTTTAGTTAATCAGTAGATGATGGGATAGACCTAATTAGTGACATTTCATGTTTAGTTAATAAGTGATTTGCAAATAAGGAATATAGTCAAGTGGGTAAGATGGCAAGTCCATTTAAAAATATAGATTAAAAAAGTATAATGATTAAAAAACAATTCATATTAAGTAATATTATAAATAGAGATTGAGTTATATGAAAGAATGACTCAAGTTGAACTATACTTTTGCATCTAAAAATGCATCTAAATGTTATTATACCTGCCGAAGGCACAGGTATATTGTATTCAATTTCACGTTGACTACTATTAATTTGGCAATTGACTGAATTATTTTTGCAACATTTCCTATGTATTACATTAACCATTATTTTTCAAAATATATTTCAACATTAAATTAGATTTATTTTGAATGTAATTGGCTTAAAACTTGGGGTCTTATTGCCGATACGACGGCGCTCATCTTGGTTTTAGAAAGGCTCTTTAAATGGTCTAATAATTTCCATTAAATTCTATTTCCAAAACCATCACCTCATCTCACAGCATCCATCGCTTATGCCTTTGCCCCAAGTGCCAACTTCCTTCCACCACCTCCTTAGTCACCATAGCCACTGCCAACTGTTTCCTTCACCGCCTTTGTCATTTCCACCCCTTCTTCATGCTTTCATATGTAGTTTTGATCTTGATCAACACAAGAGAGTTACAACGTATTGGTTCAACCAACCTACATTGAATTGTATGTGCAGACTGCAATGGAAGCGAGTTTGTTGCCCTTTAAACCTATGGCTGTGGATGTAGCTTCCTAGGCCCACCCTACAGTAAGTAAACAGGTTTTGTCTATTCTCTAGCTTGCTCGATTACTTCTTATGCGGGATAAACTGTAATCGCTTGAACTGAGGCTACAGAATTCGCTACAGGATCTGTTACTATAGCACATACGCTATAGGATCTACCATCACTAAACTTTACCTAAGCACAATATGAAGGTATGCTTTGACTTTCTTGATTGTAATCATCCTATTTTGTGGTAATATGTCTTGTTGTGGTGGATTAATGAATTAATGATTCAACTATGGCAAGATTCGTACTATGTAAAACCCACAGGGATCTAGCGAAAACTCTGAGCACCCACAAAATCAATAGCTTACTATGCCATGACCCTCCACCTTTGGGGACCTTATGCAATGACAGTGATCAGATTAACCTGTAGCAGAGATACCCTTAGATTTTTGTTCCATATAAACTCTACCAAGGCTAACTTTTATCTGCTCCATCTATCTTATTGTTTAAGCATTAGTGTAGTGTACAGGTGAAACAATCAACAAAAACATATACCTTCAGCATACCTTCACAGCTGCCATATTTGGCCATTGATCTATGTTGTAGCTTCTACGATCAACTACGACCTTTTAAGGCTGATAATCCCGGTGCATCAATGGGATAGTGGAATTAGAGAAACTACAATGGCATAATTGAATTAGAGAAATCACTACACTTGTGGTGCCTCAGAAACGTTATACCTATATCGAAAGAATGTGTTAAAAATTTACCAAACGTTTATAATTTGTGCATACTTTTTTTTTGTTTATTGACCAAGTTCAAGAACATTAATCAATAGCTCATCGCAGATTAGTTGATGAGCAAAGCAAGAAATAATAACTATAAAGTAACTCACATCTTTTCCGGCTTGTAGCACTGCTTCAATAAGGGTGGATGTCTCCTGTAGCATGCTGCTCCTATCCCAATTATTGCATTTGATCGGTGTTAATATTTTAAGGATTTTCACTCGAGCTTCTAGTACAAGATCTTGTTCCAACATGGAAGATTGCTACAAAGGCATAGGTAGTTACAGACATACCAACCTTTTAGCTGAAAGAAGAAGATCCAGTTTGTTTGAATGATGCATATCTGGTTCATTTTACCTCTCAGCAAATGCAAAGGTAGCAGTTCTAAATCTTAGGCCAAAACTTTTCACCTATGAAAGATCCACTGATTGATAAGGCTAGTTGCATAGTCTGTTGACCTAACTATTTCATTTTATATGAGGCTATTGCGTTCAAGACCAAGCAACTTCCTATTGATGGTTACAGGTAGAGCTAGCTCTATCAAGGATGGTGAAAGTTCTGAGAAATCCCTCTATACTAATTTCACCAATTGCTTTCATAATTTCAATTCTGCTATGAACTCTGCACATTTTGTCAAGATCGACAAGAAAGATACAAGAATATCTCAAGTGTAGTTGTCTTAACTCTTCAAAGATGTAGCGATCTAGACCTCTGGAACCCTTTTTCCTGAATTTGAAAAGCCGTAAAATATTGTTCCTCCTATTTTGTTGCACCTTAACTTATTATGTTTAAATGCCATAACTATTGCAGCTGCACTAGGGTTTGCCTTTTGCATCAGAGACAACTGCTCTTTGCATGCTCAGAACAAAAGACATTTGGCAATTTTTTTCTAGTGATTGTCCACTTGGAGGATTAAGGATTGTACCACGACCTTTGCCTCACAAATAATTCAAAGAATCGTAAAAGACCTGCATGCAAGGTTGGTTTTTCCATGTGGCAGGAGCAATTCAAGTTGGAATAATTCAAAGACTGGTAAATGAATTGCATGCAAAGTTGTTTTTCCGTCTTGTAAGAGAAATTTAAGCCATAAGAGTGCTCTACCATGTGAGCACTCTTACATTAGTGGAAATTTACATCTAATATGTTTTTTTCTTAACTAGTAGGTAGCATGCAAAAATAATGAAAGGAAACATTATTAAATATTTATGTTGTTTTATCTTTTTAATATTCGTGCATATGAGGTGTCACATACACCAATTTCGTAAAATTTTGTAATTTGTTTTATTATATTTCTAAGACATTTTGTTAAACTTAATTCTAAGTAAGGATTGATGACTCAGAATCAACAGTAATGGAGTGTAATTCAGAATATTTTATTATTAATAAAAAAATTATGGAGACAATAGCATGGGAGAGCTGTTAAAAGAGGTTATTGGTCAAACTGGTGGATGGAACCAGGTGGAAAGGCAAAAGGACAAGTGGCAGCATCCTCAAACACTTCCTAACTTGTAGGTGGCAACTTCCCTATATTTGGGGTCATGATTCCCCAAGAAAGTCGAATCAGAGCAAGTGGCTCATTAAATGACAGTTACCCCAACAAAGACCTAGGCAATCTTTTAAAAAGTACTCAATGAAGAGAGCTTAGGCTACTCAGATTTTATTGCAGAGAGAATTCATTTAGGTGAATGTTATTCAGGAATTTCATTGAGGAAAGAGGGAAAAATAGTAAGGAAGTGTTCTGAGTGGATTGCTGCAGTAACTTGATTTTATTTACAGCTCTTAGCTGGGAGAACTTGCTAATAAGTTCAGGATTCATACTGAGTTTGAGGACTGGAATCTAACATTGCTACACCTAGTTCCAGCCAGCGAGACCAGAGCAAGCTCGAGGGTCCTGAGAAGTCGCTGTCTGAGTGCTCTCCAGGAGTTGGTAGGGAGGAACGGCCTCCCATTGTTGTTGTTGTCCACAGTTTAAACAGGTTCTGTCATTTATTTCTTTATGTTTTCTGAGTATGAATGGATGTATGTTATTTTTATTTATATGTCTGAGTAGTTAGTTAGTTTTAGTAAAGTTAGTATCTCAGAATATCAGTAGTTAAAACTGTTAAAAAAACTTATTTTAACCAACAGTTTAAAAGACTACACAGAGCCGAAGTAACCTTAGAGTCGCGACACTCAAGTCAACCATTAACAGCTCTAAAAGCTAGCAAGGAGGAAATGCCACGTTTGGAACCAGGCTTACCGGGAGGTTCCACGGTTGAAGATTTGCATTTCCCTTTCCACAAGAGAAGACCGAAACTGGAAATAAAGAAGCAGCAGTATTTTAGTTAACCCTTAAATTTTGTTTAAAACTATTTTTTGAAATAGAAAAACAAATATATTAAGAACTGTAGCTTACCGGCAAGCTTGAAGGGAGTGCAGCCACCGTAAATACTGAAAACCACGAGCAGATAAAGTAGGAACCTTTCCCTTATCACCGCGAAGGTCGAAATGGAAGAGCAAAGGATACCTTACAAAATGGGAGCAGCGGCAGTGTTAAGTCAAAGAAGTGCACTCACGCCATAACAGGGTCAACCATGGAGCCGAAGGAAAAACCCTAGGTTTTTCAACACCCATATAACCACCAGCATCAAGCTACAGATTCCTACACAGTACTGAAGACGAGCATGAGGGACTGGAGCAGCGTACGAGCTGCTATCAAGCAAGCCACAGCAAAAATGAACCAGGAGGGTTCACGGAGCGTCCAAGCCCGAAGGCGAGGGAGAAAATGATGATTTTTAGGGTTGAGTCAACGATTTATACCATGAGTGCATGGCCAAAGAGTGACCACGTTAGTGCTAAAATACATTGCATGCAAGTGGGTCGAAGCCTAAAGTTTTACGATGAAGTTTACCAATCATTTGTTTTCCAAACAATTCATTGCATGGACATTTCCATATGGTCGCTAACTTATGTTTTACCTGCATTAAAATTCACAAATTCAATGTTAGAGCAATGCATATTAATACTATGCATCGCAAATATTAAATTATGCTATATAAACAATAAAACTATGCTTTTTCAATATAAAACCTTTGCATTGTAATTGTTAATATTTGCATCGTATATATAGTATGACTTTGCATTATAGACCTCGATCAAGATTAATTCATTGCATTATAAACCTTGCATTATAAAAGAAAAAAGGATAGGGGTATAATGTTGAGTTATAATGGTTCATAAAACTTACAACCATATGTCCAACGACCCTAGTCTCAAGAGAAGACAATAAATCTATCATTTCTTTAAGTCTATAAATAATAGAGCAATGATAAGTGTAGTCGCTTACAAATCTACAAACTATAATGCCTATTGCCATATCTTTGCTATTTATATACAATCTCTTAAATTGTCTTAGATTCTTTATGGTAGCATTTAGGCTTTTGACATCCTTCAAGCACAAAGATTTGCAAGGTTTGGTAAGTAAAGGTATGACTAGTAGTTTATGTAAATGGTTATCACCATTCTTGATGAGAGTTTAAACTTGGAATCTCTATATAAGTTTGATCATGATAAATATAGGACTAAGTCTAAAGGAGCTTTAGATGATATTCAATTGTCATCTTGGAAATAGAAATAGTTTTCCCAATCAATGTAAATCTCAAAATAATATGAGAAGACATGTATTAGACAGTAAATTTTGTAATTTCTGGAAGTAAGAAAAGTATATTGGTAAACATATTTTAACTCGGAACGATGCAGTAATAATAGATAAGTAAATTGGGTCTGAACATGGTAACCCGGTTTTAATTAGTGTGCTAGATAAGAAATATTATGATTGCATTACAGTAAACTCAATAGTGATTCATTACTCCATAGGGATACTTAATTCTGTTATTATAAATGAAATATTTATCCTTTTTCTCTGGAAATTCTAACTTTCTATCAGTAAGATCTTAAGGAGAATTATAGGAAAAGCTTTACCTGTAAAAGTTTGATAAACTGGCTAGCATGCATTTATACTTTTACTGAATGAATGGGTACAGCAAATGGTTATCTAATACTTTAAAAATATGTTAGCAGCAACCCGAACTTTACTTGTATATCTGTAAGAGAAAGAAAAACTGTTGCATTAGCTCGAAAACTAAGTAAGCCCAATCTGTCATAGCAATCCCCCCTTGCGGTGGCAAACAGAAAAAAAATCAGTAACTGACAAGAAAACTCATCACATAAGTTAAGCACAAGTAAGGATCATTCAGTTACAATTCTAGTAACATAATCTAATTAAATAGTTAATATTTGCATTTATTTGGATTAAATGTTATTCTAAAAGTTTTAAATTTTTCAGAAAATTTGGGGTTATGACATGTGGTATCAGAACATGGTTCAAACACTAGGCCTTGATGTAGCCCAATTACTTTCCGCAGAATAGTAAAAATAATATACTAACATGTATTTTGTTTTATGTGAAAGGAAGAAAATTACTTTTTCTGAATCTAACAGGCAGGTATGGAGAACTTAGGAGATTATGTTGAGGAGGAATCTCCAATCACTGAGACTAGACAGATGTCCAGAGAACCTGTGATCGATGAGGTAACTGCTCACACCTCAGAGTTGATGCAGACCATAAAGAGTTTAAAGATTCAAATAGAATCGGTCAAGAAGGATAATGAAAGAATTATGAAGACTCAAGAGGAGTTAAATCAAATTCTGATAGAGAAATTTCAGACTAAAGGGAAAAATAGAAGGTCTGAATCTGAAGAAGCTATCCATAAAAAAGCATCCAAAAAGATGAAACTAGCTAAACCTGATAGCAGTTCATCATCAGAAGGAAGTAAGGAACAACAGAGCTATTACACTACTAGTGACAGTAGTGAGGCCAAGTTGTATAAAAGGAAGAAAAAGTACAGGCCTTATGAAGAGATTTCTGGGGAGTTCAAGAAAATAAAACCCCCAACTTTCAATGGAGAAACTGAAAAAGGAGAAGAGGCAGAATCCTGGTTATCCGGGATGAGAAAATATTTTCAGATTTATAATTATTCAAATCAGTTGAAGGCGAGAATGGCCATCTATAACCTTTCTGGAAAGGAAGATATATGGTGGCAATATTTGAAGAGGGTTAAGGGGATTAAAGAAAAAGAGGTCAATTGGAGTACTTTTAAAAGGTACTTCAAGAAGAAGTTTCTGTCTGAACAATACTATGAAGAAAGGGCCAAGGAATTTTATGAGTTAAAGCTTGGGTCCATGACTATGAAGGACTTAAACAGTAATTTCTTAAGTCTGTTAAGATATGTGCCGTATTTAGTTGATGAGAAACCTAAAGTACAATGGTTTCTCAGCTGTTTTCCATACCATATAAAGGACATAATCGAATATGATAACCCCAAAACACTGGAAAAAGCCATGCGAAAAGCTAATTTCTGTTTTGAACAGAACAAAAAGAGGGAAGTAATAGCCAATTGGAAGGATAAAAAGAATGGTACTCAGTCTGAATTCAAGAAAAAGGAGTTTCTACCTCAGAAAAATTTCAGGAATAACAAGAATATAAACCATTCTAATGGTAAGAACTTCCAGGGAAGCAAAAATGGTGCTTCTAATAATTCCAATAACTTCAAGGGCAGCAAGGAGGTTTCTAACAATCATGGAAATTTCACTAAGAATTTCGAAAGAAAGGAACCTGTTAAGTGTTGGGAGTGCAATGGCCCACATTATGCTTCAGTTTTCCCAAATCGGAAGAAGCCAAACAACAATATTCATACAATACAATATGAAATGACTGTTGGAGACTTTGCAAGGACCATGCCCCGAATCAATGCAGCGTTGGAGAATCGCCAAGCTGATTACCAAACTTCCATGGTGGAAGTAGAAGGTATTGTTAACAAAACTCCTGTAACTATTTTGATAGATCCAGGTGCTAGCCTAAGTTATATTTCACCGCAGATAGTAGAAAAGTGTAATCTGACTGTTGAAAAGTTTGATAACTCTTGGCTAGTTCAACTAGCCACAGGGGCAAAAAGGAAGGTAAATTGTTATGTTAAGGAATGTGTTTTAGATATGAATGATTTTAAAACTACTGTTAAATTAAATGTTTTGCCACCTGCCTCATATGACATACTTATTGGTATGGACTGGTTAGAACAACACAGGGTAGTTTTAAACTGTTTTGATAAAACATTTATGTGTGTGAATAATAATGAACAGCCTGTAATAGTTAAAGGTATATACCTAGGAAAACTGTAATCAGGCAGATTTCTGCCTTACAGCTCAAAAGAGCAGTCAAGAAAGGGTGTAAAGCCTATGTTGTAACTATTACAGATGAAGCGAGTAAATCTGAAAAAAGATAAAATAAAAACAAAGGATATTCCTATGTTAAATGAATTTATTAATGTTTTTCCGGAGGAAATTCCAGGATTACCTCCCAGGAGGGAACTGGATTTCACAATAGAGCTGGTACTAGGTGCTATACCTAGCTCGAAAGCTCCGTACTGTATGAATATTTTGGAACTTAACGAATTAAAATCACAGTTAAAGGAATTAATTGATAAGAAATATATTCGTCCTAGTGTGTCCCCTTGGGGAGTACCAGTAATTTTTGTTAAAAAGAAGGATGGAACTATGCAACTTTGCATAGATTACCGTCAACTGAATAAAATGACAATTAAAAATAGATATCCGTTGCCTCGCATAGATGATCTATTTGATCAGCTGCGCGGAGCCACGGTGTTCTCTAAGATAGACCTGAGATCAGGCTATCATCAGGTGAGAATTAAAGAAGAGGACATATTTAAGACAACTTTCAGAACAAGGTATGGACATTACGAATTTGTCGTAATGCCATTTGGGCTTACAAACGCCCCAGTCGTCTTTATGTGTCTAATGAATAACATAATGCATAAATATTTAGATAAATTTGTAGTCGTATTCATCAATGACATCTTAATCTATTCTAAAAATGAAGAGGAACATAAGGAACATTTACGGATAGTCTTACAAGAACTGCGAGAGCAACAGCTCTTTGCGAAGTTTAGTAAGTGTGATTTCTTCAGGGATGAAATCCAGTACTTAGGTCACGTGGTGACTAAAGAAGGGATTTAAGTTGATCCTGAAAAGATCAGGGCAATTGAAGATTGGCCAGTACCAAAAGACGTAACAGATGTTAGGTATTTCATGGGAATCACCGGTTATTACTGGAGATTCATAGAAGGCTTTTCAAAAATAGCCAACCTAATCACTTCCTTGCAAAAGAAAGGCAAGAAATTCGATTGGAATTTAAAATGCGAAGAAAGATTTAAGAAACTAAAAACTTTATTAACAACTGTGCCTATTCTAAGAATAGCGGATCCCAATAGGGATTTTGTGGTTTGCACCGATGCTTGTAATGACGGTCTAGGCGGAGTGCTGACTCAGGATGGGCATGTCATTGCCTATGAGTCTAGGAAGCTAAAAATCCATGAAAAGAACTATGCCACTTATGATTTAGAGCTGGCTGCTGTTATTCATGCCTTAAAAATGTGGCGACACCACTTAATAGGTAGAAAGTTTACTTTAATGACTGATAATAAGGGTCTAAAATACCTTTGGGTGATTCCATGAAGATGGGTAACACTTTTTGGCCAAATTTGGCGATGAAAACCTGATTTTTTACTCATGTGCTAGATAGAAGCCCTCAAAACGCATATATGCCATGTGAATTTTGACTTGCAGTAAGAAAACAAATTGTGGAATATTATGTTGGCTTCATAGTGATATTTTTTTAAAAATATTCCGATGTCATTTAATGTGTGAATTTTTGCATTTAATGAACTGTGTGACCTTAAAAATTTGAAGAAGCTAATAAGTGGCTCGTGTCCACGTAGAGTAATTTAATCTTCCATTAATAATTTTAAAAAAATAAATATATGAGCATGATCTACATAAAATGCAGTGTGATGTGCATATTTTTAGGTTAATTTTTTTCGCATTATACAATTATTTATTATTTTTCGAAAGTAACCACATTCGATTTCAGCATCGTTTTAAACACATATTTGTCCACGTAAAGGAATTTTTTCTATTTTTTCTAAAATTGAAAAACCAAAGATACCCTTTTGAAGAGGACATGTCGATATGTGATGTGAGCATTTTTCAGAATTTTTTGGCTGTGTATTTTTAACTCTGCAGATTTTTCTTTGAGCTGCTTCAAAGTTGCAGTGTGGTTTTCTAAGTATAAGTTTTAGAATTAATTAAAAAATAAATATCATATGAATGCCAAAATGCGTGTATGATACGTCAATGGATAGAAGATTCGTTGGTGAATCTATCGGTATCAACTACGCTCAGTTATGTGCTAGGAATGGCAGGGTTTACACCTCTGCAAGGGGTAGGAAATTTTACATTTGTTTGAATGAGGGCTAAGTCTGTTTTTTTAAGCCCTCGACCGAGGTATAAACCTCGACCGAGGTATTTAAATACCTCGGTCGAGGTATTAACAAGACCTCGGTCGAGGGTTTGTAAATCCCTCGACCGAGGGTTTAACAAACCCTCGGTCAAGGTCTTGTTAATACCTCGACCGAGGTATTAGCTCGGTCGAGGTCCTGTTCTATATAAGGAAAACAGCCCCAAGCCAAATGCGTACACGGTCATTACATTTGTTAAGAGTTGGTATTTGAAATGAAAAAAAGAATCAATTATCTTTATTTGTAGAATGGGTCTTGGAGTCTTAGGAGTCATAGATATGATTGATCAAATCTATGACTTCTATGACTCCTCAGCCCATATCTACAGATCTATAAATTGATAGAATCCAACGAAATGATGCCATATCATTTTTTGCATGCTCACATTTTCATCTCTCCTAAAGTATTAAAAATACTTTGCGTCTTCGTATATAATTTTTAATTTAAAAAAACTACAATTATGTGATATGACTTTTTCAAAGTCATATCACATAATTGTAGTTTTTTTAAATTAAAAATTATATACGAAGGCACAAAGTATTTTTATTATTTAAAACCTTTGGTAATTTAGTGATTTCTCGACTAAATGTAAAAATCATGTTTAATTATAAAGGGGGTTTGCGTTCTCTATTTATTGGCAGACCTCGACCGAAGTCCGTACCTCGAGCGAGTTAATACCTCGGTCGAGATATTTATTAACCCTCGGTCGAGGTTTTAATAACTCGACCGAGGGTTAATAGATACCTCGACCAAGGGCTGAAAAAAAGCTTGGTCGAGGGCTTCAGAAAAGCTCGATCGAGGCATTATTAGCTCGGTCGAGGGTTTAACAAGCCCTCGACTGAGGTACGTTTTTTGGTTTTTTTCCAAATTCACTTGCCAAAAAGTGTTACCCAGGTCCGTGGATTCACCCATTAGGGTTAAAAACGTTATTAATATTACTC
>LPNX010686095.1:0-11437 GCA_001517045.1 Pseudotsuga menziesii | reverse complement strand
CATTTGGAAAATAAGAGTGCATGCCAACTTTCACGATGTTGAGAGCTATTTTCGCCATCTTTAAGCCAAACCCTAACAAAACTGCAAGATGCAGTCTCAGGTTTGACGAGATTCTTAGAATTTAAACCTGGTCATACATTTGAATGCATATTGGACAGACAAGCATGCACGCCAACTTTCACGACGTTTCAAGCTATTTTGACCCCCTTTAATCCTAACCCTGTTGAAACTGCATGACGGAGTTTCCCTTTCGAGCAGTTTCTTAGAATTTAAATTTGATCATAAATTTGGATGCCAATTTGATCAACAAACATGCATGCAAACTTTTGAGACATTCCAAAATATTTTCACCCCCTTTAAGCCCAACCTTAGCAAAACCGCACAACGAAGTTTCACGTTCGACTAATTTCTCAAAATTAAAATTTAATCATAGATTTAAATCTGCATTTGGAAAATAAGAGTGCATGCCAACTTTCACGATGTTGAGAGCTATTTTCGCCATCTTTAAGCCAAACCCTAACAAAACTGCATGATGCAATCTCAGCTGTGACCAGATTCTTAGAATTTAAACCTGGTCATATGTTTGGATGCATATTGGACAGAAAAGCATGCACGCCAACTTTCATGACGTTTCAAGCTATTTTGACCCCCTTTAAGCCTAACCCTGTTGAAACCGCACGACGGAGTTTCCCTTTCGAGCAGTTTCTTAGAATTTAAATTTGATCATAAATTTGGATGCCAATTTGATCAACAAGCGTGCATGCAAACTTTTGAGACATTCAAAAATATTTTCACCCCCTTTAAGCCCAACCTTAGCAAAACCGCACAATGAAGTTTCACGTTTGACTAATTTCTCAAAATTAAAATTTAATCATAGATTTAAATCCGCATTTGGAAAATAAGAGTGCATGCCAACTTTCACGATGTTAAGAGCTATTTTCACCATCTTTAATCCAAACCCTAACAAAACTACATTATGCGGTCTCAGCTTTGATCAAATTCTTGGAATTTAAACTTGATCATATGTTTGGATGCATATTGGATAGACAAGCATGCACGCCAGCTTTCACGACGTTTCAAGCTATTTTGACCCCCTTTAAGCCCAACCCTGTTGAAACCGCACGACGGAGGTTCCCTTTCGAGCAGTTTCTTAGAATTTAAATTTGAACATAAATTTGAATGCTAATTTGATCAACGAACATGCATGCAAACTTTTGAGACATTCCAAAATATTTTCACCCCCTTTCAGCCCAACCTTAGGAAAACCGCACAACGAAGTTTCACGTTCGACTAATTTCTCAAAATTAAAATTTAATCATAGATTTAAATCCGCATTTGGAAAATAAGAGTGCATGCCAGCTTTAACGATGTTGAGAGCTATTTTCGCCATCTTAAAGCCAAACCCTAACAAAACTGCATGATGCAGTCTCACCTTTGACCAGATTCTTAGAATTTAAACCTAGTCATATTTTTGGATGCATATTGGATAGACAAGCATGCACGCCAACTTTCGCGATGTTTCAAGCTATTTTGACCCCCTTTAAGCCCAACCCTGTTGAAACCGCACGACGGAGTTTCCCTTTCGAGCAGTTTCTTAGAATTTAAATTTGATCATAAATTTGGATGCCCATTTGATCAACAAGCGTGCATGCAAACTTTTGAGACATTCAAAAAAAATTTCACCCCCTTTAAGCCCAACCTTAGCAAAACCGCACAACGAAGTTTCACGTTTGACTAATTTCTCAAAATTAAAATTTAATCATAGATTTAAATCCGCATTTGGAAAATAAGAGTGCATGCCAACTTTCACGATGTTGAGAGCTATTTTCGCCATCTTTAAGCCAAACCTTAACAAAACTGCATGATGCGGTCTCAGCTTTGATCAAATTCTTGGAATTTAAACTTGATCATATGTTTGGATGCATATTGGATAGACAAGCATGCACACTAGCTTTCGCGACATTTGAAGCTATTTTGACCGCCTTTCAGCCCAACCCTGTTGAAACCGCACGACGGAGTTTCCCTTTCAAGCAGTTTTTTAGAATTTAAATTTGATCATAAATTTGGATGCCAATTTGATCAACAAGCGTGCATGCAAACTTTTGAGACATTCCAAAATATTTTCACACCCTTTAAGCCCAACCTTAGCAAAACCGCACCACGAAGTTTCACGTTTGACTAATTTCCCAAAATTAAAATTTAATCATAGATTTAAATCCGCATTTGGAAAATAAGAGTGCATGCCAACTTTCACGATTCTGAGAGCTATTTTCGCCATCTTTAAGCCAAACCCTAACAAAAATGCATCATGCAGTCTCAGCTTTGACCAGATTCATAAAATTTAAACCTGATCATATGTTTGGATGCATATTGGATAGACAAGCATGCACGCCAACTTTTGCGACGTTTCAAGCTATTTTGACCCCCTTTAAGCCCAACCCTGTTGAAACCGCACGACGGAGTTTCCCTTTCGAGCAGTTTCTTAGAATTTAAATTTCATCATAAATTTGGATGCCAATTTGATCAACAAGCATGCATGCAAACTTTTGAGACATTCCAAAATATTTTCACCCCCTTTAAGCCCAACCTTACCAAAACCGCACCACGAAGTTTCACATTTGACTAATTTCTCAAAAAAAAAATTTAATCATAGTTTTAAATCCGCATTTGGAAAATAAGAGTGCATGCCAACTTTCACGATGTTGAGAGCTATTTTCGCCATCTTTAAGCCAAACCCTAATAAAACTGCATGATGCAGTCTCAGCTTATACCAGATTCTTAGAATTTAAACATGGTCATATGTTTGGATGCATATTGGATAGACAAGCATGCACGCCAACTTTTCCAACGTTTCAAGCTATTTTGACCCACTTTAAGCCCAACCCTGTTGAAACCGCACGACGAAGTTTCCCTTTCGAGCAGTTTCTTAGAATTTAAATTTCATCATAAATTTGGATGCCAATTTGATCAACAAGCATGCATGCAAACTTTTGAGACATTCCAAAATATTTTCACCCCATTTAACCCCAACCTTAGCAAAACCGCACAACGAAGTTTCACGTTTGACTAATTTCTCAAAATTAAAATTTAATCATAGATTTAAATCGGCATTTGGAAAATAAGAGTGCATGCCAACTTTCACGATGTTGAGAGCTATTTTCTCCATCTTTAAGCCAAACCCTAACAAAACTGCATGATGCAGTCTCAGCTTTGACCAGATTCTTAGAATTTAAACCTGATCATATGTTTGGATGCACATTGGATAGACAAGCATACACGCCAACTTTCGCGACGTTTCAAGCGATTTTGACCCCCTTTAAGCCCAACCCTATTGAAACCGCACGACGAAGTTTCCCTTTCGAGCAGTTTCTTAGAATTTAAATTTCATCATAAATTTGGATGCCAATTTGATCAATAAGCGTGCATGCAAACTTTTGAGAAATTCCAAAATATTTTCACCCCCTTTAAGCCCAACCTTAGCAAAACCGCACAACGAAGTTTCACGTTTGACTAATTTCTCAAAATTAAAATTTAATCATAGATTTAAATCCGCATTTGGAAAATCGGAGTGCATGCCAACTTTCACGATGTTGAGAGCTATTTTCGCCCTCTATAAGCCAAAACCTAACAAGACTGCATGATGCAGTCTCAGCTTTGACCAGATTCTTAGAATTTAAACATGATCATATGTTTGGAAGCATATTGGATAGACAAGCATGCACGCCAACTTTCGCGACGTTTCAAGCTATTTTGACCCCCTTTAAGCCCAACCCTGTTGAAACCGCACAACGGAGTTTCCCTTTCGAGCAGTTTCTTAGAATTAAAATTTGATCATAAATTTGCATGCCAATTTGATCAACAAGCATGCATGCAAACTTTTGAGACATTTCAAAATATTTTCACCCCCATTAAGGCCAACCTTAGCAAAATCGCACAACGAAGTTTCACGTTTGACTAATTTATCAAAATTAAAATTTAATCATAGATTTAAATCCGCATTTGGAAAATAAGAGTGCATGCCAACTTTCACGATGTTGAGAGCTATTTTCTCCATCTTTAAGCCAAACCCTAATAAAACTGCATGATGTAGTCTCAACTTTGACCAGATTCTTAGAATGTAAACCTGGTCATATGTTTGGATGCATATTGGATAGACAAGCATGCACGCCAACTTTCGCGACGTTTCAAGCTATTTTGACCCCCTTTATTCCCAACCCTGTTGAAACCGCACGACGGAGTTTCCCTTTTGAGTAGTTTCTTAGAATTTAAATTTGATCGTAAATTTGAATGCCAATTTGATCAACAAGCGTGCATGCAAACTTTTGAGACATTCCAAAATATTTTCACCCCCTTTAAGCCCAACCTTAGCAAAACCGCACCACGAACTTTCACTTTGACTAATTTCTCAAAATTAAAATTTAATCATAGATTTAAATCCGCATTTGGAAAATAACAGTGCATGCCAACTTTCACGATGTTGAGAGCTATTTTCGCCATCTTTAAGCCAAACCCTAACAAAACTGCATGATGCAGTCTCAGCTTTGACCAGATTCTTAGAATTTAAGCCTTGTCATATGTTTGGATGGTTATTGGACAGAAAAGCATGCACGCCAACTTTCAAAACGTTTCAAGCTATTTTGACCCCCTTTAAGCCTAACCCTGTTGAAACCGCACGACGGAGTTTCCCTTTCGAGCAGTTTCTTAGAATTTAAATTTGATCATAAATTTGGATGCCAATTTGATCAAGAAGCGTGCATGCAAACTTTTGAGACATTCCAAAATATTTTCACCCCGTTTAAGCCCAACCTTAGCAAAACTACACAACGAAGTTTCAGGTTTGACTAATTTCTCAAAATTAAAATTTAATCATAGATTTAAATATGCATTTGGAAAATAAGAGTGCATGCCAACTTTCAACATGTTGAGAGCTATTTTCGCCATCTTTAAGCCAAATCCTAACAAAACTGCATGATGCGGTCTCAGCTTGACCAAATTCTTGGAATTTAAACCTGATCATATGTTTGGATGCACATTCGATAGACAAGCATGCACGCCAGCTTTCGCAATGTTTCATGCTATTTTGACCCCCTTTAAGCCCAACCCTGTTGAAACCGCACGTCGGAGTTTCCGTTTCGAGCAGTTTCTTAGAATTTAGATTTGATCATAAATTTGGATGCCAATTTGATCAACAAGCGGGCATGCAAACTTTTGAGACATGCAAAAAGTATTTTCACACCCTTTAAGCCCAACCTTAGTAAAACTGCACAACGAAGTTTCACGTTTGACTAATTTCCCAAAATTAAAATTTAATCATAGATTTAAATCCACGTTTGGAAAATAAGAGTGAATGCCAACTTTCACGATGTTGAGAGCTATTTTTGCCATCTTTAAGCCAAACGCTAACAAAACTGCATGATGCAGTCCCAGCTTTGACCAAATTCTTAGAATTTAAACCTGATCATATGTTTGGATGCATATTGGATAGACAAGCATGTACGCCAACTTTCACGACGTTTCAAGCTATTTTGACCCCCTTTAAGCCCAACCCTGTTGAAACCGCCCGACGGAGCTTCCCTTTCGAGCAGTTTCTTACAAGTGTGCAGGCAAGCTTTTGAGACATTCCAAAATATTTTCACCCCCTTTAAGCCCAACCTTAGAAAAACCGCACAACGAAGTTTCACGTTTGACTAATTTCTCAAAATTAAAATTTAATCATAGATTTAAATCCGCATTTGGAAAATAAGAGTGGATGCCAACTTTCACGATGTTGAGAGCTATTTTCGCCATCTTTAAGACAAACCCTAACAAAGCATGATGTAGTCTCAGCTTTGACCAGATTCTTAGAATTTAAACTTGGTCATATGTTTGGATGCATATTGGATAGACAAGCATGCACGCCAACTTTCGTTACGTTTCAAGCTATTTTGACCCTCTTTAAGCCCAACCCTGTTGAAACCACACGATGGAGTTTCCCTTTCAAGCAGTTTTTTAGAATTTAAATTTGATCATAAATTTGGATGCCAATTTGATCAACAAGCATGCACGCAAACTTTTGAGCCATTCCAAAGTATTTTCACCCCCTTTAAGCCCAACCTTAGCAAAACCGCACAACGAAGTTTCACGTTTGACTAATTTCCCAAAAATTAAAATTTAATCATAGATTTAAATCCACATTTGGAAAATAAGAGTGCATTCCAACTTTCATGATGTTGAGAGCTATTTTCCCCATCTTTAAGCCAAACCCTAACAAAAATGCATGATGCAGTCTCAGCTTTGACCAGATTCTTAGAATTTAAACCTGATCATATGTTTGGATGCATATTGGATAGAGAAGCATGCACACCAACTTTCACGACGTTTCAAGCTATTTTGACACCCCTTTAAGCTCAACCTTGTTGAAACCGCACGGCGGAGTTTCCGTTTCGAGCAGTTTCTTAGAATTTAGATTTGATCATAAATTTGGATGCCAATTTGATCAACAAGCGGGCATGCAAACTTTTGAGACATACCAAAATATTTTCAGACCCTTTAAGCCCAACCTTAGTAAAACTGCACAACGAAGTTTCACGTTTGACTAATTTCCCAAAATTAAAATTTAATCATAGATTTAAATCCACGTTTGGAAAATAAGAGTGAATGCCAACGTTCACGATGTTGAGAGCTATTTTTGCCATCTTTAAGCCAAACGCTAACAAAACTGCATGATGCAGTCCCAGCTTTGACCAAATTCTTAGAATTTAAACCTGATCATATGTTTGGATGCATATTGGATAGATAAGCATGCACGCCAACTTTCGCAACGTTTCAAGCTATTTTGACCCCCTTTAAGCCCAACCCTGTTGAAACCACACGACGGAGTTTCCCTTTCGAGCAGTTTCTTAAAGTTTAAATTTGATCATACATTTGGATGCCAATTTGATCAACAAGCGTGCATGCAAACTTTTGAGACATTCCAAAATATTTTCACCCCCTTTAAGCCCAACCTTAGCAAAACCGCACAACGAAGTTTCACGTTTGACTAATTTCTCAAAAAAAAAAAATTAATCATAGATTTAAGTCCGCATTTGGAAAATAAGAGTGCATGCCAACTTTCACGATGTTGACAGCTATTTTCGCCATCTTTAAGCCAAACCCTAACAAAACTGCATGATGCAGTCTCAGCTTTGACCAGATTCTTGGAATTTAAACCTGATCATATGCCTTGATGCATATTGGATAGACAAGCATGCACGCCAGCTTTCGCGACGTTTCGAGCTATTTTGACACCCTTTAAGCCCAACCCTGTTGAAACCGCATGACGGAGTTTCCCTTTCGAGCAGTTTCTTGGAATTTAAATTTGATCATAAATTTGGATGCCAATTTGATCAACAAGCCTGCATGCAAACTTTTGAGACATTCCAAAATATTTTCACCCCCTTTAAGCCCAACCTTAGCAAAACCGCACAACGAAGTTTCACGTTTGACTAATTTCTCAAAATTAAAATTTAATCATAGATTTAAATCCGCATTTGGAAAATAAGAGTGCATGCCAACTTTAACGATGTTGACACCTATTTTCGCCATCTTTAAGCCAAACCCTACCAAAACTGCATGATGCAGTCTCAGCCTTGACCCGATTCTTTGAATTTAAACCTGATCATATGTTTGGATGCATATTGGATAGACAAGCATGCATGCCAACGTTCGCGACTTTTCAAGCTATTTTGACCCCCTTTAAGCCCAACCCTGTTGAAATCGCACAACGGAGTTTCCCTTTCGAGCAGTTTCTTAGACTTTAAATTTGATCATAAATTTGGATGCCAATTTGATCAACAAGCGTGCATGCAAACTTTTGAGACATTCCAAAATATTTTCACCCCCTTTAAGCCCAACCTTAGCAAAACCGCACAACGAAGTTTCACGTTTGACTAATTTCTCAAAATTAAAATTTAATCATAGATTTAAATCCGCATTTGGAAAATAAGAGTGCATGCCAACTTTCACGATGTTGAGAGCTATTTTCGCCATCTTTAAGCCAAACCCTAACAAAACTGCATGATGCAGTCTCAGCTATGACCAGATTCTTAGAATTTAAACCTGATCATATGTTTGGATGCATATTGGATAGACAGGCATGCACGCCAACGTTCGCGACGTTTCAAGCTATTTTGACCCCCTTTAAGCCCAACCCTGTTGAAACCGCACGACGGAGTTTCCCTTTCGAGCAGTTTCTTAGAATTTAAATTTGATCATAAATTTGGATGCCAATTTGATCAACAAGCGTGCATGCAAACTTTTGAGATATTCCAAAATGTTTTCACCCCCTTTAAGCCCAACCTTAGCAAAACCGCACAACGAAGCTTCATGTTTGACTAATTTCTCAAAATTAAAATTTAATCATAGATTTAAATCCGCATTTGGAAAATAAGAGTGCATGCCAACTTTCACGATGTTGAGAGCTATTTTCACCATCTTTAAGCCAAACCCTAAAAAAACTGCATGATGCAGTCAGCTTTGACCAGATTCTTAGAATTTAAACCTAGTCATATGTTTGGATGGATATTGGATAGACAAGCATGCACACCAACTTTCACAACGTTTCAAGCTATTTTGACACCTTTTAAGCCCAACCCCGTTGAAACCGCACGACAGAGTTTCCCTTTCGAGCAGTTTCTTAGAATTTAAATTTGATCATAAATTTGGATGCCAATTTGATCAACAAGCGTGCATGCAAACTTTTGAGACATTCCAAAATATTTTCACCCCCTTTAAGCCCAACCTTGGCAAAACCGCACAACGAAGTTCCACGTTTGACTAATTTTTCAAAATTAAAATTTAATCATAGATTTAAATCCGCATTTGGAAAATAAGAGTGCATGCCAACTTTCACGATGTTGAGAGCTATTTTCGGCATCTTTCAGCCAAACCCTAACAAAACTGCATGATGCAGTCTTAGCTTTGACCAGATTCTTAGAATTTAAACCTGATCATATGTTTGGATGCATATTGGATAGACAAGCATGAACGCCAACTTTCGCGACGTTTCAATCTATTTTGACCCCCTTCAAGCCCAACCCTGTTGAAACCGCACGACGGAGTTTCCCTTTCGAGCAGTTTCTTAGAATTTAAATTTGATCATAAATTTCAATTTCAATTTGATCAACAAGCGTGCATGCAAACTTTTGAGACATTCCAAAATATTTTCACCCCCTTTAAGCCCAACCTTAGCAAAACCGTACAAGGAAGTTTCATGTTTGACTAATTTTTCAAAATTAAAATTTAATCATAGATTTAAATCCGCATTTGAAAAAAAAGAGTGCATGCCAACTTTCATGATGTTGAGAGCTATTTTTACCATCTTTAAGCCAAACCCTTACAAAACTGCATGATGCAGTCTCAGCTTTGACCAGATTCTTAGAATTTAAACCTGATCATATGTTTGGACGCACATTGGATAGACAAGCATGCACGCCAACTTTTGCGACGTTTCAAGCTATTTTGACACCCTTTAAGCCCAACCCTGTTGAAACCACACGACGTAGTTTCCCTTTTGAGCAGTTTCTTAGAATTTAAATTTGCTCATAAATTTGGATGCCAATTTAATCAACAAGCGTGCATGTAAACTTTTGACACATTCCAAAATATTTTCACCCCCTTTAAGGCCAACCTTAGCAAAACCGCACAACGAAGTTTCACGTTTGACTAATTTCTCAAAATTAAAATTTAATCATAGATTTAAATCTACATTTGGAAAATAAGAGTGCATGCCAACTTTCACGAGTGCATGCCAACTTTCACGATGTTGAGAGCTATTTTCGGCATCTTTAAGCCAAACCCTAAAAAAACTGCATGATGAAGTCTCAGCTTTGACCAAATTCTTAGAATTTAAATCTGATCATAGGTTTGGATGCATATTGGATAGACAAGCATGCACGCCAACTTTCATGACGTTTCAAGCTATTTTGACCCCCTTTAATCCCAACCCTGTTGAAACCGCACGACGGAGTTTCCCTTTCGAGCAGTTTCCTAAAATTTATATTTGATCATAAATTTGGATGCCAATTTGATCAACAAGCGTGCATGCAAACTTTTGAGACATTCCAAAATATTTTCACCCCCTTTAAGCCCAACCTTGGCAAAACCGCACAACGAAGTTCCACGTTTGACTAATTTTTCAAAATTAAAATTTAATCATAGATTTAAATCCGCATTTGGAAAATAAGAGTGCATGCCAACTTTCACGATGTTGAGAGCTATTTTCGGCATCTTTAAGCCAAACCCTAAAAAAACTGCATGATGAAGTCTCAGCTTTGACCAAATTCTTAGAATTTAAATCTGATCATAGGTTTGGATGCATATTGGATAGACAAGCATGCACGCCAACTTTCATGACGTTTCAAGCTATTTTGACCCCCTTTAATCCCAACCCTGTTGAAACCGCACGACGGAGTTTCCCTTTCGAGCAGTTTCCTAAAATTTATATTTGATCATAAATTTGGATGCCAATTTGATCAACAAGCGTGCATGCAAACTTTTGAGACATTCCAAAATATTTTCACCCCCTTTAAGCCCAACCTTGGCAAAACCGCACAACGAAGTTCCACATTTGACTAATTTCTCAAAATTAAAATTTAATCATAGATTTAAATCCGCATTTGCAAAATAAGAGTGCATGCCAACTTTCACGATGTTGAGAGCTATTTTCGCCATCTTTAAGCCAAACCCTAACAAAACTACATGATGCAGTCTTAGCTTTGACCAGATTCTTAGAATTTAAACCTGATCATATGCTTGGATGTATATTGGATAGACAAGCATGCACGCCAACTTTCGCGACGTTTCAAGCTATTTTGACCCCGTTTAAGCCCAACCCTGTTGAAACCGCACAACGGAGTTTCCCTTTCGTGCAGTTTCTTAGAATTTAAATTTGATCATAAATTTGGATGCCAATTTGATCAACAAGCGTGCATGCAAACTTTTGAGACATTCAAAAATATTTTCACCCCCTCTAAGCCCAACCTTAGCAAAACCGCACAACGAAGTTTCACGTTTGACTAATTTCTCAAAATTAAAATTTAATCACAGATTTAAATCCGCATTTGGAAAATAAGAGTGCATGCCAACTTTCACGATGTTGAGAGCTATTTTCCCCATCTTTAAGCCAAACCCTAACAAAACTGCATGATGCAGTCTCAGCTTTGACCAGATTCTTAGAATTTAAACCTGATCCTATGTTTGGATGCATATTGGATAGACAAGCATGCACGCCAACTTTCGCGACATTTCAACCTATTTTGACCCCCTTTAAGCCCAACCCTGTTGAAACCACACGACGGAGTTTCCCTTTCGAGCAGTTTATTAGAGTTTAAATTTGATCATAAATTTGGATGCCAATTTGATCAACAAGCGTGCATGCAAACTTTTGAGACATTCCAAAATATTTTCAACCCCTTTAAGC
>LPNX010686091.1:110152-151349 GCA_001517045.1 Pseudotsuga menziesii | reverse complement strand
CCGACACCAATCTCATCACCATGTTTAGAATTGCTTGAATTCCAATTCCATTTACTCTTCTTAGATGTGTCTTCAAGCATCTTCTTAGATTCAGACAAAATACTTGTAAATCTAGTCCTCTTAGCCTAAATATCCAACACAGTAGGTCCGCGTCAGAATTGAACTCCCTGTACAGGTACGTGCCTGAAGGATAAAGAAAGAAAACAATTCTTTAGGAGCCCAATCCTTTTCAACCAACAATCATATATAACTCAGTGACTTCAACTTGGTGAGACCTCTGGCCCAATCAATTATCATGACCTTTGATTCGCCAAAAATAGAAAGCTAGAGAATTTTTTATTTTTTTTTGCGAACCATAAAAGCCTCCATAAGGCTAAAAGTTCATGCAATTGCTTTGTTGGATCTATGAAGATCGAGGTGCATGGCACTAATATTACTAATAGAAGGTAGACAACTTACAAAAATTACACTACATTGCCAAATTTGCAATTTTCCATGACACAATTAAAAATGACTAACATAAATGACTAATTCATATTCTTCTAGCTAGTCATTTTTTATGACGTGACTAAATTAGTCGTTAATTTTAGTCGTTTATAGTTGAGTCAATCAAAATTGCTCATATTTAGTAGTAAATCACTTGGAAAACCTGTGGTGACTAGAATTTTTAGTCACCTAGTAGCTAATTCCTCATTTTGTACTAGTGACCGCGACACACACACACACACTCTCCTGACCTCTGTCTGAGAGCCACCTCGGTTTGCATGCCTCTGCCGCACTGAATCGCAAGTCTCTGCCGCGATCTATCCCACGCATGTATTGGTATGTTTGAGAGCCTTCTGCTCCATCCATACTGCGCGGATGACCTTTGGACCACTGTCCACCATCCTGACATGGGGCACCGCCTGTACCACTGCAATCGGTTGACCATACTGGAGTTTTGTTTAAACTCTTTTCTAACTCCTTAAAACAATGAAAAGATAGCCGAGCACAGATGCTTCCTTTCCCACTTGCTAAAGTTTAGGAAAGGGTGTCTACATCATCTTGTTTACCTCCTTTTGCGGACCATGTAGACCATCAATTGAAAGTGACCACCTTGGCATATTCAAGCCAAGACCGTACCCCTCTACATACTTTTATACTTTCTCGGGCAAAGGGGTCACACTTTACAAAAAATCTCACCATGGGTTGTCATTAAGCTCTTTTCCAGCCTTCTCATCAAGAAAATATTGCTGAGCAAACTTGGTTTCGTTCATGCTCGTAAAAGTATCTAGATGACCGTCCAGTCAGTATAGCTTTAACCTTTTTCGGCCTGAGTAGACTACCAATGGTAAAGAAGTCTCTCATCCCCCAAAGGATGGGCGAGATATCCTATGTATACTTTTATCCCTTTTCGGGCACATGAGACTACCAACGAAAAGGAGCCCCCACTAGAGTATTCTTCGTACTTTCAGACTCTCTAAATGTGAAAGCACCATCGATCATTTACTTTCTTGGGCTTGCCAAAAATCCACGAGATCATACCACAACGGTGTCCCTAGACACCACCCCACAGAAAAAAGTTTGGCAGCATTCCCACATTGGGTCACCTTTGTTTAGAGTACTCTGCAATGTGTCTTCCTTGGATCCCATCAGAATCAAAAGTGTCCACCTCCTCCAAGTATTTCCCATCCACAGTGACATTCCCGGTATTACAACTATGATCCCATTCCCATGAGTTGGTTTCATTTGCTGGCTGGTCCACCCTGCCATCATACTCTAAACAAAGGAAGTTTGAGTCTACTATACTCCCCCTACCCTTGTTCAACTCTTTCCCTTCCCCCTCCTTCCCCCCCCATTTAGTGGGCCAGTACTCAGATTGTCTCACACCTTTTGGTTATATCCCTTGTGCTTCTGGTCACGGAAACACCATTTCCTTGACTAGGGGTAGGTCTCCCTCTGTCGATGACAACACACATATTCCAGAGGATAGACCCAGAGGTCCCTATATCTTGGTTTCATTAACCTCATTGATGAGTTCCTTGGACCACTTGAGAGGAGTCCTTAGTGCCTCTCAGGATGGTTGTTTCTCATGTACTCGACTCCAACTACATCATCGCACCATTGAGATTCGTACAGGGTTTGGTCCACACAGTACTTGGTCAAAGACCCCAAATGTCACCCGACTTTAACACATTTATGAGTCCACTCGAGGGACATAAATAGGTTATGTCCCTTGTGATTTTCGGGTCGCGTTGGAGACAGTGTTCAAAAGCCCCAGCAGTGCTTCGATATACCTTTACGATTTATGCAACATACTTGTACCATAGAGACTCTAACTCTCAATCAGCGAGTCCATACAGCTATGTACCGTTCCATATCCAGCACACTATCAGTCATGAAGATATAGCATTCCATGAGAATGCCATATGTCCAATGTACTAGATCAGCATTGTATTCAGCCTCACATTGAGGCAACCATCATTGTATCATCAGTTGTATATGATCGACTCTTGTATTTTAGAGCATAGATCAAATTATTCTTTTGACATTGTCATGAGCATGGGGATGCCTACCTCATCCATATACATGTCACACATTATTTGTATCTCACCCATTGATGGGAACCATATTAATACAAAAACCAAAAGCCACCATGCCCCAGCCCCGAAAGCACCACCTCTACGCAGCAAATCCTATGATTTCTGTCGGCCATACGATGAGCTCCTGCCCTCACACATCAGGGGGCAATCTGTGTACCCAAAAAATCCCTCACTTAGCTCTACATGGCCTACACCACCCAAGGACACCCATTCACGACCCTCCATTAGACCCCCACACCCTAAAAAAGGCTTAAGAATGAAGAAAAGGGCTTAAAAACCCCAAAAAGGAGCCAAAAATAACTCTTCTAGGGGCTAACGCCTCCAAAAAGGGGCTAAAAACCCTCAATGGAGCCTAAAACCCTAAAAGGAGCTAAAGTCTGGGCAGAAGGGGCTAAAAGCCCAAAAAAGGGGCTAAAGCCTAGACCAAGGGCTTAAAACCCTAAAACCCCAAAAAAGCTATAAAAGGAGGGTGGGGGGTCACTCTCAAAGACACACCTCTCTTGGATATTGTTATGTTGCCCGTGGATGCCTTGAGACCTCTTTTCCTCTCAAGCCACCCACATCCCCCTCTCTTCCACTCATCTGCCCCATTGATCCATAGCTCCTCCATTGCTGAGTGAGATAGAGAGGTGATCCTTCTAGCTAGGGCATGGTAGCCCATTTCACCAAAGGATAGGTATAATCTTGTTTTTTTTATGCATTTTTCTTTAGTAGTTTAGTTGATTTCTAACCCATGTTTGTTTGCAGGTTTGTTTATTAACATGCTTTGCAGGTTTATTTCTATTCATTAGTTGTTTGCAGGTAGCCAAGGTGGAGCCCTAACCTTGTTTGCAGAGGGGCTCACGACCATTCTTTCTTGTTCTTTGCTGTCTGTTAGTTCCGATTCCTTTACTGCATTTCCCACATGCAGGACCCTGCCCTTCTGTCCTATAGATAGAAGGGAGCGATTCCTGCCCCTGTAGCAAGGAGAAATCCCTGCTACAGGAAGCATTAGTCATCATATTGACTTGATAACTGGTGCAACTTTACCTAATAAGACAACATACATATTAACCCCTCAAGAGAATAAAGAAATCAAGAAACAGGTTTAGGAGTTGTTGGAGAAAGGATTAGTGAAGGAGAGTTTGGGTCCTTGTGCAATACCCACTGTGCTTATCCCAAAGAAGGACAATGGATGGCGAATGTGAAGTGACTCCAGAGCAATTAATAATATCACTATCAGGTACATATTTCCTTTACCCTGTATTGATGATTTGATGGATTTTTTGAGTGGTTCAAAGTATTTTTGAAAGATAGATTTGAAAAGTGGTTATCATCAAATAAGAATAAGAGAAGGGGATGGATGGAAAATTGCATTTGTTAGAATAATCAACCCATAGTTTACCCACTTAGACATTAATTCATTTATTTTTGTCTTATTTTCCTAGTTCATGTGTCCCACCTTGTGCAAGTTGCTAATTGCCTATCCATAGAGGTCAAAATTGCCATATTTGACCCATGTAGCGCTTGGGAAAGCCTTAGGAATCAAATCTACTTTATTCCTAGCCTCCTAGGTGCCTATCTGCTTTTTCTGCTTTACTGCCTGCTTTTTCAGTGTTTTAAGGCACATAGGAAAGCAAGACTAGGTGAGGTGAACTAGTTTTTTGTCCTCTTCATCCTCCACTCTTTTCTCCATGCAAAAGCATGTATGAGCTGCCATTCTGCTACTCTTTAGCTTGCCCATGCGCCCTTGCCAATTCGTGAGCTCCATGACAGATTTGGGATCATCTTTTTACACCTATGGGGGATTTGCCTATTTTGAGTAAGCCTGCTTTATGCTAGTTTTGGATGCCTCCTTATGCATTCGACCTCTTGATGTATTCTATATATTCAGCAACCTTTGTTATTACAGGTTTGGCTATTGTACACCCAGTTAATATAATTTTGTGTTACAGCTCCATATTCAGTCTCTCTTGTTAGCAATTTTGCATGATCAATTGATAATTGTTGTGGGTAAAATTAATCTATTGCTGGCCTGAATTTCTACAGCATTCAAGACTAATGATGCATTTTATGAATGGTTAGTAATTCCATTTGGGATTACTAATGCACCAAATACTTTTATGAGATTGATGAATGAGGTCTAGAAGGAATACGCTGGAATATTTGTGATAGTGTATCTTGATGATATTCAAATTTTTAGTCAGAATAGAGAAGAACATTTGAGACATCTTAAGATGGTGTTGAAAACCTTGCAAAAGGAGAAGTTGTTGATAAATATGAAAAAGTGTAGTTTCCTGAAGAAAGAGTTGATTTATTTAGGATTCATAGTTTCAGAAGAAGGGTTGAAGATGGATCCAGATAAGGTGCAAGCAATTTTAAGTTGGCCAGTTCCAAGGAGTGCATATGAGGTAAGAAGTTTTCATGGTTTTGCAATATTTTATAGAAAATCCATCAGGAATTTTAGTCAAATTTGTGCACCTATAATAGACACTTTCATGGAATGTAGACAAAGTTTTAAGTCGACAGATGCAGCTGATAGAAATTTTAAATTGTTGAAGAAGAAGATCACTAAGAATCCTGTTCTAGCTTTTCCAAGTTTTGATAAGGTTTTTCAGGTAGAGACAGATGCTTGTGGGACAACAGTAGGGACTATTCTGAGTCGAGAATAGAGACCAGTTGCATACTTCAGTGAGAAGTTGAATGAGAAAAAAAAGAAGTATTCCTCATATGACAAAGAGTTTAATGTTGTTGTGCAATCTCTTAAGAAATGGAGACATTACTTGATGCCTAAAGAGTCTGTATTATATCTTGATAATCATGCTTTATAGTTTATAAATAGTCAGCCTAAATTGAATCAGAAGCATGCTAAGTGGGTGGAATTTTTGTAGAACTTTACCTTTGTGATCAAGCATACAAGTGGAAAATCTAATAAAGTTGTTGATGATTTAACTAGAGTAAGTTTTCTCTTGCAAGAGATTAAGGTCAGTACTCTGGGATTTGAAAATTTGATTGATATGTTTAAGGAAGATGTGGATTTCAAATATGTATATGCAACTAGTGAGAATTCAATTACCCATAATAGAAGCAAATGGTTAGACTACATGTTACATGAAGGATTTCTATTAAAAAATAGTAGGTTATGTATTCTAAAGTGTTCTATGAGAGAAATTTTGATACAGGAGAAACACAATGGATGTTTGTTAGGAAATTTTGGATAGGAAAAAACATTTTCTCATGTGATTACTTCCTATTTTTGGGTAGGAATGCAGCATGATGTAAAGAAATTTGTTGGAAAATAGAGGATATGTCAACATGCCAAAGGGAGAAGACAAAATACTAGACTATATCAACCCCTACCTATTCAAACTAGGCCTTGGGATTACATCAGTATGGATTTTGTTCTGGGATTTCCTAGAACTCAAAGGAGAAATGATTCTATTTATGTTGTAGTGGATAGGCTTTCAAAAATGGATCATTCTATTTCTTGTAAGAATACCAATAACACAACAAATATTGCTCACTTATTCTTTTTAGAAATTGTGAAATTGCATGGTTTACCTTTAAGCATTGTGTCTGACAGGGATACTAAATTTGTTGGTCATGTTTGGAGAACTCTATGGAAGAAGTTGGGTACCAATCTTAGTTTTAGCTATGCTTATCATCATCAGACTGATGGTAAGACTGAAGTGGTAAATAGGAGTTTGGGAAACATATTGAGAAGTCTTGCGTATGAAAATACGAAGCAGTGGGACTTAGCTCTTTCTCAAGCTGATTTTGCTTATAATGATTCACTTAACAGAAGTATAGGTATGAGTCATTTTCAAATTGTATATGGAATGAACCCAAGAGGAGTATATGAACTTAGAAATTTGGGAGGAAAGGAAAGAATAAGTGCATATGGTGAAAATTTGGCATCCAATATGCATGAGCTACAAGAGGATGTGAAGAAGAAATTACAGGAAACTACAGGAAAATACAAACAGAGAGCATATATGAAAAGAAAGGAAGTCAATTTTCAAGTTGGAGATTTAATAATGGCCTATCTTATGAAAGAGAGGTTTCCTAAGAGAACCTACAATAAATTAAAGCTTAAAAATATTGGACCTTGTAAAATTGTAAGGAAGTTTTATGCAAATGCCTATGAAATAGAACTTCCTTCTGATCTTCACATTTCTCCTATTTTTAATGTTTCAGATATATATCTTTTTAAATATTCAGGTGTTTATGCAGAAGAAACAACTTCATATGGAAATGGTTCCTCTATTGATTGGAAAGGATAGTTACCACAGAAGGAACAATCCATAATTGAAGTTATCCTTGACAAAATGATTTCCAGGAGTACCAGGGCAAGGATTATTTTCAGTATTTAGTCAAGTGGAAGGATCGGCCTTCTGAAGATGCAGCGTGGATGATAGAACTATTGATATCGTAATTGATATCATAACTATTGATATTTGATGAAGGTCCTAATGTCAATTGAGGTCTTGACCATTTATAAAATCCTCTGCAAATTGCTGACATTATTATTTCTCCTCTTGGTGGCTTAAAACCTCTCATATTTAGACAAGAGTAATTTTAGAGACATAGGAACCTTGGATGAAAGTTTATTTTCTCTAAATGTTTCTAGCCACTAGTTAGGCTCATAATTAGGAGCTAAGTTCTAAGTAAGAGAATATATTTTTAACTATATTAACATTAAATATATGTCGAAGTGTAGAGACATGTTTGTTTGAAAGAATATATCAAATTTGGGGGTCGATGCAAGCTAATTCCTCCCTCTCATGACACATTAGTTGCAATGAAAATATGAAAAAAACAATAATATGTTAAGTAATATGAATATTAAAGGTACATGCACAACTTATAATAATATAATGTAAACATATCAAACATAGAAAATCAAATAAGGTTTAAGATATGTAACTTTTATTTATGGAAAATGGGTATACCTCAAATAAATTCACTTTATTGTAACATTGCTATGTTATTTTTCTCTAAAACATATTACATACGCTCACATTAAGAGCACTCTTTAGTATCAAATGGTGGAATTCTCGAACAAAAATTGTGCACTTGTACATAATCGTTGGTTCTCGTCAATCAGAACTTTTCCATATTTTTTAATGCTAATTTTATATTTATTTAAAATTAATAAAGTCAATGAAGCCTTGAAATACCGAGTTCAAATGTTAAGGATGGGTTTGAGGCTCTTAAATTAACCAAACAATATTTTATTTTTTTATTGTGTAGGTCTCCATCTATACTTATGCAACATACAATTTGTTTTCCAAATGGGTAAGGTATTAAAAAATTACACCATAAATAAAATTCCTACGTATTTTATAACTATGATATACATAAAAATAAAAAACAAAAAACATCTATATGAAATATGTAGACAAATATCTATAAGTGTGTGCAGTTTCATAAGCAATTAATATATGGTTTATATTTAAAATCATGGTTGAGAATTGCCTTAAGAATAGGGAGATGGGAAAATGGGTTTTCTTTTGTTTATGTAGCCCAAACCTATATGTTTTTCATTCTGAATCTGAAACCAAAGAATACAAGTCATCCAATACGTAGATGAATAGAGGCAATCCTGCCATTTGTTTAGTTCAAAGGAACATGTGAACATTATTAAGATCTGCACATGTTAATAATGTGTGTGCATTCCTTGTGCCAAAGAGGCGCATTATACAACCTGATAGTGGGATATATGTAAGTAATTATGTGATAATTTGATCTGCAGCATGATCTAGGATCCCAAGAGACTCTCACAATTCGAATTACTTGCAAAAACCAGGAAACATGCTTGAAAAAGGAAGAATTTTACATACACATGTGCACAGAAACTGGATATTATTGAACTGTATACAATATAAATGTGTTAATAACAAGTATATATTATATATGGATCAATTCATGAGGCTTAGGAATCTAAATTTGAGTGTACATGTGAAATGGCCAAGATTGGCCTCAATCCCCCTTAGGTGGACCAAGCAAGCTCCAACTCAGCCCAAACAATCACGAAACAAGGTGTGGATGTAGATGAAGTGTGTTGGGGAAATAATGAATCCATGGCATGCTTGGGTGAGCAAGTATAGGTGTGTCGGAGGCTCCCGGTGACAATAAATGCTCCTAAAAGAGCCAAAATGGACAAAAATACACATAAGCGCCCCCTAGTCAAACCCAGATCACCCAAATAAAGGATGTAGCATCCCACAAAATTAAATGAGGGAGAAAATGTGTTGGGTTGACCAACTATAGCACTGGTGTAGGTGTGAAAGGCCTGTAAATAACCAGTTCACTTCCTAGGCAAATTCCCTAAGTCTAAAGTATAGCAACTTAATGCTAAGAAGCAAATGAAATTGACTAAGGTTATAAACCAAGGTACTAAGTGTTGGATTACTAATCTAAAACCCTCCCTTAACCATCACTTTGTACAACTCATAAAAAATATTATTGGAGACCTTGGAAACAAAGGCTCAAGTCACCTCATTACAAACATAAATTTATTTGTCCATGTAAAAGTGAGGAAAAGAGGAAAACCTCATGGGACAAAACCTCCCCTCAAAAATGGACATTGGACTGAAAACCTATAACTGAATGGAAGCCATCACCATCCATCACTCACTCCAAGAAATGATATCAAGTATGTGAAGGTATTCTCAGTAAAAATCTTGGTGAATATGTCAACAATTTTCTCGGTGGATGGGCAATACAACAAGTCAATCACCCTGTCATGCACTAAGCCCCGAATTTAGTGCATATGGATCTATATGTGATTTGTTCTCTGCCTCTGTATGAGATCTGTAGATATATTGATGGCACTTTGATTATCACACCAAATGGTAGTGGGTGGACCAAATGTAACATCAAGCTCCCAAAGAATGCCTTACAACCACACACATTGTGTGGCTGCATTCACTACTCTCCTGTATTTGGCCTCTGCTAAAGAAAAAGAAATTATGTGTTGTTTCTTACTAGACCAGAAAATAGGATCATAAAAGTAATTAAAAAAAACATGAAGTGTACTTTCTATCATTGGTATCTCCATTGCAATCCGAATCAGAAAATCCAACTAGTTATAGTGAAGAACTAGCTGCATAGTGTACGCCGAAACGCTTTGTTCCCTGAACATATTAAAGGATATTTTTGGATTCCTTACAATGAACCTCATGTCAATGATGCATATACCTTTCTACAACACTAAAAACATAATCTAAATAAGGTCTGGTATGTGTAAGGTACAGCAAACTACCAACTAGCTTCCCATACAGTGAACAGTCTACCAAAGGGGAATCACCAAATTCACCTAGTTTTATGCTAGAAATAAATGGGAACCTGGCTGCCTTACAATCATCCATATTTAACTTTATTAGAAGGTATGAATCATACTTATTTTGTATGAGCATTATTCCTCTTTCATATTTCTCAATTTCCAATCCTAGAAATTGTTTTAGCAATCCTAGATCTGTCATTGAAAACTCACTATGTAGAGATGCCTTAATTGATCCAATTTTTTTGGTGTAGATCCCTATAATTAAGAGGCCATATACATACCATAAAATAACCTGAAATACATCATCATTTTTTCTGCAAATACACATTTGGATCAGATTTGTATCGAATGAAACCAATTGAGAGAAAAAAGCTATCAATTTTAGCATACCAAGCCTTTGGGGATTGCTTGAGCCGATGGAGTGACTTATTCAAACTACAAAAAAGGGAAGGATCCTCTTGGAAAAATTTAGTTTTCTACATGTAGATATATTCTTTTAGTTCACCATGGATGAATGCACTCTTTACATCCATGTGGTGAACCTCCCAACAGTTACTAGTAGCAATGACTAGAACTATCCTGATTGAATCCATCTTTGCAACCGGTGAAAAGGTCTCGGTGTAGTCCACTCCTTGGACATGAGAGTATCCCTTAAAAAATATTATGGACTTGTACATAACATAAGAACCAGCTGCAGTAATTTTGGTTCTAAATACCCACTTGCATTGCAAAATATTCCTCTTGGGAGGCAAGGGAACCAATTCCCATGCCTCATTCTCTTAGAGAGAATTGAATTCATCTTGCATGGCTGATTGCCACCTTGGATCATGAAAAATTCCTCATATTACTGTGGATCATATCCAATCATAATATAACAGTACTCAAGAAGAGAAATTTCACTTTCATAAGAAGCATTGTGAAATTGGAATCTTGTTTTCCTAGGATCTAGAGGATTTCTTACTAGATCCTCAACAACTTGTATAGTTTTCTAAGCCCATTTGGGCCTTGAAGGTGCATCATGTACATAAATTTAATCATCAGACATGTCATTATCAGAACTATCATAAAAATCAGATTTTGAATCATTACTTACATCATCATGGTGTTGGGGAGAAGAGCATTCCCCCGGTGCAAGCTCAAAATCTGGTATGATCTCCTCTTCGAATTGCACACTCCTCTCAATGAAAGTCTTGTGTGTGGATGTATAAAAGAGATTATAGCCTTTGTGTATTCACCATAACCAACCATGATACATTATTTTATATGTGTCTGCAATGCCTTCCTCTTTTCTGATGGAATTTGAGCCCATGCCCATGAGCCAAAAATTCTGAAATGTGAGACATTTGGTTTGTGGCCAAACCAAGCATCGTAGGGAGTTTTTCCTTTGATTGATTTATGTAATGTCCTTTTCTGAACATATGCAACACAATTAATGGAATCAGCCCATATCTTGGGACTTATATCCTTTTCCTTAATCATCCATGTGGCCATGTCTTTGAGAGCCATATTTTCCCTCTATGCCACAAGATTTTGCTGTGATGTGTAGGGGACCGAACGTTGCATTTGGATGCCACATTACTCACAAAGATGCTACAGATTTTTATTGACATATTCTTAAGGAATTTTATCTTAAGAATTTTTATCCTATTCCCACTTTGGTTCTTGTTGCTGCCTTTCACACACCTGGCTCATGTGGTAGAAATCTTCAAGCCACTTGGTGTGTCCTTGGGGGCAAGTCTTGAGTTAAGGCTATCACCTTGTTCTTGACTCCTCCATTTAGGCTCAACTCCTAACGAAGCCAAGGGGGGTAGACCCTATTAAGTTAATAAGGCAAAATTATTTAGTACGGTGATGTTAAATTGAATGAGTTACTTAGGAGTTTGAAATTTAACCATAAACAACCATAGATGACAAGATACAAAATGAGTGCACGAAAGCACAATGCTAAGACACAATATATATATATATATATATATATAGCAAGAAAATAACAAGTGCCTTCAAATGGAGTCAAAAGATAATCAATGTACTTGCATGTGCTTGCATGTGCTTGGAGTGAAAGTTTTTGTGATTGCCTCTTGGTACATTTTAAGTTAAAGTGAAATATGAGTTGATTAAAATTAGGCGAAGGGGTGGGGGGGGGGACTCCAGATATACTCGAGAGTACTTGGAGTATGTCCAAAACTAAATCGTCACGGCTACCCACAAGGAATATGTGGGATGAATGGAGTCCCTGGGGCTATTGTTCATAACGCACCTATTAGGGTGTGACAGAGATCGGCGCCTCGAGGTCACTTTTCAGGAGTTCCCGTTTCCTTTGGGTATTTTGCAACCGTAATGGTTTGATCTAGGTGTTGGATTTTCACCTGATGGTTTCTCAATTTTGGAGAGTGAATCCTAATTATTCTTGTCTATCAAGTGCTTTTTATATCTTGATTGATCGGATGAACCGCATCCAAGTGCAGAGCATACACGCCGGAGTCTTGTCAATTTTAGTAAATTTTGAGATGGGTGTTCTTGTTAAAAAGAAAACCCTCCAGGAACCTCTTTCAATCCAAGTGAATCTCAACTAGGGAATCAAGGAGGGGTTAATTTTATAATAGATGATGAAACAATTGATAAAAAGGAAAACACAGATACACAATTCTGGTTTTCTTATTAGTCCTACCACGCATCTCTTTCCCCTTCGGGTCAATCGAGAAGTCGTGGGGTAAGTATTAAGATTACTTTAAAATCTCAAATATGGAATATGGAAATGATAATAAATCAAAGTATACTACCCTATATATTATAACTACGCTATATTGAAAAGAGATGAACAAAAAGTAAAAAATTAACACCGACGCAAATCCCCCCAGGGGGGGTGGTGAATAAGCTCGAAAGAGCCTATTTGAAAGGACCTCTTCTTTTTATTAGCATCAATTTACAATATCAACAAATTGAAATTGATGCACTTTGGTCCTTGTTATCTGGGATCCAAAGGCTTACAACAAGCTTGTAACAAGATTGAATTAAAACACAGTGGTGGGGAAAGCTTCTGAGAAGCTTTGGTTCATCCAAGAGTCAGAAATTTGGCAAAGTCTCCTTTTCTTTTATGTTAGACCTGCTAAAAAATAGAGATCAATTAAAATCAAATGTTCCCAAACACACTTTAAAAGTGTTTTGGGTCACCATGCTAATTACCGAAAAAAACTAAGTAAAAATTGTTAAACAGGGGTAATCTAATTTTTGCAAAAAGGAACCAAGGAAAGCAAGCTTTCCTTGGGATCTTGGCTTGCTGTTTGGGAAGCCAATGAGATGTGCACTTTTATTGCATAATTTAAATCTTTGAAGAACAAAAAAGGAAGCGACCTTATGAGCAAGCTTTAGCTCTATGCTTTAGCTACTTGCAAAAAGGGAATTTCCTACACCTAGATCTATCTTTATGAACTGATATTCTTTATGAAATTATAGATATAAGGAGAAAAACTCTTATAAAATAGATCTAACAATATATATTCAATTCTTAGAACTAGATCTGATCATAAGAGGAAGATACAGGTAACTGGAAGAATGATTTTAATAGAAGGGAGGAAGAGAAGGGGAAAGGCCCGTTGTTGGATGGATTTGCAATGGAAACTTGTTAGTGGAATACAGAGGGGAAATTCCTTCACAAAGTTTTTGGATGTACATTGGATTTAAAATAGATCCACAGCTCGTCTAATCCTTGCTACCTGAAAGCTAAACACACAATCCTGCACGAAACCTCATGAGATCTGGATATATATATGAAAAAGAGACAAGAATTACATGCAAATAAACTTATTAAACATGTATAATATAGATACTCAAACATATATGCTATGAGATATAGAAAAAACAAGTAACCTTACTTGCCCAACTATACTCTTATTGATTCAGCTGAATCGTTCAAGCCAGACAGGGTTCAGATGCAGAAATTGAGAGAAAAGCTGGCAACATCAATAGCTGTAAGACAATGCTTATTCCACACACATGAGAGAATTACACCATTTGGCCTCCAAAGCTTCTTTATTGCAACAATCAAAAGATTACAACAGTATTACAATAGCAAGCCCTTCAATCCAACTCTAACTAGCTTGGAAGAGGGAGCTTGTTCCTTGATTTATACAAAAACCAGGAGATCTAGCCCACGGGGGGTGCAAATCCCAAGGAGACAAATAAAATCAGCTGATGGAGAGTCAATCAATGTAGATATGAAGCTGAACTAAGCCTACTTGTCAACCGGGGGGCTGATTGAGCTAACACATCAACCCATAAACTGACACATCAGTCCATAGAGCACCCAGGAGAGTCCACACATGTGGAGGAGAGAGAGAGGGCGCAATTCCCCATAAAAGATGCTAAAGATCAACTCTGGATCTGATTTGATCACCTCCTTCAGTCAAGGATTTGTCAGATCCAGTCAATCTGGTTCATATCTGACTGATTTCAATCAAATCGGCTAAGAATCCACTGATCTATGATTCTGGATTTGCTCCATTATTCATCAATTTATTAATTAAAATAATCAATAAATGGTTTTTTGGGGTTTTCTGACCCGAGTGATGGAAAATCACTCAAAACTAGGAAATAGTGGGTCCATGGGTTTACATGGTGCTCTTAGCTTGAAAATGAGCACCTACATGACTGAAACTGATTATTTGGCCCACTTTTATTACAAAATGAATTTTTCCAATTAAACTATTAAAAAATAGCCTAAGTTTTGGAAAAATTAAATTTTAATAAAAACCACTGAAAAAACTAAAAATTTGAAAAATTGAAAAAACCTAGGGGGAATTAGACATGTTCATATGACTCGACCATGATGTCTAGCATGTTTATACATTGACACATAGACTCTAATAACCTCAATAGGCCTAAATTCCAAGCCAACCACCCCAACTTTGGAGGTATGGAGTGAAAAACTTAGAAATTATCAGTCGTTTATTCAACAACCAATAATAGCCAAGGGAAAAAACACCCTGGGCTGATCGGATTGACAAATAAAGTCTAAGAGACCGAGTTTTTTTACATACACTATCATGCTAGAACATTTATTACAATTCCCCCATGGGGTATGAACATGTGATATAGTACAACAAGGCTTCCCAGAAGCAAGACTGAAGGTCTTCTGAAGTCTAAATAAGTTATCCCTGTCCGGTTCATCAGGCTCACTTGATCAAAAACCACTAAGTACAACTTAGGTGGTAGCAGTTCTCCACTAAGGCCTTCCAAATCTTCAATGTCTCAGAATTCATATTTTAACTTAAGGAAGTATATCCAACAGAATCTCAAGTAGTCATCTATGAAAGTGAGAACATATCTTGATCCTCCATAGGAGGGAGTGAGAAGAGGAACAATGAGGTCTGAATGTACCAATCCAAGTGTTTGTGTGGATCTCCTTGCCTTCCCCTTCTCATATTTGCACTCTGGATTCTTTCCCACTACACAACCAATCGTAAGCTCCATTGGAAGATTTGATTGAAGGAAGCCCTTCCACCATCTCATACTTGTTCAGTGCTTGAAGATACTTGTGGTTCATGTGTCCAAATATTTCATACCATATATTGGAGGTCTCATTGGAATGAGATAGGAATGCTTTCCCTCTAGAATTAGGAATAAATTTTGAGAACATATACATTCTAGCTTGGTGGTATGCATACCCCAATGCCACAAATTTTTTGGAGGATATTTCTGCTATCTCTACCAAGTTAGGAGTAAATATTACTCTGTTTGCTTCTCTTGTATGTGTCATTTTTTATATCGACAACAAATTTGTTTCCAAATCAGGTACATAGAGGACATTATTGAAATATCCATGGTCAAGGTCGATCCTGCCAACTCCCTTGGTCTGGATCTCAGAGTCATCTCCCATTCAAAAAACTGGGCCACTATTCGAATGAATGGAGGAGAAGATCTCTGTACTATAATCCATATTCCTAGATTCTCCTGATCAATAATGAAGGTGGAGGGATCAAAAGAACTTGCTGCCAAGGCATGATATTTCTCCTTGTTCTCAGAACCTGAGCTTCCATCTTTCTTCCTTGCGCCATTTGGGACAGGGATGTTGTTTTTCTCCAACAGCTGTGCCATCATGTCAAATTTTTAATTCATGCAATAGCTATATGGGTGCCATCCCTTGTGTAAATAGGTGCATTTGGTTTTCTCCTTTCCCTTCTTGTCTTTATCCTTTGAAGGATTCAAAACCCCTTCATATTTCTTGGGTCTGCCAATTTCTTCTTCTCTGGTTGTTTTGAATTATTTTCTGTCTGCTTGAATTTGGAGGCTTTTGAAACACCAACAGTGAAGGATTTATCCTTGATTTCTTTGATGGTGCCCATATGAACTAGCTTGTCCTTCTCCTGGTTTAGGGACTCCATGAAGCTAGATAGTGTTGGAATTTTCCAATTTCGAATGGTTAGCTTGCCACAAAGGAATCTTCTAACACACACTTTGTATTTTGGCCCCAACTTTTAAAGGATTGACAGTATCAACTGTTCTTCCTCCTTCTCAATTCCACACTGCTTGATTCGAAGTACTGGGGAATTGATTTTGGTGAAGAACTCCTGGATAATGTCAAAATGCGTTGAGCTCGAGCTAATAAACTCATTTTCAAGCTGGTGTCCTCTCAAATCATAATTTTTCCTCAAGAGAGATTCAAGCTTCTGCCACACCTCATTTGGGGTTTTCAAACTTCCAACATGAAATAGGATCTCTCTTGAAGTGCTGAGACATAGCAAACCAAAGGCCTCATCAAGTATATTGAAGTAGTTCGACTTCTCTACGACAGAGTTTGGTTCCACTTCTGTACCCATGGTGACCCTATAGAGACCCTTATATACCAGTTGAATGACCATATTGACCTTCCTTTCAAATTAATTGAATGGAGTGAGAAATATGTTGTTTTCGTCCATCTATGCTTGCACTAGTGGTGATATGTTGTTGAAAGTTCCTGCAAAAACACTCAAACTTTATTTGGAAAATATCTCAAAATGCAGCTCAAACACTTAAGATTGATCATCAAATTCAATAAGCTCTGATACCATGTGATAATTTGATCTACAACATTATCTAGGATCCCAAGATACTCTTACAATTCAAATTACTTGCAAAAAACAACAAAAAATATTGAAAGAGGAACAATTTTACATACACATGTAAACAAAAAATGGATATTATTGAACCGTACAACATATTAATGTGTTAATAACATGTATATATTACTTAAGGATCAATTCTTGATGCTTAGGAATCCAAATATGAGTGTACATGTGAAATGGCAAAAAATTGGCCTGAATCCCCCCTCAGTGGACCAAACAAGCTCCAACTCAGCTCAAACAGTCACGAACCAAGTTGTGGACATGGATGAAGTGTGCAGGGGAAATGATGACTCCATTATATGTGTGGGTGAGGAATTAGAGGAGCGTGGGAGGCTCTAGGTGACAATAAATGCTCCTAGGAGAGCCAAAATGGATAAAAATACACATAAGTGCCCCCTAGTAAAATCCATATCACCCAAATCAAGGATGTAGTGCCCCAAGGAATTAAATGAGGCTATACATGTGCTGGTTTGACCAAATATAACATTGGTGTAGGTGTGAAAGGATTGGAAAGAACCAGTTCACCTCCTAGGAAAATTCCCTAAGTCTAAACCGTAGCAATTTAATGTTGAAAAGAAAATGAAATTGAATAACGTTATAAACCAAGGTACTAAGTGTAGTGAATACATTGGAATGAAATTGGTTCTGGTTTCTACTACTCATCCACATCCTTACAACATCAGTTAGATGAAGGATGGACACGATTTCAGGATCACCCAACAATACTTTATCAAGCCCTTTTAGAATGAGGTTCTTAGCGACATTGCACCACTAAGGATAGGCGACGTGTTGTTTGGTAAACCTTATTTATGGGACATACATGCATTAGAGGAAATTTGGGGTCTAAGATGGGCGTTATAAGAAAACAAGTCAACTATAATTTCTTATGAGTTGAAATCCAAGAACCAATAGAATTTCAATAAAATGAGTCAACCATAATGGTTGACTTAACATTTTTGTCAGAAAAAAACTACTTTTTTGTTCATATTTTCAACATATCTTCTTTTGTTTTCACTCAAATGTAGAGTGAGAGCACTCGTTGGATGCATAATTTTATTCTTCCTCCAACGAGTACCCAAACTGCATAATTGTTTTATGGACCCCGCTACCTCAAAATCAAGAAATACCTTAAAAAACACGACGGTGACAATTTCTACATAGTGCAAATCCATAAGCTTGCACACAATCATGAAAATTACTAATTATAAAGACCTTAATTAGTATATCAGTGATCCTAATGGTATATCAATGACCCTAATGGTATATCAGTGACCCTAACAACATGTTGATGATGTGGTATGACAACGTTGATGGAATTGATGATGAGTTGATAATTGTAATATTATATCAATCACAATTGATTCCTACATTGACTATGATGGTGATATATGATGGTTTCAATGATGATGACCATGGTGATAATGTCCATGTCTATAATGATGATGATGGCAATGATGATGGGGATCATGACAATTACTGATTAGAGATACCCATCGACCTAGTTAGGTAAGATGATACGTCCTTTATGAAATTCTTATAAGGTAGTAGGATGTCTTTTTTATCATCACAATGTTGATGACATGAATGACTATCACGATGATATACAATGATCAAAATGATGATTATGATAATGTTCATGTACTTTATTATCTTGATGATGATTATGCCAATGACGATGTTCATGTCCATAAAGATGATTCATATGCTAGCACTTCTAGAAATTGATTGATCCAATTGGCACCTAAATGACCTTAATGACATCTGAGTGACCATATTGTCACCTAAATAACTTTAATGGTGTTTGAGTGTCCATAACAACATTTGAGTGAACCTAATGGAACATGAGTGACCCTAACAACATGATGACGATGTAGTATGACAATGTTGATGGAATCACTGATGATTTAACATTTACAATATGATATCAATCACAATCGATGCCTACATTGATTGTGATGATGATATATGATGATTTCAATGATGATTACTGTGGTGGTAATGTCCATGCTTATGGCAATGATGGTGATGATAATAGTGAGGATGACGATGATGACGAGGATACTAAAAATTACTAATTATAAATATCCATTGATCTAGTTAGAAAAGAGAAAACACATTGGGGATTCACCTTGTTGAGCAATATTTTATCACGTTCATTCATAAAGGGGAGTTTTCAATTGTGAAAATTAAGGTCAATATATTGTAGGTATTGGGGGGGGGGTGAGAATTAACATATAATGGGTTTATAGGTATTGGGAGATATAAAAGGGGTTTATAGGTATTGGGGGATATAAAAATGGGTTTCTTGTAAAAATAAGGAATATATCGTAAAAATAGGGTTTTTTAAATTAGAAATATGTATTGGGAGGGGGGCTCAACAACAGGATATTTGTAGGTAATTATTAATATCTAGTGAAATTAGGGGTATTATTTAATATCCCATGAATAGAGGCGCTATGACATGGATTCACTGAGTGAAGACCTCGTGGGGGAACATCCTTCATGAATTTCTTGTAAGGTAGTAGGATTCCCTGTTTGACATGAATGGATATCATGATGATATATGATGATGACAATGATAATGGTGAGGATGTTGATGTAATTTATTATGTTGATGATGATAATCATGATTATGATGTATGTTCTAGAACTTATGGATCCTGATTGACCCTAGTTGCACCTAAATGACTCTAACAGCATTTAAGCAACCCTAATGTCACCTAAATGACTCTAATGGAATTCAAGTTTCCCTAACAGTATTTGAGTGACACTAATGGCATTTGGGTGACCCTAATAGCATGACGATGATACAATATGACAATGTTGATGGTGTTGATGATGATTTGACAATTACAAGATGATATCAATCACAATTGATGCAAACATTTACTGTGATAATGATTTATGATGATTTTAATTATGATGACTATGGTGATAATGTCCATGTATACAACAATGATGATGATGGTGAAAATGACAATGAAGATGATGATAATGAGGATCGTGATCATTACTAATAATAAATACTCATCAATCTAGTTAGATGAGGGGAAATTCCCTTCACAAAAGTGTTGTAAGGTAGTAGGATGACTTATTCATCATCATAATGTTGATGACATGAATGACTATCATGATGGTATATGAAGATAACAATGATGATGATGAGGATGCTGATGATCATTATCATGACAATGATATTGATGACTATGATTATGATGCATGTTTTACCACATTTTTTAACTATTTTTTTGTAGTGTTACATTGCGTACGTGACAACATCTCCCCCATAATAGGATGTATATCACTTTGCTACCCTCGATGCAATACAATACAAAGCTGGGTATGAAAATACATAAGAATCCATCAGTGCAAACCTAAGTTCCTTACATAATGGATTCCTTGATGGTCTCTAACTTTTTACCACAAGTGAAGTATATGCAACCAATAAAAGGTGTTGGTATTCCAACATCAAGTAAATATCTAACCAAAATTGTATCAAAAAATGATGTTTTAAATGAAGAATGTTGGTTGTGGAGCCCAATCTTCCAAATCTAGAGATATTATTTAGCTGTGTTTGTACCCCAAGTTTACTATACACTTGTACCCCAATTTTGGGGTTCGGGGTAGCGCCCTGAAAAAGGGGGTTCGGGGGAAGCGCCCCTGAGAAATGGGGGTTCGGGGGAAAATCCCCTGAGAAATTTTTTTGGGATGTTTGTTGGCCAACAATTTTGCAGACCCATGGTATTGGGTTAATCGTAGTATTTTCCCATTGTATTTCCCTATAAAAGAAAAGCATTGTAAACAATCTTTGTGATTGTGTGAGAGAGACTATGAGAGCATGAATAGGAAGTGCATCAGTATTGCTACTGGTTGTATCCTTTCATCTTTCTGGATAGTAATAAAAAGACTGGAAATTTCTATGTGGACGTAGCCCATCGTTTGGGTAAACCACGTTATGTCTGTGTCTCTGTGTAATGTGTTTAATGTGTTTTTCATCTTGTTTAATGATTTAACTGTATAACTATTATTGCTCAACGGTCCTATTTCCTAACAATTGGTATCATAGACAAAAGGTCTATTGCTTGGTAAAGTTACGGGAAAGAAGAGTTCCTAGTTCGAGTGGGAGCAATGGCAGAAGAGGGAAAGTTTAGGGTCGAGAAATTTAACGGCCAAAAATATAAGTTATGGAAGATGCAAATGAAGGACTATCTGTACCATGGAGAAACCGTATCTAGTTTCTATGTTAATAGTCGAATCCGACTTCCATGTTTAATAAAAAAATAAGAATAATGTATTAGATGATGAATATAAATGTACAATAAGATCGCCTTTTATACGACTTGAGCCAGCATAGTGAAGGGTTATGCCCTTTCACTAGTAACCTAATAATCTAATTAATTATGATTAATAATATTTAATTAAATATTCACAACATACCAGAAGGATCTGTACCTGCCATTGGGTAGAAAAGAAAAACAGCTGACTGCTATGAAGGATGAAGAATGGGAGGTTCTTGACAGAAAGGCACTGGGAACAATATGGTTGTGCCTAGATTTGTCAGTGGCTTTCAATATTTCGAAAGAAAAAACAACAGAGGGTGTGATGAGTGCATTGGGTAAGCTCTACAAAAAACCCTCTGCATCCAACAAGTTTTTTTTAATGAAGCATTTATTTAATATGAAGATGTCGGAAGGTGAATCTTTTGCTGAGCATTTAAATGAGCTTAATACACTTACCAGTTAGTTAAGTTATGCAAACGTGAAATTTTATGATGAGGTTAAGGATCTTCTAATATTGTGCTCATTGCCAGAAATATGGAATAGCTTGGTCATGGTTGTAAGTAACTCTATCCCTAGTTCAAACACTCCTAAGTTTGATGATGTTGTTGGTGTTATTCTTAGCGAGGAAATGAGAAGAAAAAGCACTAGTGAGATGTCAGGTAATGCGTTGACCATGGAGAGTAGAGGGAGACAAAATGAGAGAGGAAGGATCCCAAGAAATCATAGAAAGTCTAAAAAAGGAATATTTAAGTCTAGATTAGGAAAAATAGAGTGTTGGAATTGTGGTAAGAAAGGACATATGAAGAAATACTGCAGAGCACCAAAGAAGAAAGGTGAGAGGCAGAAAGAGACTACTCATGAAGCGAATGTAGTAGGTGATGTATTACAAGATGCTTTGATTCTTACATTATATAATACTAGTGATTACCAGGTAGTAGACTCNCCCATAGGAAATTCTTTCATGATTATGTTCAAGGTGATTTTGGACATGTTTTATTGGGGGATGATGAACCATGTAAAATTGTTGGAAAAGGTAAGGTACGAATTAAGTTAAATAATGGAAGTGAATGGATGCTAAAAAATGTAAGGCACATTCCTTCTATGAAAATAAACCAAATCTCAATAGGGAAGTTGGGAGATAGCAGTTGTTTGTCTACGTTTGGAGAAACGTGGTGGAAGATCACTAAAGGATCACTGGCAATAGAAAACAAATATAGGGTAGGTATGCTATATTTATCTCCTTATAATACTGATTATTCTATCTCTGTAGCTTCCAAAAAAATGTGTGCGGCGTTGTGGCATCATAGGCTTTGCCACATGAGTGAGAAGGGGATGCATATTCTCCACTAAAGGAAATTGCTTCCATATATGAAGCAGGTAAGTTTGGAAATATGTGAGAACTGTGTTTATGGAAAACATAAGAGAGTTATATTTCTCAGGGTTGGGAAACAAAAGAAGAGTGGAAAGTTAGAGCTTGCACATACAGATGTTTGGGAACCAACTTAGGTACAATCTCTTGGTGGCTTTCGTTATTATGTTACTTTTATTGATGATGCAACTACAAAACTTGGGTTTATTGCATTAGACAGAAATATGATGTGTTTGATACTTTTAAGAAGTGGAAATATTTGGCTGAGAACAAGACAGGAAAAAGGTTGAAATGTCTTAGATCTGATAATGGAGGTGAATACTGCAACAAGGAGTTTGGTAGTTACTGTTCACACAATGAGATTTAGAGAGAGAATAAAGTCCCTCAAACAACACAAGAAAATGGTGTGTCAGAAAGGATGAACAAAACGATCATGGGGCGTGCAAGGTGTATGAGATTGCATGCAGGGTTTCCCTTATAGTTTTGGGCTGATGTTGTAAATGTTGTTGTTTATTTAATAAACAGAGGGCCTTCAAGCACTTTGGATAGTGGGATTCCAGAGGAGGCATGGACAGGTAAACATGTAAAATACTCATTTCTGAGAACTTTTGGTTGTGAAGCATTTGTCCATATTGATAAATATGATAGGACAAAGGTTGAAGCTAAATCCAAGAAATGTACCTTTATTGAGTACAAGGTTGATGATTTTGGTTATCGCTTATGGGATTTTGAAAATAAAAAAATCATTAGGATTAGAGATGTAGTATTCAATGAAAAGGTTATGTACAAATATTAGTTGCAGGTAAAGAAAGAGGAAAATGAAAACACAGAGTACATAGTGCTTGATGAAATCAAAGAAAATGAAGTTCCAAAGGCACCAGAAAATCAAGAGAAGTAGCAAGTACCTGAAACTCCTGTAATTATAAGAAAATATACTAGGTTAAGTAGACCCCTTGAACAATTCTCTCCTTCACTGTATTATTTATTGATGATTGATTCTGGTGAACCAAAATGTTATAAAGAAGCAATGTAGGTAGAAACTAGAAATAAATGGGAGTAAGGCATGGATGAGGAGATGGACTCATTAGTAAGAAACCAGACTTGGGGATTGGTTAAGTTTCCTGCAGGGAAAAGGGAATTGCAGAATAAATGGGTTTACAGGTTGAAGAAAGGTATAGACTTTGATGAAATATTTTCTCTTGTTGTTAAAATGACTTCAATTAGAACTATTTTAAGTCTAGTGGTGGTAGAATATTTGCATCTTGAATAGCTAGATGTAAAAACACTTTTTTCCATGGGATTTCGAGGAAGAGATTTATATGTAGCAACCAAAAGGGCACGACATCAAAGGGAAGGATAATTTGGTTTTCAGTTTGAAGAAGAGCTTGTATGGCTTGAAGCAAGATCCAAGGCAGTGGTATTTAAAATTTGGTAAGTTTATGACAGAACAAGGTTGTGATAGATGTCATTCTGACCACTGTGTTTATTTCAAGAGGCTAGATAACAGAAGATATATTATCTTTTTATTGTATGTGGATGGCATAATTGTTGTAGGTTATAACATGCAAGATATAAATGTGCTCAAAATAAAACTATCTAAATCATTTACGATGAAGGATTTGGGTGCTGCAAAGCAAATCCTTGGTATGAGAATAACAAGAGGTAGGAAAAATTGCAAATTGACATTGTCTCAAGATGAGTACATAGAAAAGGTGTTGCAGAGGTTTAGAATGCAGAATGCAAAACCAGTTAGTACACATTTATCCATCCATTTTAAACTAAGTAAGGAGATGTGTCCAAAGGCACAGGAAGAGATAGATTACATGTCCAGGATTCCCTATTCATCAGCGGTTGGAAGCTTGATGCATTCCATGGTGTGTGGAAGACCAGATATTGAACATGTAGTGGGAGTTGTGAGTAGGTATATGAATAATCCAGGTAAAGAGAATAGGAAAGCAGTACAGTGGATTCTCATGTATTTGAGAGGTACCATTTCTCATGCATTATGTTTTGGAGGTTTAGACACTGTTCTATAGGGATATGTTGATGTAGATATGGCTGGTGATAAAGATAGTAGGAGGAGCACCACAGGGTATGCATTTAATATGGGTGGAACAACAGTAAGTTAGATTTCAAAACTACAACAGGTTGCTGCACTTTGAACAATGGAAGCAGAGTATGTTACTGCTAGAGAGGCTAGTAAGGAGATGATTTGGTTGTAGAGGTTCATGGAGGAATTGGGTAATAAGCAGGAGAATACTAGGTTGTACAGTGACAACTAGAGTGCCATTTGTATTGCAAAGAACTTAGCCTTTCATCCAAATACTAAACATATACAACTCAAGTACCACTTCATAATATCTGTTCTAGATGAAGAAATGTTAAAATTGGAAAAGATACATACTAGCTAGAATCCTGCAGACATGTTAATGAAGGGAGTAACCAGAGAGAAATTAAGTTCTTTCTCGATTTCTGTTGGCATTCAAGCATGAAGGTGGAAACAAGAAATTTGGCAAGTCCAAGGTCCAAAGCATAGTCCATCAAGTGCAACAGTGGTGGAGTTGTTGTGATCAGTCTTCAAGTGGGAGATTGTTGGTTGTGGAGCTTGATCTTCCAGATCCATAGATATTATTCAGCTGTGTTTGTACCCCAAGTTTATTGGACACTCTTTCTCCCATTTTGGGGTTCAGGGGCAAAGCCTCTGAGAATTTTTTTTGGGATGTTTGTTGGCCAACAGTTTTGTGGACCCATGGTATTGGGTTAACCATAGTATTTTCCCATGGTATTTCCCCCATGAAAGAAAAACATTGTAATATAGTTGTGGATGGTATTGTATTGTATTGTAGCATTGTAAACAATCTCTGTGATTATGTGAGAGAGACTCTGAGAGCATGAAGAGGAAGTGCAACGATATTGATGTTAGTTGTATACCTTCATCTTTCTCGATGGTAATAAAAGGACTGACAATTTCTATGTGGATGTAGCCCATCATTTGGGTGAACCATGTTATATCTGTGTCTCTCCGTAATGTGTTTTGCATCTTGTTTAATTATTTAACTGTATAACTGTTATTGGTGTGCAGTCATGTTTTCTAACAAATAATACATGGAAAATTTGTAAGATGCTAAGTATATAGAGGGGGATACTAGAGAGATGAACTTTGTTCAATATTTTGGTGAACATGCTTACTGTGGTGCAAGCTCAAAATGGACAACTAGATGTTCATAATACCATCCACTAAAATGTCACTCTAGTAAAAACCTATTATTATAAGCATCTCTTTTAGCCACATTTTTGTCGTCCACTAACAATTTTAGTGTATCTTTCTTCACTTTCTAGGAAAATATGGTTCTATTGCATCGGATGGTGTTTTTCCTAGAATTTTTTGCATCCTCTTTTGAAATTAGACATTAAACTTCATGCTAATTGTTTCTACTTTAGCTCCAATAATAGAACCATGCAAAACACCCTACATAGAACCTAGTTTTTTTTTGTAAGAAATAACATCCTCCATAGCACCAAGGTTAGTGCCAAGTTTAAATTCCTCTTTTGCACCAAGAATTATGCTACTATTTAAGCCAAGGATTGTGCCTATTTTGGCTCCCTAAATTGCACCAAGATTTAAACCAAGATTAACACTATGTTTATCACATAATTTAGCTTCCTAATTATTTGTAGGTTTAGCACTAAGTTTTGTGTCTACAATAACACCTAATATACTATCTAGTTTTGCTCCCAAAGTACCACCATGTTTTTCCTCCTAGTATAACGCCTAAATTTTCTCCCAAAATAGTGTTGATTTTTAATCCTAGAATTGAGCCTAGTTAAACATATGAGTTACTTAATTGATAGGATTGAGGCTATTGGTAATTGGAGTTGAGCATTTAATATGGGATGGTATTGTTAGATGCCTGAGATGATAAAAATGATCATGGGGATGATGATGATGATGGAAATGTAGATGAAAATGATGATGATGATGACAATGTGAATGAAAATGATGATAATGAGGATAATGCATGTTATTTCACTATTTGATCTTGAGTGACCTTAATCGCACCTTAGTGACATGTTTGGAAACTATGTGACCCTAATTAATACTAAATGACCCTAATGGAATATGAGTTCCCTTAGTAACATATGAGTGAGTCTAATGACATGATTATGATGATGATGCATCTTAATAATGTTAAATATGGCATTTATTTGTACGATGGTGACTAGGAAGTTAATGATGACAATGGCATAAATGTCAATAATGATGATGTGGATGATTATAGATCTATTCGATATTGATTTATACTAATGGAACTTAAATGACCTAATGAAATTTGAGTGATGCTAATAGAAATTAAATGTCCCTAATGCAATCTGACTATACCTAACAAATGTTTAGTGGCCCTAATGGAACTTGATTCACCCTAAAAACATGAGGATGATGGTGACGATGCATGATGATAATGATGATGGAGTTGATGATTATTTGATTACAAGATGATAATGATGACAATTATGAGTAGTAGATCGATAATGACTATGGTGATAATGTCAATCTCTATGATGATAATGACAACAAGAATTAGAGGAAATTTGGGGTCTAAAATGGGCCTCCTAAGGAAAATCATAAAATAATAGTTAAAATAATAAAATAATAGTTAAAATAATAAAATAATAGTTATTAATTTTGGAGGAAGAATGAAAAAAAACTACTTTTTGTGTTCGTATTTTCGACATATCTCCCTGTGTTTTTACTAAAATTTTCAGTGGGAGAGATCATTGGATGCAAAATTTAATTCCACATCCAATGAGTACCCACACTGCATACTTTTGACGAACCTCGCTACCCCGAAAACAAGAAATACCTGAAAAAACGTGATGATGATGTCATCATCACATTTTTTCAGGTATTTCTTGTTTTTGGGGTAGTGGGGTCCATCAAAAGTATGTAGTGTGGGTACGTGTTGGATGCGGAATTAAATTATGCATCCAACGAGCTCTCCCACTTGAAATTTGAGTAAAAACACAGGGAGATATGTCGAAAATACGAACAAAAAAAGTAGTTTTCTTTTATGACAAATATGTCAATTCAACCATTATGGTTGACTCATTTTATTGAAATTCTATTGGTTCTTCAATTCCAACTCACAAAAGTTATTGTTGGCACGTTTTCTTATACGACCCATTTAGACCCCAAATTTCCTCTAATGGATGATGGCAATGAGGATAATGATGACATCGATGTCCATGATGATGATGCACGTGATAACACTTATGGATATTTATTGATCCTAATGGAACCTAAATGACTGTAATGACATATAAGCAACCCTAACATAACCTAAATGACTCTAATAATATTCAAGTGTTCCAAACAACATTCGAATAATCCTAATGGAATAGGAGTGACTGTAAGATCATGACACGATGCTTATTATGCATGATGACAAAAATGATGGTGTTTATCATGATATGACTATATGATGATAACGATGACATTTGATGCATACATTCCCAACCATATGCCAAATTTATTTTAAGAAACTCATTTAATTAATAGGTGGTTGGATTCCTTTTCCATCATGACAATGATCATGATGATTATAATCACGACATTGACTGTGATGATAAATGATGATTACCATGATGATGACTATGGTGATAATGTTGGTGTCTAGAACGATGGTGATGATGATTACAATGAGGATCATGATAATTACTAATTATTAAGACCCATCAAACCAGTCAAGAAAGGGAAAATGTCCTTTATGAAATTATTGAAAGGTAGTAATATGCCTTGTTCATCATCACAATGAGGTTGACATGAGTGACTATGATCACAATGATACATGACGATTACAATGACAGTGATGATGTTGATGATGATGCTGTAATGTATGATGTTGATGATGGTTATTAGGATGACAATGATGACGACAGTGTAAATTTCAATGTTAACGATGCATGTGAGAGAACTTATGGATATTTATTGAGCATCATAGCACCTAAGTGATTGTAATGGCATCTAAATGGCCCTAATATCACCTAAATGGATCTAATGGAATTCTTGTGCCCTTAAAACAAACTAATACCCTGTGGCATCTTATTGAACCTAACAAATTGATGATGATGTATTATGATAGCTATGATGGACCTAATGATGATTTGATAATTATAATATGATATCGATCATAGTTGATGCCTACATTAACTATGATGATGATATATGGTGATTTCAATGAGGATAACATGAATGACTATCATGATGATATATGGTGGTGATGATGATCATGTTTGTGTATTGTATGATGATGTTGACCCATTTACATGACAATTACTAATTAGAAACACCCATCAATCCAATTCGACGAGGGGAAACATCCTTTATGGAATTATTTCAAGGTAGTAGCTAGGATTCTTTGTTCATCTTCACAATGTTGATGACATGAATGATTATCATGATGATATATGGAGACAATGATGATGATGATGATGATGATGATGATGATGATGATGTTGTACCATATGATGTTGAATATGATGATGACGATGATGATGACAATGATTCCTATGCCCATGATGATTATGCATATGATAACACTTCTAGATCATGATTGATCCTAAAGGAACCTAAATCACTGTAATGGTGTCTACGGGACCTTAATGTCACCTAGATAAATATAAAGGAATTTGAGTGTCTCTAACATTTTGTTATAATAATCAACCCATAGTTAGCTACCTTAGAAATTAAATTAATGATTTTTGTCTTATTTGCCTAGTTTCATGATTCCACCTTATGCAAGTTGTCATCTACCTATCCATAGTGGTCAAACTTGCCTATTTTGACTCATGGAGCGCTTGGGAAACCTCAAGGAATCAATTATACTTTATTCCTAGCCTCCTAGGTGCCCTTCTGCTTTTTCTGCTTTATTGCCTTCTTTTTTAGTGCTTTAAGGAAATTGGGAAAGTTTGACTAGGTGAGGTTAACTAGTTTTTTGTCCTCCACATCCTCCACTCTTTTCTCCTATGAAAATCATGTATGAGTTGTCCTTCCATCACCTTTTATCTTTCCTAAGTGATTTTTCCAATTCGTGAGCTCCTTAGCTGATTTGGAAACTACTTTATGCACCTATGGGGGAATTGCTTAATTTTAGTAAGCCTGCTTTTGACTAGATTCGAATTGCCTCCTCATGCTTTAGAATCCCTTATGTAATTATTTAATGCAGCAACCTATAATGTTACAGGGTTGGATATTATACACTGAGTTAATACAGTTTAGTGTTCAGCTCCATATTCAGTCTCTTTTGTGAGTGATTTTGCATGTACAATTGATAATTGTTTTGAGTGTTATTGTTCCATCACTGGGTTCAATTTCCACATGGTATTAGAGCCATTGCAGATCAATTTATCTCCTTCAAATTTGTTTTGCAGGTTCAACATCAGTGACTGGGAGCCTTCTACTGACAGCCGGGACAATTTCTGAGCTATGGATCAATCTCAGAAGATCATCTTGACTCCCTTCAATTTATTTGAATGAAAAGAAGAGATGGAGATAATATTGAGAGCGAAAGGCCACTATAGGGTGACTATGGAAACAAAAGCAGAGCCCAATGCAGCTGCATAGAAGATAAAATGGTACAACAGGAGGGATGAGGCCTATGTGCTCTTGTGTCTGAGTATTTCCAGAGACCTCATTTTCCATCTTGATGGATTGACATCACCGAATGAAGTATGGGAGAAGCTTGTTGATATTTTTGGAAAGACAGATGAGATGAGGGGACATCAAATCGAAAATGAACTGATCTCCCTCAGTCCAAATAGCTTTGAATCCCTGCAACTCTATTTCTCCAAGTTCAAAGCACTTGTTTTGTAGCTAAAACAATGTGGGATCGAAAAGAAGGATGATCAGCTAGTCTTGGCCATACTCTCGAATCTTGGCCCTGACTATTCAGTGTTTGTTTCGACCTTCTATGCCACAAAGTTGACAGCTCGAACCTGGAAGATTCCTAGCCTTGCATATTTCATGGAATCTCTCACACAAGAACAAGACAAACTGGTGATGACGGGCACCATCAAACCATCCAAAGACCAAGCTCTAGTTGCTGGAGATTCGAGGTTGGATTCAAAAAGAAAAAAGAAAGCTAAAAATCCACCTGAGCAAAAGAGAGATAAGAACAAGTCTCCGGAGGAGCCACAAGGTTCCAAGAAGAACTACCAGAAGAAGAAGAATAAAGGAGAAATGAGCAAGTGCGCATACTGCAATAAGGGAAATCATACTGAGAGCTCCTGCATGAAGAAGCAAATAGACATGCTGACCCAACTCCTGGAGAAGAATGGCATCTCCCTTCCAGACAGCTCAAAGAAGAGAGAAGGAGGATCAAGTTCAGAAGACAGAGAGAGAGTTCATGCATTGGTTGCTAGCACATCAAGCTCACCTAGTTTCATCATTGATTCTGGAGCTTCAAGACATATGGTTTCGACCAAGGAGGCATTCTCCTCACTTGACATGTCGAAAGGTCCACCAATAGTACTAGGAGATGACTCTCTCACTGAAAGTTTGGGCAAAGGGAGGATTGATCTTGATCATGGTCAGTTCAGCAATGTGTTTTATGTTCCTGGTCTTGCCTCCAACCTCTTACCAGTGTATCATATGACCCACAATAGGTCTCCAAATAAGGTCATATTCTCCCCTAATGAATTTGAGATCACAGAGATCTCAAGTGGTAAAGTCATTGCAAAAGGAGTTACAAATCATACTTCGAAGGTATACATGTTCTCACACTTCCTACCCTACTCAAACCCCTCTGCTCTTCTGATTCATGATAATGAAGCAAGCAAGATTTGGCATGAAATATTTGGCCACCTAAATTACAAGTATCTTTCTGATCTTAGTGAAAAAGAGATGGTCATAGGGTTACCAAAGATAAAATTTTCCAAAGGAGTCTTCCAAGGTTGTATCCTAGGAAAACACCCAGAGCATAAATTTGAGAGAGCTAGTCATGAGATAAACTCTGCACCCCTCGAGTTGATCCACAGTGATGTTGCTGTCCCATTCCCTCATATGTCCATGATTTAGGCCAAATATGCATTGAATTTCATAGATGACTTTTCTAGGTATTGCTGGGTTTACTTCCTGAAACACAAGTCTGAAGTTTTTGGCCTCTTTAAAGTCTTTAAGGCTTTGGTGGAAAACCAGTATGGGAGGAAACACAAGGTCCTCAGATCTGACAATGGTGGTGAGTATGTCAAGTCTGAGTTTATTCAATATTGTGTAGATGCAGGTATTCAGATGCAGCATTATATCCCTTACACACCACAGCAAAATGGTGTTGCTGGGAGGAAGAACAGATCACTAAAGGAGATGGCAACATGCATGATGGAGGCCAAAACTTTGCCACCAAAGTATTGGACCGAAGCTATCAATTGTGCAGCCTATATCCAGAATAGGGTTCCTCATAAACAGCTTGATGGTATGACTCCTTTCGAAGCATGGAGTGGGCACAAGCCAGATGTGTCCCATTTCAGGGTTTTTGGCTCAAGGGCTTGGGCTAGAATTCCAACAGAAAAGAGAAAGGCTTTGCAGCCCCAAAGCTAAGAGTGTCTATTTGTTGGGTACTCTGAAGATTCAAAAGGGTACAAGCTGATAAATTTGAGCACAAACAAATCCTTCATCGAAAGGTGTGTTCAGTTTCAAGAAGAACCCCTAGCAGCAGTGGAAGTTGGAGAAGCCTCTTCACCACCAGATCCTCTGAAAGTAAGTGAAGAGATTGTTGAACATGCTGATTCTGATATATTTGATAGTGATGATTTTATTGCAGATCCTAACAGCCCTACAAGGCCAAAATGGGCAGCCAAGACCATTCATGCAGCAGGAGAGCTATCTGGGAATCCCAATGACCCTAGGAGGACTAGATCTCAATTTGAGAGTGCTCTGTGCATGAAGGATCCTATGTTTGCTGAGAAATGCTATCTGATGGTGTAATCAGATCCTCAGACATATGAAGATACAGTAGGAGATCCAAGATGGCAAGCAGCCATGAAGGAAGAGTTCAGCTCACTCCAAAAGAGCAACACTTGGGAGCTAGTGGATCTTCCCCCAAGGAGGAAGCTAGTTCAGTGTAAGTGGGTGTACAAGACCAAATTTTTTGCTGATGGTTCACCTATGAAGTACAAGGCCATATTGGTATCCAAGGGATACTTATAGGTTCATGGCATAGATTACAATGAGACCTTTTCACCAGTGACAAAAGATGGACTCCATCAGGCTAGCCTTAGCCATTGCAGCTTCAAAGCAATGGGAGGTACATCACATGGATGTAAAGTGTGCCTTCCTGAATGGAGATATCACTGAAGACATATACATGCAGCAGCCTCAAGGATTTGCTACTAACCCATCTCTTGTGTGCAGGTTGAGAAAGTCATTGTATGGGCTAAAGCAAGCCCCCAAGGCTTGGTATGCCAAGATTGATAGCTTCTTGCTATCAATGAATTTTGTTCGGTGAAAATCAGATCCAAATGTCTATTTGAAGTTAATTAATGGTTCATTAATGATCATTGTGTTATATGTTGATGACCTTCTCATTACATGAAGCTCAAAGGATGAGATTGCTTCCTTGAAGGGTGCAATGAACCAAGCCTTCTCCATGACAAATTTGGGGCTCTTAGGCCAATTCTTGGGGCTTGAGATTGCTCAAACCAAAGCTGGAATCAAGGTGCACAAGTCCAAGTATACCTTGGATTTTCTGAACAAATTCAAAATGAAGGATTGCAAGCCAAGCAAGACTCCTTTCCTTTCAGGAGTGAAGCTGATTCTTCACCTATGGTAAACAATAAGCTGTATAGGCAATTGATTGGATGTTTGTTGTATCTTACACATACTAGACCTGATATTTCTTATGCAGTAAGCGTGGCTTCTAGATACATGGATCAGCCTCATGAGATCCATTGGAAAGCAAACAAAAGGATCCTTAAATTTGTTCAGGGAACAAAGACACATGGGATCTTCTATAAAGCAAAATCTGATCTTGATTTGATTGGGTTTACTGACAGTGATTGGGCAGGTGATAGCACAGATAGAAAGTCCACATCAGGATATGTGTTCATGCTTACAGAAGGGCCAATCAGCTGGTTAAGCAAGAAACAGAGTGCCATTGCACTCTCATCTACAGAAGCAGAGTACAGAGGAGTTGTAAATGCAGCAACTCAATGTTTATGGTTGCAAGGGTTACTTGGAGAGTGTGGCTTCGAATCAGAATACTCAACTACCATCTATTGTGATAACTAGAGTACCATTTGAATCTGCAATGATCCATTTCAGAAGCAGAGAACCAAATACATTGAGATCCATATGCATTACATCAGAGATCTTGTGCATGATGGCACCATTCACCTACTCTTCTGTTCATATTCAGAACAAGTAGCTGATATCTTCACCAAAGAATTTTGTGAGAAGACCTTCAGCAATCTCAAATCATTGCTGGGGATTTCTGATCATGCTGTGAAGCATGAGTGAAGACAAGATTTCCAAATTTTGTTTTACAGTCCATATTTAAGGGAGGATTTTCCCATGTGGTTTTTGCCTCTTTCCTTGTTTAAATGGACATGCAGTATGTAAAGGGTGACTAAGCCTTGTTTCTAGGCCCTATAATTTTCTGATATATTACTCATAATTCAGGCTTAAGGGGGGGTTTTATAATAATCAACCCATAGTTATCTACCTTATACATTAAATTAATCATTTTTGTCTTATTTGCCTAGTTTCATGATTCCACCTTATGCAAGTTGTCATCTACCTATCCATAGTGTTCAAACTTGCCTATTTTGACTCATGGAGTGCTTGGGAAACCTAAAGGAATCAATTCTACTTTATTCCTGGCCTCCTAGGTGCCCTTCTGCTTTTTCTGCTTTATTGCTTGCTTTTTCAGTGCTTTAAGGAAATTGGGAAAGTTTGACTAGGTGAGGTTAACTAGTTTTTTGTCCTCCACATCCTCCACTATTTTCTCCTATGAAAAGCATGTATGAGTTGTCATTCCATCACCTTTTAGCTTGCCTAAGTGCTTTTTCCAATTCGTGAGCTCGTTAGCTGATTTGGAAACTACTTTATGCACCTATGGGGGAATTGCTTAATTTTAGTAAGCCTGCTTTTGACTAGATTCGAATTTCCTCCTCATGCATTCGAATCCATTATGTAATTATTTAATGCAGCAACCTATCATGTTACAAGGTTGGCTATTGTACACTGAGTTAATACAGTTTAGTGTTCAGCTCCATATTGAGTCTCTTTTGTGAGTGATTTTGCATGTACAATTGATAATTGTTGTGAGTGTTATTGTTCTATTACTGGGTTCAATTTCCACACATTTGAGTGATCCTAATGGCATCTCAGTGACCCTAAAAACATGATAGTGATGTAGTATCATGACAATTTTGAAGGAATTGACGATAAGTTGATAATTATAAGATGATATCCATCACAATTGATTCCCACATTGACTATCATGATGATTTCAATGATGATGAATATTGTGATAATGTCAATTCCTACGATGATGCCTTCGATGAAAATGAAAACACGGATCACGACAATTACTAATTATAAATACCCTGATTAGTATATCAGTGACCCTAATGGTATATTAATGACCTTAATAACATGCCAATGATGTGGTATGATGATGATGATGGCATTGATTATGAGTTGATAATTGTAATATTATATCAATCACAATTGATGCCTACATTGGCTATGATGGTGATATATGGTGGTTTCAATGATGATGACTACGATGATAATTTCCATTTCTACAACGACGATGATGATGATAGTGATGATGAGGATCATGACACTTACTGATTAGAAAGACCCATTGATCTAGTTAGGAAAGGTGATACGTCATTTATGAAATTATTATAAGGTAGTAGGATTCCTTTTTCATCATCACAATATTGATGACATGAATGACTATCACGATGATATACGATGATGACAATGATGATGATGATGACGTTTATGTACTTTATGATCTTGATGATGATGATGACAATGAGAATGTTCATTTCCATGAATATGATGCATACGCTAGCACTTCTAGATATTGATTGATCTTAATGGAACCTAAATGACCCTAGTGGCATATGAGCGACCATAATGTCATCTAAATGAATGGTGTTTGAGTGCTCCTAACAACATTTGAGTCAAGCTAATGGAATATGAGTGACCTTAGCAACATGACGGTGATGATGTATGAAAATGTTGATGGAATTGATGATGATTGAACAATTATATTATGATATCGATCACAATTGGTGTCTACATTAATTGTGATGATGATATATGATGATTTCAATGATGATAACTATGGTGGTAATTCCCATGCCTACGAAAAGGATGATGATGAAAATGGTAATGAGGACAGTGATTATGAGGATCCTAACAATTAATAATTATAAAGATCCGTTGATCTAGTTAGGAAAGGGGAAACATCCTTTATGAATTTCTTATGAGGTAGTAGGATTCCTTGTTCACCATCACAATGTTAATGATATGAATGAATATTATAGTGATATATGATGATTAAAATGATAATGATGAGGATGTTGATGGAATTTATGATGTTTATGATGATAATGTATGTTCTAGCACTTCTGGATCTTGATTGGCCCTAATGACACCTAAATGACACTCATTAGGGGAAATTTCAACTCAAAATGGGCCTTTTAACTTTGATTCAAATTCCATGTCATCATGTGTTAGCCAATGAAATTGATTTAAATTTGAAATACCGTATAGGTCTTAAACACTTTTTTAATATAAATTTGGGGATAGGTATCATAAACAAAACTACTTTTTTTGTTTGTATTTTCGACATATCTCCCCGTGTTTTTACTCAAATTTTGATTGGGAGATCTTGTTGGATGTGGAATTAAATTCCACATCCAACAAGTACCCACTCGACATACTTTTGACAGACTCCGCTACCCCAAAAACAAGAAATACCTGAAAAAATGTGATGATGACATCATCATCACGTTTTTTTTAGGTATTTCTTGTTTTGGGGGTAGCAGGGTCCATCAAAAGTATGCCTAGTGGGTACTCATTGGATGCGGAATTTAATTCTGCATCCAACAAGGTCTCCCGATCAAAATTTGAGTAAAAACACGTGGATATATGTCAAAATACAAACAAAAAAGTAGTCCTTTTCTTTTCTTTCTCCAAAATTAATAAATATTGTTTTATTATTTCAACTATTTGTTAGCTGGAATATTTCACCTTCTGCGGACAGTAAGGCGTTCCACTGGTCTAAATGGTTTAGATCCAGAACAAATGAAGGACAAAGGTGAAGACCCTCCCTAGACGCCGTAGATACCTGGAATGTGATGCTTCGATAGTAACCCTATGTACCTGCAATCAGATTAAACACGCAAACACATCAAAGCTAACATAATATAATCTACTAATCCATGTTAGTGACTAAGGAATCTAACAACATACATGTGAAATCAAACAACAACAGTAATGTGGGACGGAAATCAGCTTTGCAATAAGATAAAATGGAGACGTTTACAACCAGTTAGGCCTTAGTGTTGACATGCATCTCCATGAAACCAAACACTCTCATCCCCATAAGCTCCAAATTTTGCTCTCTATGCTCTTCAATGGCTTGGGACAAGTAATAAATCCAACAACATAACAATACCTTAAGAGTTCTCCGCTCAACCATGGACATGAGCTTGTATTTATAAGGCTTAAAGGATAGGGATGGTTGAGAGATTAGTGGATGAGGTGGTCTCTAAGATCCTAGGATGAGGGATCTCGAGCTCAACTAACCCACAATGATAGGGATAAGGGAGGACACGAGGCTCATCATCTAGAAGCCTCAAGAAACTTCTCGTTTTTCCCTTTTTACCTAGGGTACCGCATTTCTCCTTCAATGACAGAGTGGTTATGGTAAGAAACACTTTTGGACTAAGGGCCATAAGTGGTGGCACTGCTTGTGGACAACCAGGTATAGGCGGTGCGAGCAAGGTACCACTCTTGGACAAAGGGGAAAGCACAGTGCTGAGAATTTTTGTAAAAGATTGACAAAATCGTATGAGTTTCCACTCCAAGTGTTGGGATTCAGAGCAAGTAGGTATGTTAAGAGTCTTATCACATGATGGTGACAGGATTTTGGTATAACAGGATGCCCCCCAAATCATGAGTCTTAGAGGGATACGATAAACGAGAGCTTTGAGAGAACAAGTTGTTGCTACGAGGTGAAAATGTCAGCTCGATCGGATCATGTTGTCAAGTAGGCATCTCTAGTACATCAGTATGTTGACTAATAGACACAAGTAACCAGCTCATGGCTGTAGGCCAATACAAGGCAGATCCATGAGAGAAATAAACAAGCATGGCTACTAGAATACAATGCAGATCCATGTGATAGAGGACTCAAACTTGGACATAGCTACCAGACATACAATGTAGATCTATGTCATACAGACACAAATTCGAGCATAGCCACGACCACACAAATGTGGATCCATGCTAGATATACAAAACTCCATCACAACCTGGGGAAAGCAATGAATGCTTTAAACAAATACCCAGGGTCTTCGTCTCGTCTTCCATAAAGTACGATTCTATCCATGTTATTACAATGATCTGAAGTTGAACATGATAGAAACCACTTGATTACCGGCCATTGATGTGAATGATTAACAAGTGCGAGGGAGATCACCATTGATGTCAATGATTCCAAAGGCACTCTAGTACAGTCTACTGAGTGCGAATAGATGTCCTGATGTTGAAAACTTAGTCAATTCTATCGATCAAAGGCCAATGGTGTGAACCTATGTCAAGATCAAGAGAATCTATCATTAAGGCATATAGATCTCAAGGTACTAAATATTGTTTCTAAGACTATTTCCCGGATGATGAGTTGATGTCGACGGGAATAGTCTTGTCGAACGAGGGCCATGATGAGTCCCACATTGACGACATGAAACTCGGAACATAGTTTTGGAATGATGTGAATGTAGTAACCACAAGACTGACTCAAAATACTGACACAAAGACTGTGTGGACTGCAGAGGTAAAACTTCTTCAAATCCCCTTTGAACATCAGGTGGCACGACAAAAAGAATTGGCAGCATGACTGGACAAGACAGACACACAGTGCGATAGTGGACAATGCATTCTTTTGAAAGATTCAAAGGAGTGACATGACTCATGAAAGTGGATCGTCGCGGAGATCAGCTGAATACCCAATTGACTGACATGATGTGCAGACAAGTGCCATGTTCAAAGGTAATGACAAACAACTGCCATTATTTGCAAAATGATTCCCTTCCGATTCCCCCCATCATGATTGATGAGTGCCTATTTTCAGTTTTACGAGTTCAAAGAGGGTAAAAACACTCGATATAGCTTGTCAGAAGACAAGTCCAGACTCATATATTTTACAAACCTGAGAGAGGAGGGTTTCATTCCCAAAAAGAGCCTCTCAATGTTTAATTTAACGAGTCCACTGAAAGAAAACTTGGTATCGTTCATGTTTAGAGAGTCTGAATGATTATGGAAGAAGACTCCAAAGGGGTCCTTTTTCATATGATTTAGTCCCTAAGGCCTGAAAAAGTATAAAATCATACATTAGGGAACTCTTCAAGTCATGATTGGCTAAAGTGTTCCTTTTTCGTAAATAGTCCTATTCAAACAGAAAAAGAGATAACCTACCATCGGACGAACGACTCTTCAAATACTTTAACGAGCGTGAAGAAGACAAGATCACTTGACGATCTTTTCATATTTAGGGAGTGTGAAAAGAGTTTAAAGAGAACTCCATGAGGTTTCTTTACACAATGTCATTTTTTACGAGCCTGGAAAGAATAAAAAATGGACTCAACGATCTTTTCGTGTTTAAGGAGCCTGAAAAAGAGGTGAAAATAAGACTCCATGATGCTTCTTTACACAAAGTCAACTTTTTACAATCCTGGAAAGAAATTGAAACGGACTCGGACCTTTGATACTAGGTTTTAAAGAGCGTGACCAAAGTGTCGTAATAAACGCTCATCGACCTTTTCCATTTTATGAAAGTGCGAAAAAGCCATAAACAAACTTCCAAATATATTTACTATAGTTCTCTTATCCTGCAATCGACTCAGAAACAAGTGTTAAATGCATTTATAACTAGCATTAAGGGATTATGACAGATAATCTTTGACTAAAATATGATTTTATATCAAAAATATAGTATGTCAGACCCAAAAATGCCTATATAAGTCATGTAAATAGTAAAAAATCAAATCATTTCACTATTTACCCATAGCGGAGAGCATTTGGAGCACTTTCTTAGCCAGATCTTCAGCAACTGATACCGAGAGTTCCCACTGTCCGTTTTGAGCACCGTTAGTTGCAAGTAACAGCTAAAACCCTACTATTTCATTTCATATCATTTATTTTGAGTTTTGGTGGGGTTTTGGGCTCATATGGAAAGCCCTAAAACCTTAAAAGTAGGCACCGCTCCTACCCCTTACGAGATACGCGGTACCACCCGAGAACCGTGCCTACAACATAGTTGACAAGCGGTGCCACTGCCTGTCTCCAATGGTGCACAGGCGGTGCCAGCTGTGGAGATTTCAAACTAATAGCATGAGCAATATAAAGTCATTCTTTTTATTTTTAATGATTAAAGATGATTCTAATGAATGCTATGATTGTTTTTGACAGGTCTTGGTTACTCAAAACATGGTGATATGGAAAGAAATAACACATGACAATGATGATTCTTTTGCTGAGAGAAATGCGGGTTGTATTGTTGCATTATGGGACTGTGGGATCCTGAAGTTCTTCCAGACCCTAAGCATGGTGTCACATGAGCGGTTACTGGAACACATACCGCGGATGTGGAATCCAGAGTAGCAGTACTTCGAGGTGGGGGCCCATATTCTTATAGTGGAAGTAGAGGATATCTACTTTTTGATTGGTCTCTGGAGACAGGGTGTCCCCATCTCACTGACAGGTTCCCATGGAGGGGATATTACCACTCGAGAGCTTATAGATCGTCACTGTGTTCCAGGGACAAGGACATTGGGGAAGAAAATCCCCATCAGAGTAGTGACGGATGGGCCCCTACGGACCGTCTTATTTACTATGAAGAGGGTGGCTGGGAGTCAGGGTGTGCATCAGGATTCTAGGGCACACATGTTGTATGACATAGAGGCCATGGCACCCATGGTATTGAACTGGGTAGAAGCCATGCTTCCAATATTCAAAGATAAGTTGACTAAGTGTCGGCATGGAGAGTTAAAGCAGTTTGGCTTTGGATCCATTTTAGCCTGCTTCTTCTTCGAGCGGGTTCCACAGATGAGACCTCAGGTGGTCTTTTGGAGTCTGAGAGCACGGGACCCTTGTATGCTGAGGTGGGTCCAGGTCATGGCTCGTGCAGGAGTAGGTAGGGGAGGGGTGAAGTTCGGTGACCTGTTCTTCAGATGGCTTCGAGATCAGATCCTCATGGTTGAGGATTATGCTTACGCAGGTACGGACTTCACCGGAGATCTTGACCTACCACTCCCACCTAGCGGATAGTGGGATGACATCGTTAAGAAGAAAGAAACTCTGA
>LPNX010686091.1:76678-110061 GCA_001517045.1 Pseudotsuga menziesii | reverse complement strand
ATATATACAGACTTTTACCTAGTGTTTATATGTCTCAAATGGTAAATGTATTTTATATGAGTTTTATGTGTCTTTGAATGTTTATTTACAATGTACCATGTTTTATTCCAATGTCATGAATGGGCAATATGCCAATCTAGGATGTAATTAGTTAATGAGTTAGCAACTACATTATGTTCTCTAGGGATATGCCTATAAGTGATGGTTTCAAACGACTTTTCTAGCAAATGTACTCTTCGGAAAAGGTGGAGGAGCACAGGGTTTCTAATGGTGTAAACATGGTTTAAATGGAAAACCATGAGTTGTGAGTCCATCAAAACTACTAGATCACAAACATACTGGGAGGCAGCTTTAGTCAGAAGACCGATGACCACTTCATACTCAGCAATGTAATGAAATTGGTTCTTGTTGCTACTACTCATCCACATCCTTACAACATCAGTTGGATGAAGGATGGACAAGGGTTCAGGATCACCCAACAATGCAGGTTACAGTTCTTTATCAAGCCCTTTTAGAATGAGGTCCTTAGCGACATTACACCACTAATGACAGACGACGTGTTGTTTTGTAAACCTTATTTATGGGACATACATGCATTAGAGGAAATTTGGGGTCTAAAATGGGTCTTATAAGAAAACAATTCAACTATAATTTCTTATGAGTTGAAATTCAAGAACCAATAGAATTTCAATAAAATGAGTCAACCATAATGGTTGAATTAACATTTTTGTCAGAAAAAAACTACTTTTTTGTTCATATTTTCAACCTATTGCCTTCTGTTTTCACTCAAATTTTGAGCTAGAGAACTCATTGGATGCATAATTTAATTCAGCATCCAACAAGTACCCAAACTTCATAATCTTTTTATGGACCCCGCTACCTCAAAAACAAGAAATACCCTAAAAAATGTGAGGATGACAATTTCTACATAGTGTGAATCCATAAGCTTGCACACAATCATGAAAATTACTAATTATAAAGACCGTAATTAGTATATCAGTCATTCTAATGGTATATAAGTGACCCTAATGGTATATCAGTGACCCTAACAACATGTTGATGTGTGGTATGACAATGATGATGGAATTGATGATGGGTTTATAATTGTAATATTATATCAATCACAATTGATTCCTACATTAACTATGATGGTGATATATTATGGTTTCAATGATGATGAACATGGTGATAATGTCCATGTCTATAATGATGATGATGATGACAATGATGATGAGGATCATGACAATTACTGATTAGAAATACCCATCAACCTAGTTAGGTAAGATGATACGTCCTTTCTAAAATTCATATAAGGTAGTAGGATGTCTTTTTCATCATCATGATGTTGATGACATGGATGACTATCATGATGATATACAATGATCAAAATAATGATGATGATAATTTTCATGTACTTTATTATCTTGATGATGATGATGTCAATGACGATGTTCATGTCGATAAAGATGATGCATGTGCTAGCACTTCTAGAAATTGATTGATCCAATTGACACCTAAATGACCTTAATGACATCTGAATGACCATAATGTCACACAAATAACTCTAATGGTGTTTGAGTGTCCATAACAACATTCGAGTGAACCTAATGGAACATGAGAGACCCTAACAAAATGACGATGATGTAGTATGACAATGTTAATGGCATTGCTGATTATTTAACATTCACAGTATGATATCAATCAAAATCGATGCCTACATTGACTGTGATGATGATATATGATGATTTCAATGATGATTACTATGGTGGTAATGTCCATGTGCATGCCTATGACAATGATGGTGATGATAAGAGTGATGATGACAAGGATCTTGACAATTACTAATTATGAATATCCATTGATCTAGTTAGAAAAGAAAAAACACATGGGGGATTCACCTTGTTGGGTAATATCTTATCGCGTTCATTCATAAAGGGGGGTTTTTAATTATGAAAAATAAGGTCAATATATTGTAGGTATTGGGGGGGTGATTAATGTATAATGGGTTTATAGGTATTGGGGGATATAAAAAGGGGTTTCTTGTAAAAATAAGGAATATATCGTAAAAATAGGGGTTTTTAAATTAGAAATATGTATTGGGAGGGGGGCTCAACAACATGATCTTTGTATATCGTTATCAAAATCTAGTGAAATTAGGGGTATTATTTAATATCCCATGAACAGAGGCACCATGACATGGATTCAATAAGTGAATACCTCATGGGGGAACATCCTTTTATGAATTTCTTGTAAGGTAGTAGGATTCCCTTTTCGTCATCACAATGTTGATGACATGAATGAATATCATGATGATATATGATGATGAAAATGATAATGGTGATGATGTTGATGTAATTTATTATGTTGATAATGATAATCATGAGTATGATGTATATTCTAGAACTTATGGATCTTGATTGACCCTAACTGCACCTAAATGACTCTAATGACATTTAAGCAACGCTAATGTCACCTAAATGACTCTAATGGCATTCAAGTTTCCGTAATAGTATTTGAGTGACACTAATCACATATGAGTGACCCTAATAGCATGATGATGATACAATATGACAATGTTGATGGTGTTGATGATGATATGACAATTACAAGATGATATCAATCACAATTGATGCCAACATTTACTATGATAATGATTTATGATGATTTTAATTATGACGACTATGGTGATAATGTCCATGTATACAACAATGATGATGATGGTGAAAATGACAATGAAGATGATGATAATGAGGATCATGATCATTACTAATAATAAATATTCATCAATCTAGTTACATGAGGGGAAATTCCCTTCACAAAATGTTGTAAGGTAGTAGGATGACTTGTTCATCATCATAAAGTTGATGACATGAATTCCTATCATGATGGTATATGAAGATGACAATGATGATGATGAGGATGTTGATGATCATGATCATGACAACAATGTTGATGACTATGATTATGATGCATGTTTTACCACATTTTTAACTACTTTTTTTGTAGTGTTACATTACGTACCTAACAACATCTCCCCCATCCTAGGATGTATATTACTTTGCTACTCTCGATGAAATACAATACAAAGATGGGTATGAAAATACATAAAAATCCATCAATGTGAACCTTAGTTCCTTACATAATGGATTCCTTGATGGTCTCGAATTTTTGACCATAAGTGAAGTGTATGCAACTAATAAAAGGTGTTGGTATTCCAACAACAAGTAAATCTCTAACCAATATTGTATCAAAAAATGATGATTTAAGTGAAGAATGTTGGTTGTGGAGCCCAATATTCCAAATCTAGAGATATTATTCAACTGTGTTTGTACTCCAATTTTACTATACACTCGTTCCCCAATTTTGGGGTTCGAGGTAGCGCCCCAAAAAAGGGGGTTCGGTGGCAGCACCCATGAGAAATGGGGGTTCGGGGAAAAAGCCCCCGAGAAACATTTTTGGGATGTTTGTTGGCCAACATTTTTGCGGACCCATGGTATTGGGTTAACCGTAGTATTTTCCCATGGTATTTCCCCTATAAAAGGAAAGCATTGTAATACGGCTGTGGATGGTATTGTATTGTATTGTAGCATTGTAAACAATTTCTGTGATTGTGTGAGAGAGACTGTGAGAGCATGAAGAGGAAGTGCATCAGTATTGCTGCTAATTGTATCCCTTCATCTTTCTGGATGGTAATAAGAAGACTAGAAATTTCTTTGTGGACGCATCCCATCGTTTGGGTAAACCACGTTATATCTGTGTCTCTCTATAATGTGTTTAATGTGTTTTGAATCTTGTTTAATGATTTAAATATATAACTGTTATTGATTCGCGGTCCTGTTTTCTAACAATTGGTATCAAAACCAAAAGGTCTATTTGGTTGGTAAACTCACAGGAAAGAAGGGTTCCTGGTTCGAGTGGGAGCAATGGCAGAAGAGGGAAATTTTAGGGTCGAGAAATTTAATGGCCAAAAATATTAGTTATGGAAGATGCAAATGGAGGACAATCTGTACCATGGAGCAACCATATCTGGTTGGTCATTTAATAGTCGAATATGACTTCCATGTTTAATGGTAAAATCAGAATAATATACTAGATGATGAATATAAATGTACAATAAGATCACCTTTTATGCGGCTTGAGCCAACATAGTGAAGGGTTACATGCTTTTACTAGTAACCTAATAATATAATTAATTATAATTAATAATATTTAATTAAATATTCACAACATTACCTTCCCCTTGGGAAAATATTTGTCCTCAAAGATTGAGTATTTTCCTAATGATGTCCTTCATTCTGATTCGATGTCGATATTAGAATCAGATGAGATTTCTGGTGTAGAGACTTGCACTTCCTTTCCATTGATGATTCTACAATGAACTATCTAATTGTTCCTATATTTATGGCCAGGGGTCAAGTCATCACTGCATCGATGACACATTTTTTTCTTATTTTTTCTATTATCAGAGTAATTGTTAGATGACTTCGAGCTATTTTCCATTTCATAGGAATGCGATTGAGGTTTGTGACATTAATGGTCAGGTGACCAAGTATCTTCACTGTACCTACATTGTGTCTCTTTTTCTTGTCGATAATGGTTATCACCTCTTATTACTATTCCTTCCAATTTGTGTTCTGCGACTTTGGCTTTATATCTTGCTACTTCTACATTAGGTGTGTCATGTAACTTTAACTCTTTTTGGATGTATAGTTTAAGACCTCCTAAATAGGTTTCGAGTCTTTTCCTGTCAGATAACCTAAATACTCATGTCAATAAGGATTCCCACTGATGTGTGAATTCCTCAACTCTTTCGACTTATTGTAGTTTGGTAAGTTTATTGAAAAAATCATCTTCTTTGATTCCTTGAAACCTATTAAATTTTTTTTTTTGAGCAAGTTCGAGGTGTAGGAAAAATTGTCTCTCTTCTACCGTAAGTACCAATATAGGCATACCCTTCCATATGCATTGATGCATATTTCACCTAATCCTCGTCAGATTGAATATTGTAAATGTAGAAGTATTCTTCCGCCTTGTTTAGCCAAGCAACGCATTGGTCTTCACTTCCATTGTATTTCAACAACTCTGTTTTTTCCTTAGGTGGGCACACTTTGTAAGGACGATATTGATTGCCTTTTTCTTTACAGTTTAATAGTTGCTCCAAACTACTAGACGATGCAAGTGGCATATTTGAACTGCTTTGTTGTTGGCAGTGATTTTTAACCTTTTTATTATCTACTATCTTACTGATAGCTTCTATTTTTTTGTTTAATCGTGCCTCCATATATGGGAGTATTTTTGTTTCTATCTCTTGTTTAAGCATTGCATTGTTAATCTTTATTTATTTTTGCAAATCTTCTTGATTCTTTGCGAGTGTTTTCTATGTGGCAACATGAAATGAGGCATCTAACATGTTTGGGCTGTTGACTTGGTCCAGACTAGGTATGAGTCTTTGTAACACCTCAATTAATGTATTAAATGGTTCTGCGTTATGTTGCTCAAGTTCTACGTTAAGGTGTTTATATCTTGAGTCATGGTACTCATCTTATCATCCTAGTCTTTTTTCTTTTCTTGAGGATGTTAGATTTTTGATCTAGCCTTCTTTCTAGTACGAGAACAAGCTGGTCTTGGAGTACTGTATTGCTATTTTTTATCTCTTCCTTCATGCTTTTTTGGTTAGTGACAAGGGACTTGATGTTCTTCTCCATTTTTCCAATTTTCTCTTTCAATTCCACCATGGTCTTGGACCTTGTATGCAGAGGTGTGTATTTTGATGCTATTTTTGTTTTTGAGGTGAATTTTTAAATAATAATAAATATTAATTATTATTATTATTATTATTTTAAAAAATATTATAATAATAATATATAATATTTGATTTTTAGATTTAGTTTTTTATTAAATATATTATAATAACATATATTAAATCAAAATATAATATATATTGTTTTGTTTTTTCTTGTAGGTTTTAGTGTTCGTGAAGTTGGAGGTCGAGGCAGAGTGATGGTGTGGAGTTGGAGGTTGTCGGGGCGAGAGCAGGTGGGAGGAGAAAGCATGAAGTGGGAGTGTGTGGGAGGTGGAAGAATGGTCACAAGGAGGAGTGGGTAGAAGGGATGCACAAAAAATGGGGGTGGTGGAAGCAAGATCTGGCAGGGTGGTGGAGTGGTGGATGCAGAAGTGGATTGGGCAGTGGGGGTGGAGAAAGGAAGAGAAACAGGAGAAGGAGTTGCAGGGGAAAGGGAGAGCACGGAGGAGGGTGGGGACTATGGGGTGAGGATAAGAAGGGAGCGTGGAGCATTGGTAGATTAGGAAAAGAGAGGGGAGGAGAGAAAGCATGTGAGTGGTATAAGTGGCAGCAGATGGTGGTGGAATGTTGGAGCAGTGCATGGAGCAGGGCGGGTGGGTGATGGTGTGAAGAATGATGAAAACAATGTGGAAGCATGGGGTGAGGGAAAGGAAACAAAGATAACGGGTGTGCAAAGTGGAGAGAAGATGTGGAAGAGGGGTGGAGATAGAATGAGGATAGACAAGCCGAAACTGAGCTCAACAGTAGGAGGAGACAAATCTGGGCTCTGATACCACTTGGAGCAACTGTATCTGGTTGGTCGGTTAATAGTTGAATCTGACTTCCATGTTTAATGGTAAAATAGGAGTAATGCATTAGATGATGAATATAAATGTACAATAATATCTCCTTTTATACGGCTTGAGCCAACATAGTGAAGGGTTACGCCCTTTCACTAGTAACCTAATAATCTAATTAATTATAATTAATAATATTTAATTAAATATTCACAACATACTAGAAGGATCTGTACCTGTTGTTCAATGGAAAAGAAAAACAACCGATGGTCATGAAGGATGAAGAATGGGAGTTTCTTGATAGAAAGGCACTGGGAACAATATGGTTGTTCCTGGATTCGTCGGTGGCTTTCAATATTTCGAAAGAAAAAACAGCATAGGGCGTAATCAGCGCATTGGTTAAGCTCTACAAAAAACCCTCAGCTTCCAACAAGGTATTTTTAATGAAGCATTTATTTAATATGAAGATGTCGGAAGGTGGATCTGTTGCTGACCATTTAAATGAGTTTAATACACTTACCAGTTAGTTAAGTTATGTAAAAGTGAACTTTGATGATGAGTTTAGGGCTCTTCTAATCTTGTGCTCATTGCAAGAAAGATGGAATAGCTTGGTCATGGCTGTAAGCAACTCTGTCTCTAGTTCAAACACTCTTAAGTTTGGTGATGTTGTTGGTGTTATTCTTAGTGAGGAAATGTGAAGAAAAAGCACAGCTGAGACAATAGGTAATGCATTGACCATGGAGAGCAGAGGGAGATAAAATGAGAGAGGAAGGATCCCAGGAAATTGTAGAAAGTCTAAAAAGGGAAGATCCAAGTCTATATTCAGAAAAATAGAGTGCTGGAACTATGGTAAGAAAGGACATATGAAGAAAGACTGTGGAGCACCAAAGAAGAAAGGTGAGAGGAAGCAAGAGACTACTCAGGAAGCGAATGTAGCAGGTGATGTGTTGCAAGATGATTTGATTCTTACATTAGATAATACTAGAAATTACTCTATAGTAGATTCAGGGGCTTCTTGTCATGCTACACCCCATAGAAAATTATTTCATGATTATGTTCAAGGTGATATTGGACATGTTTTATTGGGAGATGATGAACCATGTAAAATTGTTGGAAAAGGTAAGGTATGGATTAAGTTAAATAATGGAAGTGAATGGATGCTAAAATATGTAAGGAACATTCCTACTATGAAAAGAAATATGATCTCAATAGGGAAGTTGGGAGATAGCGGTTGTTTGTCTACATTTGGAGAAACGTGGTGGAAGATCACTAACGGATCACTGGTAATAGAAAATAGAGATAGGGTAGGTACGTTATATATATGTACTCATAATACTTATTATTCTATCTTTGTAACTTCCACAGAAACATGTGCGGCATTGTCGCATCATAGGCTTGGCCACATGAGTGAGAAGGGGATGCATATTCTCCACTCAAGGAAATTGCTTCCATATATGAAGCAGGTAAGTTTGTAATTTTGTGAGAATTGTGTTTATGGAAAACATAAGAGATTTATATTTCTCAGGGTTAGGAAACAAAAGAAGAGTGAAAAGTTAGAGCTTGTACATACATATGTATGAGGACTAGCTCAAGAGCAATCTCTTGGTGGCTCTCATTATTATGTTACTTTTATTGATGATGCAACTAGAAAAAAATGGTTTTATTGTATTAGATAGAAATATAATGTGTTTGATACTTTTAAGAAGTGGAAATATTTGGCTGAGAATGAGACAGGAAAAAGGTTGAAATGTCTTAGATCTAATAATGGAGGTGAATATTGTAGCAAGGAGTTTGACAGTTACTATTCACACAATGAGATTCACAGAGAGAATATAGTCCCTGGAACACCACAAGAAAATGGTGTGTTAGAAAGATGAACAAAATGATCATGGAGCATGCAAGGTGTATGGGATTGCATGCAGGGTTTCCCTTATAGTTTTGGGCTGATGTTGTAAGAACTACTGTTTATTTAATAAATAGAGAGCCTTCAAGTGCTTTGGATGGTGGGATTCCAGAGGAGGCATGGACAATTAAATAGGTAAAATACTCATTTCTAATAACTTTTGGTTGTGAAGCATTTGTCCATATGGATAAAGATGATAGAACAAATCTTCAAGCTAAATCCAATAAATGTATCTTTATTGGATACGATGTTGATGATTTTTGTTATCGCTTATGGGGTTTTGAAAATCACAAAATCATTAGGATTAGAGATGTAGTATTCAATGTAAAGGTTATGTACAAATATTAGTTGTAGGGAAAGAAAGAGGAAAAGGAAAACAAAGAGTACACAGTGCTTGATGAAATCAAATAAAATGAAGTTCTAAAGGCACCATAAAATCAAGAGTAGCAGCAAGTACCTGAAACTCCTACAAAAATAAGAAAATCTACCAGGTTAAGCAGACCCCCTGAATGATTCTCTTCTTCACTGTATTATTTATTGATGACTGATTCTGCTGAACCATAATGTTATGAAGAAGTAATGTAGGTAGAAACTAGAAAGAAGTGGGAGCAAGGCATGGATGAGGAGATGGAATCATTGGTAAGAAACCAGACTTGGGAATTGGTTAAGTTTCTTGTAGGAAAATGTTGGAATATAATAAACCCACTCATAAAATAATTAATCATTATTTGATTAATTTCCTACCCACTAGCTTAGATAGTTGGCATACACTTGCACCTTAGAGTTAACACTTGCCATCTATATCCTAGGAATTATTTATTTCTAATTATGGTTTGATCTTGACCACTTTATGGCCATCTAGAATTGGTAACTACACTTTACAGTAGATTTTTCTTTATTCTGTTTTATCTGCTTTATCCTTCTTTTCAGTGGATAAGGTAAAGCTAGTCACCTAGGAAACTAGCAGCTTTTGTTTCCAACCCATCCTCCATTATTTTCTATCCATATTCTAGGATTAGCAAGTCTTTCCTTCACTCATCATCACTCACACATGTTATTTCTAATTCGTGAGGTGCTTGGTAGATTGGGAAAGTGATTTAGTCAACTATGGGGTTTATCATAATTAGTAAGCCTTCTTTATGAGCTAGCTTGAGTTGTCTTCTAGAAACTCTATTTTCCTTTATAAGGATGTATTACCTATGTAATAATATCAATTATCATTTATTGATCATTCATTAATGTGTGTTCATTAATTCTTCTTCTTCCATCCTTATGCTAATTCTCTACAATTCTCTGTGAGGTTAATTGTGTGCGTAGATCCTTAGCATGTTTATGAAATTCCTTTTTCCATCAAGGCTTTAGAATTTATGAATGGTATCAGAGCTGAGGATATCAAAGCTCCGTTGAGGCATGCAAAATCAAATGTAACAATAGTAGGGATTCTCCCCAATAAGCGTTCCCAATTAGCTTGTTATTGTTTGGTATGGGGAATCCGTCCGGTTTGCGGTCCTGTCATGCTCCTGATATGCAAGTAGATTACTACCAACATACAGTGTGTACAATATTTATTGTCAACCTGGGAAAGTATTTGTATTTCAAAGGATAAATGCACAGTATATGCTTAAACACAAAGTCGCTGCAATTAAACACTATTATCCTCTAGCAACCATGCTCATCCCAAGAATCTGTGTAATCCCACTTATCTTCTAAATACTACAATCTCAATTACTTTCTACCATGCATCAAGGAAAATAACATAAGATTCAAATTACAATTGCAGATAAAAGGAAGTCCTATTCACATCCCTAAACAAGTAATTCACACATTCAATCTGATTACTCTTGAAAGCCACAAGCATAAATCAAATGTTAATCTAGGAATTCAATTGCAAAGGATTGAGTTTAGCTACTCTCAGAAATTGAAATACAGGAATGAATTTCAACAATCATAATGGTAAAGATAAGTTGCAAGGATTCGTGGGATAACAACTAAAACTGTAAGATGAGCAAAGATGTGTACAACTACCACATGAATTGCGTAAAAGATAGTTACCTACTCAGTCGACTGTCACTTTGTACCACTCATAGATCTCAAGGGAATGCCACCACAATTGTACTGTAAATCCACACTTACTGTGTACAAAAGGGATAAAATCAACAAGACATTAGACAATGGATGAATTACAAAATCCTAGATTAACACAACAATATATGTGGAAGGCAGGCCCAGCCTTCACACAGATATGCTGGCTGAACAATGTAAAACTTCTTAAACCAGAGGTAACTCCTTATATTAAAAAGAGAATGATTACACCAATTGCTCCCACTGCTAATACAATGAATGAATTATATGTTCAGCAACCCCCTGGGTCGAGACAACTCTCCATATTTATACCTGTAGATCATAACATCCAACCCTATTAAAGGGAAGCCATGAAGATCTCTGATCTTCAGGAGCCCTAAATAACACTAGCTGTTACAAATGTGGCATGGTAAAGACATAGAAAATACAGGAAAGCTGTTAATTGGCCCAGGAGTGGCGATCTTTTCTAATCACAACTATACTCGAGTAGCTGTATACCCAGGATTTCCAATTATGGCGCATTTTGTTACAGCTGCCTTGTCACCGCTCTGTCTAAGATATCGCATTAGAATCATGTTCCTTGGGTAATGATAGAAGGGCTGAGGATCATATTGAGCGGCGAATATCCCTCCTTTCGAGACTTGTTTAGCCCCATCTTCCTGTAGTCCACTTATCTCAAACTACCTTCATAAATCATAACATGTTAGCACATTTGAGAGATACACAACTTTAATTATCACAATCATAAGCATTAACAAGATAAAACAATGACCAGTCATACCTTGGCAGTTTGAGGAGTAAAGTGGGGACAATAGGTCTGACTAGCATGCTGAATGGTGTAGGACAGGGGAAGAAAAGGTGATTAAGGATGGTTAAAAGGGACCAATTCTGGGCTCAACATCTCCCCCCAACTATCCTATTGCATGTCCTCATGCAACAACCTGCATCATTCGGAGTCTGAATCCTGTACTAAGCTCTGCTCGTGGAGGGAGGAAAAATTGTAAGGAAACTCAGGCACCTCATCTTTCTTTAAAAAGTCTCTGTGAGTAATCCAATACTTCCATCATCGCTGCTCCTCTGTCCTAGTTAGGGAGAAATCCACATTATATGGTTTTGCTGGCCACCAAATGAGGGGGAATTTGAATTTCAAACCCAACCAATTAACTCCACACTCCTTGATACTTCCCACATAGCCATTGACCCTGGAAAGTGCCTGCTTGAAATTATTGAAACAGTAGGGGTCCCGACTTCTGAGTGCAGGGGAGGTAGCATGCCATCTGTGCTTACTCCCTTCCAATGCTACCTGCTGGTGTCTGGAAATGTAGTTGGTGCAAGTGGAGATCACTTCTTCTTGATGTCTCATTATATGCTGTGCCTGGGGAGGACTTGAAAGGAAATTTCTGTACCGAGCCAAAAGAATACCAGGATTCTAGGGCTCACTTCAAATCCACAGGTTGGTGTGAGATTCATTGTGAGAAAAGGTTTGAAAAGACCTTTCCCACTGAGCGTGATTTCTCACAAAAGAGGAAAAAGCTCTCAGCTGAACATCCCCTGCAAATGGGACAGGATTTGAGTGGCGGTCCAGAGGGAAATCCATCTCATGCAAGTATAGTTCACACATCAAATTTTGATCCTCAAAATTGCTTCCAAAGAATGTCTCCAGAAATTTTGCTGAGGTTGTTATTTCAAACGACCTCCCTTCCTTCATAGCCTTCAATTTAAACCAGACAAATTGTTCAAACATGAATACTGGATAAGAGGAAGAAGGCTTCCTGGTGCCCAGAAGTTCTTGAGAGAGAGCATACATTTGCTCTTTCTCCTGCTGCATGGATTGGAACTTTTTCAATCCTCTCAATTTGCTCTGTAGCTCTTCTTCCCGAATTATGTGGCCCATCCGTTCTTCTTCCCAATTTTCTTCCAATCCCCTGATGATTTTTCTATGCTCACTGAGAGAAATCATGCCTCTCTGGTGTTCCTCCACCTGGATTTTCCATTTGGTCACCTCCAACCTCAAATTTGAGACTTCTGTTGTGAGGTTCAAGATTTCCTTTTTATGATGCTCCTCTTGATCTGAGTCCAAATCAATGAAATTTCTAAGGGGTAGAAGCACTGGTTCTTGTGGGACAGTGTCTTCCTTTTGGGCATCCTGCACATCTAAGTTTACTATGAGAGTTGCTGTTTCTTGTGTGACAACAACTTCCTTTAGACTCTCCTCAAGAGCTACATCCATTGCTCTGAGAGACACTGGTTCTTGTGTAACAGTGTCTTCTTCTTGGTTACCCTGCATTTCTAAAATTGGTTCAAGAGTTGCTGGTTCTTGTGTGACAGCAACTTTCCCTGGATTCTTCTCAACAGACACATCCATTACTTCTAGAGACACTGGTTCTTGTGTGACAGTGTCTTCTTTTTGGCCATCCTGCACAGCTGAGGCTAAATTGAGAGTTGTTGGTTCTTGTGTAACAGCCACTCCTCCTGGATTTCCTTCAATAGCCACATCCATTACTTCTAGAGATACTGTTTCTTATGTGACAGTGTCTTCTTTGTCCTTCCGCTGCTGAGATTGGATGTCTTCCTCAGTGTGCAGCTGTTCCTCAAGGATTTCAGTGTCACTTGACGATTGTGTCTGTACCTGTTCATCCTCACTCCAATGTATGTCGAGAATGATATCCATTCCAGGGTTATCTTCTAGTTTCATTTCAGGGGTCCTTGCTGCAACCTCCAAGGATGTTGGTTCTTGTGTAACAACATCCTGGCTTACTTCTTCATCCTCCTGTTGTTGCAATTCTTCTCCTATGATTTCTATATCACGGGAACATCCTGGGGTTATAGTGCAGAATTATTCATTAAGCTCCAAAGTGTCCTCCATTCCAGATTCTTTTCCCAATTGCTCGGCCAACTGGTCAAGCACACTCAGGGATGCTGGTTCTTGTGTTACAGCACCCTGTTCAAGTTCATCAATGTCTTGCCCTTGTGGCTCAGCTTCTATAATTTCGGTGTCATAGGAGCATTCTGGGGTTATAGTGCAATCTTTGTCCCCATCATCATACATGATTTCATCATTTGGATCCTCTTTCACAGAATTGGTGGCAACTTCAGCAAGGATGGTTAAAGATGCTGGTTCTTGTGTAGCGGCATCTTCTTTTTCTGCGGCTTCCTCTATTGTAGGTGCAGACTGTTGTGTTGTACATGTACGAATTATAATCTTGTGGCTTGCCTCCTTAAAGATTTCCCCACAGGTAGGATAGACCACTCGCTCATCTTCCTTTCCAGGCTCGGTAGAGTTCGATCCCTCCAGTTGGTCTGCAGCCTCCACCAATGTGTACATTTTCTTTTCACCTTGTTTCCTGCAGGTTTCTTTCCAAGTTTCAATTCCCTTCTAAGTATTTGGAATTCCTCTTTTAATAGTGTATTCTTAGCCAGAAGTCCTTCAATTCGGGGTTCTTCCTCGACTGCCCTTTGTGGATCATCCATTGGCCTTGGTACAAGGATAGGGAACTCAATCTGTGCTTCTAGGGTTGCCCATCTTTTTCTGGCTGCCTCTGTTGCTGCAGCTGATCTAGTTCTTTTCTTTCTTATTGGTGGGGTTATTTTAAGTTCATCAATTGATCTCTTTCTTTTCCTTTGTGGTGTTTTCTTTTGTGGGGCTGGGATATCAGGATTCACAGCTGAGGTTAAAGGAATATCCCCTGTTCTAGCATTTTCTTGCTCCTCCGGGTGTTCTTCCTCAATTAAAGTTCCTCCCCACTCAGGTGAGGATTCAATGGTCACCAGCTCGATATTTTCTTCTGTTTCCATGGCTCTATCACCTTCAGGTTCAATTGTCGTAGCATTTAGTGCTGCTCCAATTTCACCTTCTGCTGCCAGAGCTGCCCTATTATCTGAGTTTTCCACAAGATTTTTATTGATATTCTCCCTCAATTGCTCTGTTTGTACCCTTGGTTGCTCTTCTTCAGATCCAATTCCCCCCCCCCCCCCCCAACTACATTGGAGGGGCTCCGGTCCTCCTGCTATGGTTCGTGTCCCCCTTGCTGTGGATGAGCCTGTTCCTGTTCTATTGGGACACCCAGTAAGGGAGCAGGTGCCTAAGCCCTAGCTGTGAATTGTTCCCAGGTTATATGATGCCGAGCAAGGGTTCTTAGAATTATTAATTTAATAATACCGTGGTGGGTCAGTGAGGAAAATGGATGCTTAGAAGCTTGGACGAATCTCGCCATATGATGTAAATCATGAAGGAGATAATATGGAATTTTCAACAAAGTCCTATGGCGGAGATAAGAAAGTAAAGGCAGTTCAGAATTATAAACAGTTTGGTACCTACCTTCACAAGTGATGTACTTCTTGAGGAAGACGGCAACCTAGTCCCATGGCTGCGGTAATGAGTGCAGTGCTATCCCTCTTCTTGATGGTTGAACCTGCTCCCCCTCTATTAAAAAGGCTTTTAATGCTGTAGCAGTAGGGACTCGATGTTCAAACCAAGCCCTTCCCACCTGAGGGATGGTGGTCATCTCAGAGATAATGGCCTTGGAGACTTCAATACGTAGCCCCCAAACCTCTGAATAAGTTTTTGTAAGGTTTAGAGTGAATTGTAAGGCTGCTTCACGATTGAATCTGTCCAGACGTTCGAAAAATTCTGTCCACCTGGCGGCTTGAAAGATGGCAAAAACCCCAGCATTTTTCCTGAGCTCCTGTGTATTGGAGGGTTCGTAACGAGCTGGAATCCCCATGGTTCTAAGTTCAAGATAAGGTAGCTGTCCCACATATTATAGATCCCAAAAATGGAGGTTACAACACAAAGGATGCACGAATCGCCGGGAGGAGATGTTAGAGAATAGGCAAATTTGGAAAGTTCAGCACAAAAAACGTTCGAAAAGTTTTTTTCGAATTGGGGAAGGTGGCAATTATTAGGTTTTATGTCACACGGGGGAAAGAGTTAATTAGGCCATAATGGTGATACGAATAAAGGTACGACTAATATCATTAAATCATATCAATACTTAATCACGTGATAAATCAAAGCCATACCTTGTGAAATTGTGTGTTGGATATCCTTCGGAGATTGGTGGAACGTGCGGTTACTGACGTTGCAGAGGCCGACCACGTGTGTATTCATTGATTTCATCATTATAACTGGGATACTGCCATAATTCTTTCATCTCGTGAAACAGAAACCATCGCGTCCACATGGTCAGAATTATGAAAAAGACCGTCACCTTATGGACCAGCTTGCCGACATGAGGAGGAATCGGATCCATATCTAGCAGATTGAACAGCGTAGGAAGCAATTTTCCAATAACAAAGGAGTTACCACTATAGGTTGTGAGATATAAAGGCGGCCCTTAATGCTGGGGACAGCAGAGAAATATAGCGGAATTGCAGCTGCCAGAAAAATATCACGGCCGTGGAAAATATGTTGCAGCCACCGGAGAATATGTTGCAGCCGCTGAAAAATATGTTGCAGCCGTCGGAAAAGGATTCACGGCTTCTAGAAAAATATGTTGCAGTCGTCGAAAAAGGTTCACGGCTGCTGGGAAAATATGTTGCAGCTGCTGGAAAAAGGGTTCACGGCTGCCGGGAAAAATATTTACGGCCGCCGAGAAAGATGTCGCAACCGCCAGGAAAGGGTTCACGGCTGCCGGGAAAAATGTCGTAGCCGCTAGGAAAGGGTTCACGGCTGCCGGAAAAATATGTTGCAGCCACCGGAAAAGGTTCACGACTGCTGGGAAAAAGGTTTTTATGGTCATCGAGGAAAAAGATTTACGGCCGCTGGGAAAGATGTCGCAGCCACCGGGAAATTTATTTGAAGGAAAAGGAAATGTGGCACAGGAAGGCATAGGAAAATGACTCCTGTTCGACAGGCCCAATCTAGTCATTCCCCTGGCGCTTCCCTGCAAATTTTGAAAAATAACAGCAAACAAGAAGATCAAATGCAAAAGGAAAAAAAACAATATATAATGAAGTAGGAAAAAAAAAGCACCATTATTTATGTACAATAATTCAAACACGATTTACAGTTTAAGTTTTGGCAAAGGCAGAGAGAAGTTCCTGCCCTGGTGCCAGCTGATAATCTGGATCAGCGACAATTTGTGAAATAAATGCATCTTTCGAAATAGGCTTACGGTACAGTCGCAGTTTGTGGCCATTAGCAAATAATGGTATGCGGTTTTCATCAATGGTCACCAGGCGGACAGTGCCATTGTCAAATACCCTGTCAACCAAGTATGGACCTGGCCACCTTGTACGTAATTTACCTTTAAAATCCCTTTTGAACCTGGATTCGTATAGTAACGCCCAGTCTACCTCACATAATATTTTCTTTTTAATAAATCGGTTATGCCAATTGGATCTCTGTTGCTGAAGCAACACAGTCTGGTCCACTGCAGCTAACCGCTTCTCATCCAATTCGTTTAGTTGATTCAATATTCTCTTCTGGGCTTCTGTTACATCCAGATTCATTTCAGTGGCTATCTTCAGGGTCTTGATTTCAAACTCAATTGGAAAGATGGCACTCTTTCCATACACTAAATCATAAGGAGAGAAACCTGTGGTGTTGCGCCAAGTCATGCGATATTCCCACAGTGCTTCCGGAAGCCTGTCAGCCCAATCCTTTCGATGGCTCTTAACTGTTTTGGTAAGGATGGCTTCAATAACTTTATTAGTACTCTCCACCTGACCATTGGCTTGGGGGTGGTAAGGTGAAGCCACCCTATGCTGCACATGATACTTCCGGAGCAGGGATTCAAATTGATGTGACATGAATTGTGGTCCCCCATCGGTAACTACTTCCTTCGGTACCCCAAAGTGGGTAAAGATTTCACTGTACAGAAAATCAATCACCACCTGGTCGTTAGCCTTATCCAAAGCTACAACCTCTACCCACTTGGTCATATAATCAGTACAAACTAGAATGTAAGCTTTCTATTTGGAAGGAGGGCTGATAGGGCCAACAAAATCCAGTGCACATCTATCAAATGGTTCAACTAATACTTGAGGTTGTAGAGGCATTTGATCTGTCTTATTGGGCTGGCCCATCCTTTGGCAGCTGTCACAGGACTGAACATATCTTTTAGCATCCCTGAAAAGAGTCAGCCAATAATAGACCATTCTCAGCGCTTTGTGCCCTGTTCTCCTATCTGCAAAGTGTCCCCCACAAGATTCATCGTGACAGGCCTTCAATATATGAAAGATTTCATCTTCCCTTACACATCTTCTAATTTCAAGATCAGGTCCTATGTAGAAGAGATGACCATTTAGCCAACAATACCTGGCACTTTGCTGGATGATTTTTCTCTTTTCTCGTTTAGACATGTGTGGCGGGAGCTTTCCTGCAACCAAATAATTAGCGATGTCTGCATACTAGGGGGAATGAGCTGAAAGTGCGAATAGATGTTCATCTGGAAAAGAGTCCTCAACAGGCAAGCTATCATCACTGTTAGTGAAACGAGATAAAAAATCAGCGACGAAATTTTCTTTCCCAGGTTTATCTATAATGGTAATATCAAATTCCTGCAATAACAAGAGCCATCTGGTTACTCTGGCATTGGTGACAGGTTTGTTCATTAAATATTTAATGGTCGAGTGGTCAGTGTGCACAAATGTAGGGTATCCAGTAATGTAATGTCGAAATTTATTAATGGAGTAAACAATAGCTAGGAATTCTTTTTCAGTGACAATATAATTAAGTTTAGTAGGGGCTAAGTTTTTACTAACATAATAGATAGCATAAGGTACTTGACCATCCTGCTGTCCTAAAACTGATCCAATGGCAATATCAGAGGCATCTGAAGAAATATGGAAGGGTAGGGTCCAATTAGGTCCCCTTAAGATAGGAGCTGTGGAAAGCTTCTCCTTAAGCTTATCAAACGCTGTCTAGCATGCTTCACTCCACACAAACTGTGCATCCTTCATTAACAGAGAGAACAAAGGAGAAGCAAGTTTGGAGAAGTTTTCTATAAATATTTGGTAATATCCAGCATGTCCCAAAAAACTTTGCACCTCTTTCTGAGTTGAAGGGGTAGGTATATTTTTTATCACCTTGATTTTTGGGGGGTCCACATGAATGCTATTGACAGAGATGAAATGCCCCAATACCACCCCCTCACTCATCATTATATGGAAATTTTCAGTGCTTAATGAGAGCTAAGTCTGTTCACAACGAATTAAAACCTTCTTTAAATTCTCCAGTGCTTCCTCAAAATCCTTTCCATAGGGAGTAAAACCGTCCATAAATATTTTCATACTATCATTAACTAACTCAGAGAATATGCCAATTACAGCTATTTGAAATGTTGCTAGTGCATTACATAAACCAAAGGGGAGCACTCTATAGGCAAATGTTCCCCAGGGACAAGTGAAGGTGGTTTTATCCTGGTCCTCAGGAGCAATCTGAATCTGATTGTACCCGCTAAACCCGTCTAGGAAGGAGAAGAACTTCTTCCCTGATAAGGTGTCGAGTACTTGGTCAATAAAGGGCAAAGGGAAGTGGTCCTTTTGTGTAGCTTTGTTCAGCTACCTATAGTCAACAAAGACCCTCCATTTACCATTTTTCTTGGGTACAATTATGAGTGGGGAAACCCACTTGCTATCTGAAATAGGATATATAAATCCTGCTTCCAAGAGTTTCTGGATTTCTTCCTTCACTATGTCCATTAAATTGGGGTTCATTCGTTGTTGAGGCTGACACACAGGCTGGGAGTCACTTTTAATATAAATATCATGGGTGCATAGATTAGAGGGGATACACCTCATGTCCGTATACTCCTAGGAAAATTCCCCCTTGTGTTCTTTCAAGAGACTGATCAGGCATTTCTGCTCATCTAAGGAGAGATTAGGGTTAATATTCAAGGTTTTTCCAGGATCTACCTCTATAGGAATACTTTTCAAATTTTTCATTACTGGGATTATGTATGTGTCACTGACTAATGTTTCTTCTGTAAGATTTTCTTGTTCTTCCTTTCCCAGGGTAATGTTCAGGATTTGACAAACTTTTTTATCGACTGAAGTGGGTTCACTAATAAAATTATTAATAGCATCGTCTTCCGTTTCATTTTTAAAAGTTAAGACCTTCCCTATAGTTAATAGTGGCTGAACATCCTCCTCTTCCTCCAGTTCTATCCAGAGAGAAGTTTCAGCCTCTAGACTTGGCCGAGATGGAGGATAAAGGGTGAGGATTTTAGTCTCAGTGCCATCAGATATAGTCATGGACCCCGATCGACAGCTGATGCAAGCATCAGCTGTGGCCAACCAAGGCCTCCCCAGGATCAATGGGTGTCCTCCCAGCTGCGATTTTGGTTGTAACACCAAAAATTCAGCAGGGTACTCCCATGAATCCACTGAGATAAAAAGGTCGTCCAGAATTCCTTCGGGTCTAATGGTGGATCTGTCTGCCAATTCCAAAACGATGGGGGTCAGTCTAAGATTAGTGAGCCCAAGTTTCTTTATAGTCTCAATTGTTATGACATTGATCGCTGCTCCTAAATCTACTAGAACGTTGGGTATCTGTGTATGTCCTACCTACACAGTGACAGTAGGATTTCTAGGGTCGTCATACTTAGCCACTGGGGTCTTTCCTGTTATCAAGGCAGATAAATTCCCTATGACGTGAACAGTGGGAGGATCTTTGGGTTTCCTTCCTAGTTTCTTGGTGCACAGGTCCCGAACGGTTCTAGCATAAATAGGTACTTCTTGAAGAGCTTGAAGAAGGGGGATCTTAACATAGAGATTATTTAACTCTCCTAGGAGGTTAAACTGAGGTTGCCCCCCCCCCCACCCTTGGTAGCATTAGTCTCTCGGGGTATGGTGGTTGCCTTATCAGCTGGGTAGACTACGTATTGTCAGATTTATCATTTGATGTTTCAGCCGTCCAATCTAAGGGTTGCTCAACATCTTCAATAATAGGAATTATATTGGGTGGATGCCGAGGACTCACCCCTTCTTTATGCACAGAAGGTGGAGCATCTTCTGTAATTATAGGTTCTACTATTTTCCCCGATTGTAAACGAATATCGTTACAAGGTACTGGGGAAAGAGAGTAGGTCGGCATGTTAATAGTCTCTAATTGATGGACTATTTTATTATTTGGGTTAGGATTAGGTTGAGCAGGCAGTTGAGGTCGCATCGGTACATTCGGGATAGAATTGTTCTGCAATTGCAGCTGCGATTGCTGAGGTGGTTATTGAGGATATTGAGGGAATTGAGGGTATTGAGGAGAATATGGTGACTGTTGTGGTGGAGGTTGTTGAGGAAACTGGTTCCCGGGATGGAAATTCCTCCATCCAGGAGACCAGGACGTAGGTTGGTGTGGTGGTTGTGGCCAAGGATTCCATGAGTTTTAATTTTGCATTGCAGGTTGCGAAGGATTCCACTGAGCATAACTTGAAGGGAATTGTGTATTCACATTTTGCATATTATTCTAGTTTCTCTTATTATTCAAAAATGGAAACGAGTCCGGGGACATACCTTGATTTCGAGGCTACCAAGGTCTCTTCTGTGCAATAAAATAGGCCGATTCCACCTATGGAGTTGATGCCTGCAGAACATCCTTTACTTGGGGAAGCGAGGGACATTATTTCATGTCGTGGTTCAGCTCACACAGCTGACATACTTCTACTTTATCAAGCGAGCATTCTCTCAGCGGATGATTCTTTCTACATCGGGGGCAGAACACACCGAGTGTGAGGTCCTCCACTGCCTGTTTTTGTTTTTCCTTCAGGACATCGATCTCCGAGGAGATGTAGCTCATCATCTCTATTTTAAAATTTTCAAGGAGATTGCCTATCTTTGCACGGGTAGCTCCTCCATTGGATGACTTCTGAGTTCTGTCGAAGACATCACGTTCTAGCTTATCCCATTTGTCTCGCTTATTGTTCCTGGAAGACCCCTTGGAGTATCTCTTACATAATTCCACAATATTTCCAAAAGGTTCTTTGGAGATATCTCCCTTTCCTAGCAAGTTTAACATGTCTAAACAATCATCCCTGATCCCACGAAGCAAGATTATCTTGAGCATGTCTAGCCCCATGTTCGTCTGCCCAACTCTTTGCACATTGTACAGTAGCCTTTCCACAAAATCCTCCAGACTTTCCTCCTCTTTCTGCACCATTTTGAACAATTCCTCTCTTTTGTCCTTGGTGTTGCAATATTCCTGATATTTCTCCAGGAACACCTATTTCATTCTATCCCCATTAGCAATAGTTCCTCCCCCAAGGCTCATGAACTAGCGCAATGCGTTGTCCTTCAGGGTGGCAGGGAAAAGTTTTAGCTTTTGTGCATCGGTGACATAATCATAGCTACGACAGAGGATATCGAATTCGAAAAGGAATTCATCTGGATCTTCTGCCGCCTTTCCATGGAAGTGAGGCAACACTGATGGTGAGATATTTTTCATGGGACCTGTCCCCTCTGGCTACTGAATCAGAAATTGCAGTGTAGCCATCATTCCTTCAGGTAGGGAATGATTCTCATGATGATAGTTTTCCCCCATTGCCTCTTCCTCTTCGGTCTCGTGTCTTTTACTCATCTCCTCTTCTATTTTCTCCTCTTTGTTCGTTCCTGCGCTCTGTTCCTCATTCTTCTCTTTGTCCTTCCTCTGTTCCTCGTTCTTTTCTTCTTTCTTTTCTTCGTTCTTTTCCTTGTTCTTCCAATGATCAGTAATATTTTTGTGGAACTACGTACACTCTTCTTTAGTTACAACTTTCCTGTAAATTTGGTAGATCGGGCTTCTACCAACAGGTCCAGTTGTAACAACTGTGTCCTCTCTTGCAGGGATATTTGTGGAAGTCACAGCTGCTCGTGTGTCCTCCACCGTGGATCCTAACACTGGTGCCCCAGGATCGGCAGGGTCTCTTCTGATAGGAGTTTCTTGATGGCGAGCCCTGGTGGATGAATTAGTTCTATCAACAAGATCGTCGATGAATGTCCTTCTTCCCAGTGGTGGACCTAGACCGCGACCCGAACCACCTGCACTGTTAGCATTTTGTGGGGTTTTGGGGTCTGAAAGATGACCACGCTTTACGCTTCTTGTATTCATGCAACCCAAATCATTACACCAAAGAAGGTAGAAAAGACTGACTAGAAACAATTGCAAAAATTGCAACTAACAACGGTGTTTAATTTCTATCCTTCCCCGGTAACGGCACCAAAATGTCATGCTCCCAATATGCAAGTAGATTACTACCAACATACAGAGTGTACAATATTTATTGTCAACCCGGGAAAGTATTTGTATTTCAAAGGATAAATGCACAGTATATGCTTAAACACAAAGTCGCTGCAATTAAACACTATTATCCTCTAGCAACCATTCTCATCCCAAGAATCTGCGTAATCCCACTTATCTTCTAAATACTAAAATCTCAATTACTTTCTACCATGTATCAAGGAAAATAACATAATATTCAAATTACAATTGCAGATAAAAGGAAGTCCTATTCACATCCCTGAACAAGTAATTCACACATTCAATTTGATTACTCTTGAAAGCCACAAGCATAAATCAAATGTTAATCTAGGAATTCAATTGCAAAGGATTGAGTTCAGCTACTCTCAGAAATTGAAATACAGGAATGAATTTCAACAATCATAACGGTAAAGATAAGTTGCAAGGATTCGTGGGATAACAACTAAAACTGTAAGATGAGCAAAGTTGTGTACAACTACCACATGAATTGCCTAAAAGATAGTTACCTACTCAGTCGACTATCACTCTGTACCACTCATAGATCTCAAGGTAATTCCACCACAATTATACTGTAAATCCACACTTACTGTGTACAAAAGGGATAAAATCAACAATACATCACACAACAGATGAATTAGAAAATCCTAGATTAACACAACAATCTCTGTGGAAGGCGGGCCCAGCCTTCACACAGAGATGCTGGCTGAACAATGTAAAACTTCTTAAACTAGAGGTAACTCCTTATATTAAAAAGAGAATGTTTACACCAATTTCTCCCACTTCTAATACAATGAATGAATTATATGTTCAGCAACCCCCTGGGTCGAGACAAATCTCCATATTTATACCTGTAGATCATAACATCCAACCCTATTAAAGGGCAGCCATGAAGATCTATGATCTTCAGGCGCCCTAAATAACACTAGCTGTTACAAACGTGGCATGGTAAAGACATAGAAAATACGGGAAAGCTGTTAATTGGTCCAGGAGTGTCGATCTTTTTTTATCACAACTATACTCGAGTAGCTGTATACCCAGGATTTCCAATTATGACACATTCTGTTACAGCTGCCTTGTCACCGCTCTGTCTAAGATATCGCATTAGAATCACGTGCCTTGGGTAATGATAGAAGGGATGAGGATCATATTGAGCGGTGAATATCCCTCCTTTCAAGACTTGTTCAGCCCCATCTTCCTACAGTCCACTTATCTCAAACTACCTTCATAAATCATAACATGTTAGCACATTTGAGAGATACACAGCTTTAATTATCACAGTCATAAGCATTAACAAGATAAAACAATGACCAGTCATACCTTGGCAGTTTAGGGAGTAAAGTGGGGACAACAGGTCTGACTAGCATGCTAAATGGTGTAGGACAGGGGAAGAAAAGGTGATTGAGGATGATTAAAAGGGACCAATTCTGGGCTCAACAGGTCCAGCTACCATAAGTCAAGTAACAGTTAAAGCTCGTTTTACTGGTTGCGGCCTGGTCCACCGTTTAAGTGTATTTTTTTAGTTTTATATTTATGTATGATATGCAAGTGCCTAATTAAGTGCAATCGATAGGGATAACGAAGAGTGTCACAATGTGATGTGCAGGTTCTTACCTCTCGTATTACCTCTTTTGCTTCTAAATCATAAATGAAGAAAAACTTATACTAATTCTAACTAATCCTGTCTAACCTACTCTATGGCACAATTTAGTAATTAATGATGAGTAATGTACTGTAAAACATGCATTTAGAATATTACAGATAGCTATTCATATTTCAGAATACATGAATATAAGTAGAAAGATAAACAAAGAGATAGCTCATTGTCAATTAAAAACATTTATTACTCAGATATACTGTGGAAGTTTCATAGAAATAAACAAGAAAACATTCATAACATGAAATAATTCGTAAGTTAGAACGATCTCACAGTTCATAGAAAAAGCTGAAATAGAAGTAGTTCACATTCAACCAATCTATGGAAAGCATTTGAGACTCCACAGTTCCTTCTCCAACTGAAAATATATACTCTTTATTATAAAAGGAAGTAGTTCTTCTTACAATAACATTTGATAAAGATAGCATGAAAAAAGGTCCCTTCTACATCTACTTCACCTCTATTTATACAAACAAAAACCCTTGAGTTGCCCACTTATCCCTTTGGGCTTCCCTTGACTCTTCCTTTACAAAAATTTGTCTTCTAGTGCATGCACTTAGAAAACAGATAAATACAAAATAATACATAATTTATCAATTGTTTGAGTAAGCCAACTAGGTGGGCCCAATCAGATGATTTATGAATTTCTTCCAAATATTTGCATATGCTACTATAGTCTCAAAACCAGAGGGCTCTAGGAACCTGATAGTGATCTCATGTTTAGCAAATTGAGATTTTATATTTTCCACTATGCCTGGAATCAAATGAAGTTGGTATTCCATTAAATAACTGCTCACTGCTGCCTATGCTATTGCATTTTTCAGCACCTTCTCATCCAAACCTTTGACCAGCTGAATACCTTGTTCATCCTCTTTCCATCTTACCTGCAATTGCTTCAAAAATACTTCATGATCAGGAAATTCTTCTAACCTTCTCTTAGCAGATGTTTGACAACGATTGTAAGTTATGAGAACTTTTCTGCAGAATTCTGCACAAACACCTTTTGTCCTCCGGACTGCCTTTACCAATTCCTTTGTTTCTTTGATCCCGAGTTCAATTAGTTCATACTCTACCTTCACTGGCTCTAAGTCGTTGGTGGGTGCATTAGTTGGATGTTCCTTGGTTGTTTCCAACCAAGTCAAACATCCTCGTAGAGTTTCTAGGATATCCTAGGTCCTATCTAAAAAGTAGGAAGTTGTACTCATAATTTCTTCCAGCCTTGTCTCTACTTGCTGAACTTTTAAATTTTCCTCTGCCATTTGAAGCTACATTTGATGAATTTTAATTCTAAGTGCGAGAGCATGCTTCGTCAATGGCTCAATATCTATTTTTTGTTCATTAGCTTCTTTTAATGAAACTTCCAGTGAGGATTTCTAGGTCTCTAATGCTACTACTTGAGTTTCATAATGCTTGGATTTCCCCTCAGTAGTAGTCTTTTGCATCTCCAATTCTGCCACTTTATTTTCCAGACTTCCTTTCTCTTTACTCAATTCTTGAATTGATGATTTCAAACTGTCTTTTTCTACTTCTAAGATCTGATGTCTTTGCTGAAGTCTTTCAAAATCAGACAAGGTGGCCTCATATTTCCTTTTGGATGCTCTTTCAATATTTCTTACTGATATTACCAAAGAATATTTGTCTGACTGTAAGGTTTGGAATTATGCCTTGGACTCCTCTATCTTACTAAGCATGTCTTCGTACTTTCTCTTTATATTTTGAATTTCATCTCTTTCCCTTTTCAGGGTTTCTTTCAATTGCGTAATATTCTTCTGAGATTGTTCCAGACTTGTCATTATTTTATCAACATTGAATTGAGTAGACAGGGCTGTTGCTACACCATCCCTTGCCATTAATATCGGATCTTTATTAGTACTGTGAACAACTACCTTTTCAGTCACAATAAATCCCTTCTTTCCTCCGATGTTCACTTTGTTCTCCGTTCTGTTAACAATTATCTTTTTATCTTTTTCATAGAAAATAGAATTCAGATCACGCACTTCATCTTCTTCCGTTCGAGTAAAAGGGATTAATTCAATTCTTGATGCTGAAACTGGATTTCCTCCTGCTATGCTACTAGATGGAACAGAGGGTTCTACTGGATCAACATAAGACTGAGTTTGCTCCTGATTTGCATAGTCATGTTCTTCTTGTGCCTTTTTTCGTAATTCCTCAGTTGCTTTTTCTACATGGTCCTTTTCTTTATCAGCTACTTCTAATCTTAACCTCTCATTTTGTTTCTACTTTCTATGAACTTCTTCTTCTTCTTTTATTTTCTATGCTTCTTCTATTCTTTTCTCGGCCTCTTCTGTTGCTTTTCTTTATTCTTCTTCTTCTTCTCTCAACCACTCTTCTGCTTCTCAGGATAATTTGTGTGCCTCCTCTTTTCATTTCTTGGAAGAATCCTCTTCTTGCTTCTTATTTTGCTCAACAACCTTTCCCTTTCCACCAACCATAGTTATCTTTTTCTTAAACCTCCTTCTCAAAGCTATCATATTTTGATCATTTTGGAAAATTTCTTCATCTTTATCCCAAAATTTTGTGTACTCAAAATGCACCCCTGCTGCAGTACAATAATTGACAAACTTATTTTCAGAGTCATTTCTCTGGAAATTCATCTCGCCAAAGTGAAAATATTCTAGTTCCTTCACGAATTCTGCTGTAGTTTTTACTTTGGAAAACTTGTAACTCCTTATATAAAATGGGGCTGGAGGATACATAGCCTTCTTTTTTTCAAATAGGAAGTTACCCACTGCATCAATGTATAGTTGTCTTACTACCTCCTTATGAATGACATAATCTGTACCATACCTAGGCAGAAGGGAAGTATCCATCGAACCACCAAACATCCTCAAATACAAACCCTCCTAAGTTTAGTAATCGTGTCCATTATCTTGCAAAACCTTCAAAATCTCCTTGGACATGCAATTACACTCTATAAGGAAAATCAATGTGTACAATGGAATGATAAAATCTTCACAAATATTCTTGTAATGACTGTAATACTTGTGAGCCCACAACAATTGGTATGCAGCATATACAGGAGACTAGTCCTTGTCCGATTGGAATTTCAGCGCTGGGAATGGATGCGTGCATAAAATACAATCAATCAATATTGAGCTCATATAGAACTCTGTTTTCTTCTATGAGACTCCTCCCAGTGTTGCACTTATGCAGGCTGACAAACTGTTAGATACTATGTTTTCCCAATTGAATATGGTACCTTGAGTGGCTACAAAAAAGATTATTGGTACCCAACCTATTTTGAAATTCTTTCCATTGGCTCTCCTGAATATCCTGTTTATCATCAAGGCTATAAACTTGTATGGAGTATGAAGGATTGTTGTTTCATACTCCCCTGAAGGTCTCGTATGAAAATTCTTTCATGGGATCATCATTCTTTTGACGGTTTCCACCATAGCTAGATTGAGGTCTTTCAACCATCCTTAAGTCAAATAGCTTTGAGGTGTCGACAACTTATAGGCCATGGCTACATAGGTTGGGCTATAGGCAGCATAACCTTGCCCTTAAGTGTTAGCCAATATCATCCTTCTCACATCATCCCTGGGAAGTATCCATCCTATTACCTCTAAACAAGGAAAAAGATTTGGTCGTGTAACCACCTTTATGATAGTTGCTCTTTCGATATTAGCATAAATAGGTAAGTCCTCGAATCCAGCCTCTGGGACATTCTAATTTGAGATCATTTGGTATATTTCTCCCCATTTATATTCAGGATCAATACTAGTGCTGGATTTGGTGTCTTGATAGATAACTTTGACTCGGGTTATTATTTCTACCTCCGGTTCTTCATCTGCTGCTTGTGCTTTATTTTTTTGCTTCTGAGGCATGTTGCTGTGCAGATGATGGGCTTGGAAACTATTAAGGATGACCTAGACAAGCATGACCTCTGTCAACAAACAAAATGCTCAGACAAAGATAGCTCCGCAGCTCCAAATGGTGACCACTAAGGTGAATAATTACCATATAAACAACCTCTAAGGGCTTTTATAAGCTTGAGCGCGTGTAAAAGGAAATCGGCTGAGAAAACAAATGCGTAAAAAATTCATTGGGATAGAACCTGCTAGTAAGTGTGAAGCATCGGACGGCTTATGAGGAATGGGCCCGAGAGATTGGGCGGAAAATGCTGAAGCACTTAAAACAACCATTGGCAGACCAACCAACTAACAATGTATAGGCATCGGAAAATTCTAAGGGAAGGCGTCGGAATAGCTTCAAACTATGGATTCATAGCATCATCCCAAAGAAAAACTAAGTTTTCGGATCATTCCAAAAGAAACAGCCAAAACGATGAGAGAGAAAATGACAAATATTCTATCGATATCGGAAACGGGTAGAGGATGGGTGATCCAGTGCGTCGGAATAGTTCTGAACTGAACACCCGTAATCTTTGGCAAACCTTTTCTAATGCAATTAGACAAATGATATCTGATACATTAGAAAGAGACTTTGGAATGTTCCCGATAAGGAACATCGGTTGGCTAGACTACTATGCACTTAATACATCTGAAAGACTATCAACTATGCATCCGATACAAGCAAAACGACTTTCATTTTTTTTGAACTTTAAAGTCATGGGGAAAATTTTTTGGTGAAAAAAGTTAAACTTTCTAAGCCTTCTAAAAAAATAAAAGATAAGGGGTCCCTAAAAATATTTTTTTTGGGGGGACAATAGTTGCAGCCGCAACAATTGGTGACTACCTAGCGGACACAGATCTCTGAACAACTGCTTTAATGGTATCCTGTTAGACCACTTTATTAGATTTATCTAAGATGTCTGGATTTTCTAGAATACAAGATTTATAAACTTTAAACATTGATTATGGTCCAAATGGAAAAGGGGAACCGGGATTTCATAGTCTCGATAACTCTTCTGAGGCCAAGATATGAAGTTTATTTTACCTTTGCCTAGCTTCCAACTTAGACACCATAGGATTGTAATAGATGGTGAAAATATATATTCGTTTGTTCCTCATTCCCATGCCATTTTGCATTCTTTTGATGCTTCTAGACTTTTGTCCTTTTGAGTCCTCCCTAATTGATTTTGTTTTTGAAATTTGGTTCATGCCCCTCTATCCATAGTGTCCTTTTGTGTGAGAGATATTTTAATTTCAACTCACGAATAGAGAAGAACTTTCGAGCAATATTATTCAAACTGATTTTGTTTAGTATGTCTTTTGATACATGTTTTCTTCCTAGGAGATTTTGACTCTTGTTATCCTTTTGGATTTCATTTGTTGCGTGGGATCATTTAAATATAATAAAACTGTTTACCCTGCTTCCTCTCCATGGGTCTTTTGCTATTATCCTCCCAAGACAGTATTTAGTGTGAAGTGAATGGAGCCTCAAAATAGTATTCTAGAATTTTCTGACCTTAGTTATTTTACATGTATTAAACATGACTTCAATGTGTTTATAATCTATTCAGATAATCTGATAATCTTAAAGGATCCTTAAGCATTATGTATGTGCAAATAGCAAGCGGTATTTGGTCAAAGATTTTAGTTTATCCAGAACTCTGATGAACTCCAAACATTAGAGGAAATTTGGGGTCTAAAATGGGCTTTACGTGCCAACAATAAGTTCTTGTGAGTTGGAATTCAAGAACCAATATAATTCCAATAAAATAAGTCAACCATAATGGTTGAATTGACATATTTGTCATAAAAAAAATATTTTTTTGTTCGTATTTTCGACATATCTCCTTGCTTTTTTGCTTAAATTTTGATCAAGACAGCTTGTTGGATGCAGAATTTGATTCCGCATCCAACGAGTACCCACATTGCATACTTTTGAGGGACCCCGCTACCCCAAAAACAATAAATACTTGAAAAAACGTGATGACGATGTCATCATCATGTTTTTTCAGGTATTTCTTGTTTTTGGGTTAGCGAGGTCCGTCAAAAATATGTAGTGTGGGTAATCGTTAGATGCAAAATCAAATTCTGTATCCAACGAGCTCTTTTGATCGAAATTTAAGTAAAAACGTAGGGAGATATGTTTAAAATACAAACACAAAAAGTAGTTTTTTTCTTTTTTCCTCCAAAATTAATAAATATTATTTTATTATTTTAATTATGATTTTATTATTTTAACTATTGTTTTATTATTTTCCTTAGGAGGTCCATTTTAGACCTCAAAATTCCTCTAATGACCAAAAGTTGTGCTAATTTATTGAAACATAAGGTAAAGCACACCAAAATTTACAAGAAATCAAATCTTGAGCAAGTAAAATGTAAATCAACTAGAACTAATCTAAGCAAATCAAAACAAAAAACAATCAAACCATTTATTTATGTACAAAAGAAACTCAATAAGAATTAAGAAAAATATGGCTTGAGAACTAAACCATTTACTGGGAAGTTCTCCTCCCACCCCTGTAAATCTTGCAATTTATAAGTTGAGGGGCCTAACTTTTCTGCAATCTGGAAAGGGCCTGTTGTCACCTTTCACACACCTAGGTCACGTGGCAGAAATATTCAAGCCACTCGGTGTGTCCTTGGGGGCAAGTCTCGAGTCAAGGCTGTCACCTTGTTCTTGACTCCTCCGTTTAGGCTCAACTCCTAACGAAGCCAAGGGGAGTAGACCCTATTAAGTTACTAAGGATAATTACTTGGTATGGTGATATTAAACTGAATGAGTTACTTAGGATTTTGAAATTTAACTATAGATAATCAAAGATGACAAGATACAAAAATGAACGCACGAAAACACAATGTTGAGACACAATATATGTATAAAGCAAGAAAATAACCAGTGCATTAGAATGGAGTCAAAATAAAATCAATGTACTTGCATGTGCTTGGAGTGAATGCTTTGCAATTGCCTCTTGGTATGTTTTAAGTTAAATTTGAGGTGTGAGTTGATTAAAATTAAGCGAAGGTGTGGACTCCAGATATACCCGAGAGTACTTGGAGTATGTCCAAAACTAAACCTTCATGGCTACCCGCAAGGAATATGTGGGCTGAATGGAGTTTCTGGGGCTATTGTTCATAACGCACCCGTTAGGGTGTGACAGAGATCGACGCCCCGAGGTCACTTTTCAGAAGTTCCCGCTTCCTTTGGGTATTTTGCCATCGTGATGGTTTGATCTAGGTGTTGGATTTTCACCTGTTGGTTTGTCAATTTGGGAGAGTGAGTCCTAATTATTCTAGTCACTCAAATTATTTTGATATAGCTTGACTGATCAGATGAACCGCAGGCAAGTGCAGAGCATACACACCAGAGTCTTGTCAATTTTAGTAAATTTAAAAAAGGGTGTTCTTGTTAAAAAGAAAACCCTCCAGGAACCTCTTTCGATCCAAGTGGATCTCAATCGGGGAATCAAGGAGGGTTTAATTTTATAATAGCTGAAAAACAAATGATAGAAAATAAAATAGATACACAATTCTAGTTTTCTAATTAGTCCTACCACAAATCTGTTTCCCCTTTTGAGTCAATCGGGAAGTCGTGGGGTAAGTATTAAGATTACTTTGAAATATCAAATATGGAATATGAAATTGATAATGAAATAAAGTATACTACCCTGTAGATTAGAGCTATGCTAGAGTTAAAAAAGATGAACGAAAAAGCGAAAAAAAGGACACGGACGCAAATCCCCCCGGGGGGAATGGGGAATGGGCTTAAAAGAGCCTATCCAAAAATTATTTTTATTAACAGTGGTTACAATATCAGAGAACTGATATAATTCCTCTTTATCCTTATACGGAATGAAATCAAGAGCTTACAAAATATGAAAATTAAAGGTTTTAGTCAAATGGGAGACCCCTAGGGGGATTTGAACGCTCCTGAGGCCACTTCCGAACAGCGGCTTCCTTTCTTTTCTGTCAAAAATGATAAAAACCAGAAAGCATATTAGACTGAAATATACCCAAAAGCACTCTGAAAGAACCTTTGGGTCATCTCACTTTTAACCAAAAAAAAGTAAGCTGAAAACTAATTAAAAGGGTAAAATAGGAACCAAGGAAAGCAGGATTTCCTTGGGATCTTGGCTTTCATTTTGGGAAGCCAATAATATGTGCAATTTTATTGAAGAATATGAAATTTTAATGTACATCAAAGGAAACTACCTTAACAACAAGCTACGAATTTTCACTAAAATGCTTGCGAAAATATGGTAATTTCAGCTAGATCTCTTAAAATGTAACTTTATATGCAAAACAAAACTAAGATATAGAATTAGGAAGATATATTACTAACTATATCTATGTGTAATTTTCTTAATGAGACAGATCTGAGCAATAAGAAACCTTAATAGTAACCAGTTTGAAGAAAATTTAAGATTTTTAAAGGAGGAAAAGGGGAAGAGAAGTGCTTGTTGTTGAAGCAGATCTGCAAAGGAAACTTGGTAGTGAAGCACCGAGGAGCATGATATTATCAATATCTGTTGGAAACCAATGGAATCAAACTTGAACCATAGATCTTCCAGTCACGGCAAACCTGTAAGCTACACAACAAATCTTGCAAACAGAACCATTAAATCTGAAGATACATATGAGAAGTAGATGATACAACATGCAAATAATCTTATTTAGCATACATGTATTAGCTCATTCAAACATATGAAGCAAAATAGAAGTAATTAAGCTTACTTACAATGATCTATCCCTATGATTTCAATAACCATTCCGGCAGACAACAGTTAAGTGCAAAAAACTGAACAAATAGCAGTTTCACCTCGAATGCAGCATGATAATGATAATCCACACATGAAAGGTACTCCACAATTAAGCCTCCAAAGAATCTCTTTATTTCAATAAATGATGATCAATACACAATTACAATAGCAAGCCCTTCAATCCAGCTCTAACTAGCTTGGAAGAGGCCGATGTGCTTGGATATATACAAAAACTAGGAGATCCAGCCAAGGGGGGCACAAATCCCAAGGAGACACATCAAATCAGCTAAAGGAGAGTCCATCAATGCCTGATCTATGTCTAGCTGAGCTAGATTTGAGTCTCCCTGAGTGCAAC
>LPNX010686091.1:59776-76643 GCA_001517045.1 Pseudotsuga menziesii | reverse complement strand
AACCTGTTGACTGAAGCATCCACCAAAACTCATCCAGATGAGCCAAAAATGTGTGGAGGAGAGAGGGAGGGCAAAATTCCCCATAAAGGATGCTGAATATCAACTTTGGATCTGATTTGATCACCTTCTTCAGTCAAGAATTTGTCAGATCTAGTGAATATGCTTCAGATTTGACTGATTTCAATCTAATCGGCTGAGAATCCACTGATCTATGATTTTGGATTTGCTCCATTATTCATCAATTTATTAATTAAAATCATCAATAATTGATTTTTGGGGCTTTCTGACCTGAGTGATGGAAAATCACTCAAAACTAGGAAATAGTGGGTCCATGGGTTTACATGGTGCTCTTAGCTTGAAAATGAGCACCTACATGACTAAAACTGATTCTTTGGCCCACTTTTATTACAAAATCATTTTTTCCAATTAAACTATTAAAAAATAGCCTAAGTTTTGGAAAAATTAAATTTTAATAAAAAACACTGAAAAAAATAAAAAAATTGAAAAATTGAAAAAACCTAGGGGGACTTAGACATGTTCATATGACTCGACCATGATGTCTAGCATGTTTATACATTGACACATAGACTCTAATAACCTCAATAGGCCTAAATTCCAAGCCGACCACCCCAACTTTGGGGGTATGGAGTGAAAAACTCAGAAATTATCAGTTGTTTATTCAACAACCAATAATAACCAAGGGAAAAAACACCCTTGGCTGATTGGATTGACAAATAAATTCTAAGAGACCGAGTCTTTTACAGACACTATCATGCTAGAACATTTATTACAATTCCCCCATGGGGTATGAACATGTGATATAGTACAACAAGCACTTCCCATAAGTATTTCCAAAGGTCTTCTGAAGTCCGAGCAAGTTATCCTTGCTCGGTTCATTAGGCTCACTTGATAAAAAACCACTATGTACAACTTAGGTGGTAACATTCTGGCTCCAACTGTGGGACATGTGCTCGATCTGGTGTTTGAGGCAAGGAGAGGATACGAGAACACCAGAATATCTGGTTTATATACCCTGTAAAAACATCTCAACTTGACAAGAAAAACCTTAGTAGCACAAGTTTTATAAAAAACCAAATGAACCATTAAGCTGATTTATTGAAACAAAATAAATGTAACTAACTAAAAGAAGCAAAGTTTTATTATAGCTAAGTATAAAATAGAAATGCAGAAAGTAAATGCTCTCTTTCAAGGAGCTTATTTTCCTACTCCAAGCATGTTATAAAAAGGGTTAAGTGTAATCAGAAATCCAATGTAACCACCTAAGAATTTTATTAACATAATTTTTTTTTCCTTGTCTTTGGTTACCAGCCAAAGTAAGGATACTTTATTCAGAAAATGCAAACCTGCGTGATGATCCGAAAGGGGTGGGATGGATGGGAAATCATAGGCATGAATAATGTCATCAAACTTCCTCCCAAACTGGAAAGTGCTTGCGCAGGCTGCTTCTATCCATGACTGGACAGGGTTGATGTACAAATTGGAATGATGAGGCAGATTGACTACACCATCATACTGATCATCAAGGCTTACCGGATGATAATTCACTGTATAAGCCTCAAGCGGCTCCAAGTCATGAGGAAAATCTATATGTGAAGATGATAGTTGAGACTGATATTCTAATAACTGCATCACATCTATCTTTTCACAACACTGATTCTCCATGTCTTCATTATTTATACCTTTGTGCGGCTCTGCATGATATGATTCTGAATGATCATATGGATAAACTGCATGCTCCTTTTTTATATCAAATTTTCCTAAGGCCACATGGTCCATGCTCTCTCCTTTAGATATGCCATAGATAGAAAAATCAACAAAACCATCAAAAGTTTTCGGTTCATTATTTTCCTCTTTATTCATGTCACAGACTGGATTTTCCATGAATGTCCAGGACTCCTCATCAACATCTTTGTCGGGGAGAAGGGAGTCTTGTTCACTTGTATCATGCTCCAAGCTATACTTGTCCTCATTTTCATACTCATCTTCTTAAGAGAAAAGGTCACAAGGTAGTAAACCTTCCAGACTTTCATCATTATATGGAGAACACATAGGAGTCCCATCATGTATATTACAGTTTTCATCATAAGTTTCATTATAATATTCTACAATGGTTTCATCCTCGGGCTTGTACTGTTTAGATGGTAACAAAGGGTAGGCCTGGCCTACCATGTATATATGATCAGGCTCGCTTGAATTTGTTTCCTGATTACTGACCTTGGGAATTCCATGTTCCATGACTTGATTTGCAACATAACAAGTGTTTTCTTGGTGGAATTGTTCATAGGGTCTACACCATGGAATTACTTCTTCTACCATGTTAGCTGAGTCTAACTGGTTTGGAATCCTAGGCTCTTGTTGAGGAAACTTCTTTTGATACATATAATTCTACATAGGATGAAAGTTCCTAGGTCCATTATTTCTTTCCATTGTGATTATTCTATTGTGCATAAGACTCAATTGTGCAGACTGATCTGCCATAAGTTGGTTTTGACTAGTAACCAAGTCTTTTATCATGTCTGTTACCTTTTCCATGGGATCTTTAGAGGCTCCCTTTTCTTTTGATTCAAAGGATTTTCCCTTTTCTTCATTGTATGAAGTGTTTCCCCTAGTGTAACTTGGAATGTTGGATTTGCCTGAAGACTGTATATTCTTTTCTATTTTCTCGACCAATTCCTGAGCAGTTTTTAGATCAGCCGGCTCTTTGTCCCTTAACTGGTACCTCAAATCACCAGTGGAAGATTCAATGTAAGATATGAGGATGGAGGCATCCCTTGGCTTGATTTCTCTAGGGAGGTCCGCAACCACACGCCTGAACTTAGTATTAAATTCATCAATGGTTTCATTCTCCATCTTCTTTATTTTATGGAGGGCAGCAAGCAGATGTCTTGGTTCTTTCTTTTCCCCCCATTTCTTCTTAAATCCCTCTAGGAATTCACTAAGAGTTTTATATGAATCATCATCTAGGTCGAAGTACCATTCTTCAGCATCATCTTCCAAGGATAAAGCAAAGAGCGTCATTTTGACATCGTCATGGTCATGGGCAGCATCATTGTAATAACTGACCAAGTGCTTTTCAAACTTTCGAAGCTGAGACTTGGCAGTGATTGCATTATTGCCCTGAAATATGGGGAGCTTCTTGATAGCATCTTTTGGAATGGCATGGGGAGCACTTACTATCTGAGAAAATTCAAGGGGTTTGAATAATTCCGTCATTTCTTGAGATTGGTGAACATGAATCTCTACAATTATGTGATGGATATCTGAGAGGGATTGGTCTCCTAAATATTCAAGGTTTCTACGAGAAGTCTGCCTATTCAATCTTTCCCTAATAAACCTTTCGGGATCAGGGAGAGGATTGAATAATTGTCGACGGTTTCTTCGGGTAGAAATTCTTGAAGGGATGTTAGACAGTGGAGTCACCAGATGGATCGAGTTTTAATTTTTATGTTTTTTAAAGATTAGATCAATCAAATTTTTTTATATTTTTAGTTGTTTAGAAAAAAATCAAGCTAAGTCGTACTCAGGAATAAAAAGATTTATCCTCGGCAATGGCGCCAAAAAATGTATCCGCCTTTCACACACCTGGGTTACGTGGCAGAAATCTTCAAGCCACTCGGTGTGTCCTTGGGGGCAAGTCTCGAGTCAAGGCTGTCACCTTGTTCTTGACTCCTCCGTTTAGGCTCAACTCCTAATGAAGCCAAGGGGGGTAGACCCTATTAAGTTACTAAGGATAATTACTTAGTATGGTGATATTAAACTGAATGAGTTACTTATGAGTTTGAAATTTAACTATAGATAATCAAAGATGACAAGATACAAAAATGAACGCACGAAAACACAATGCTGAGACACAATATATATATAAAGCAAGAAAATAACCAGTGCCTTAGAATGGAGTCAAAATAAAATCAATGTACTTGCATGTGCTTGGAGTGAACGTTTTGCAATTGCCTCTTGGTACGTTTTAAGCTAAATTTGAGGTATGAGTTGATTAAAATTAGGCGAAGGTGTGGACTCCAGATATACCCGAGAGTATTTGGAGTATGTCCAAAACTAAACCTTCACGGCTACCCGCAAGGAATATGTGGGCTGAATGGAGTCTCTAGGGGTATTGTTCATAACGCACCCATTAGGGTGTGACAGAGATCGACGCCCCGAGGTCACTTTTCAGAAGTTCCCACTTCCTTTGGGTATTTTTCCACCGTGATGGTTTGATCTAGGTGTTGGATTTTCACCTGTTGGTTTGTCAATTTGGGAGAGTGATTCCTAAATATTCTAGTCACTCAAATGCTTTTGATACAGCTTGATTGATCAGACGAACCGTAGCTAAGTGCATAGCATACACACCGGAGTCTTGTCAATTTTAGTAAATTTTAAAAAAGGGTGTTCTTGTTAAAAAGAAAACCCTCCAGGAACCTCTTTCGATCCAAGTGGATCTCAATCGGGGAATCAAGGAGGGTTAATTTTATAATAGCTGAAAAACAAATGATAGAAAAGAAAACAAATACACAATTCTAGTTTTCTAATTAGTCCTACCACGAATCTCTTTCCCCTTTTGGATCAATCGGGAAGTCGTGGGGTAAGTATTAAGATTACTTTGAAATATAAAATATGGAATATGAAATTGATAATGAAATAAAGTATACTACCCTGCAGATTAGAGCTATTCTAGAGTTAAAAAAGATGAACGAAAAAGTGAAAAAAAGGACACGGACGCAAATCCCCCCAGGTGGGATGGGGAATGGGCTCGAAAGAGCCTATTCAAAAATTATTTTTATTAAAAGCATTTAAAATATCAGAGAACTGATATAATTCCTATTGATCCTTATACGGAGTGAAATCAAGAGCTTACAAAGTGCGAAAATTAAAGGTTTTAGTCAAATGGGAGACCCCTGGGGGGATTTGAACGCTCTTGAGGCAACTTTTGAACAGCCGCTTCCTTTATTTTCTGTCAAACCTGATAAAAAACAGCAAGAATATTAGACTGAAATATTCCCAAAACCACTCTAAAAGCACCTTTGGGTCAGCTCAATTTTAACCAAAAAAAAGTAAGCTGAAAACTAGTTAAAAGGGTAAAACAAGAACCAAGGAAAGCAGGCTTTCCTTGGGATCTTGGCTTGCATTTTGGGAATCCAATAATATGTGAAATTTTATTGCAGAATATTAAATTTTAACGTACAGCAAAGGAAACTACCTTAACATCAAGCTACGAATTTTCATTAAAATGCTTGCAAAAATATGGTAATTTCAGTTAGATCTCTTAAAATGTAACTTTATATGCAAAACAAAACTAAGATATAGAATTAGGAAGGGATATTACTAAATAGATATATGTGTAATTTTCTTAATGAGACAGATCTGAGCAATAAGAAACCTTAATAGTAACCAGTTTGAAGAAAATTTAATATTTTTAAAGGAGGAAAAGTGGAAGAGAAGTGCTTGTTGTTGAAGCAGATCTACAAAGGAAACTTGGTAGTGAAGCACCGAAGGGAATGATCTTAGCAATATTTTTTGGAAACCAATGGAATCAAACCTGAACCATAGATCTTCCAATCACGACAAACTTGTAATCTACACAACAAATCTTGCAAACAAAACCATTAAATCTGAAGATACATATGAGAAGTAGATGATACAGCATGCAAACAATCTTATTTAGCATATAGGTATTATCTCGTTCAAAAATATGCAGAAAAATAGAAGTAAGTAAGCTTACTTACAATGATATATCCCTATGATTTCAATAACCATTCCGACAGACAACAGTTAAGTGCAAAAAATTGAAAAAATAGCAGTTTCACCTCGAATGCAGCATGATAATGATAATACACACAGGAAAGGTACTCCACAATTGAGCCTCCAAAGCTTCTCTTTATTTCAACAAATGATGATCAATACACAATTACAATAGAAAGCCCTTCAATCCAGTTCTAACTAGCTTGGAAGAGGATGTTGTGCTTGGATATATACAAAAACTAAAAGATCCAGCCTAGAGGGGGCACAAATCCCAAGGTGACACATCAAATAAGCTGAAGGAGAGTCCATTAATGCTTGATATGTGTCTAGTTGAGCCAGATCTGAGTCTCACTGAGTGCAACTGTCAATCGGGGGGTTGATCTGACTGACACCTCAACTTGTTGACTGAAGCATCCACCAAAACTCATCCAGATGAGCCAAAAATGTGTGGAGGAGAGAGGGAGGGAAAAATTCCCCATAAAGGATGCTGAAGATGAACTCTGGATCTGATTTGATCACCTCCTTCAGTCAAGGATTTGTCAGATCCAGTGAATCTACTTCAGATCTGACTAATTTCAATCAAATTGGCTGAGAATCCATTGATATATGATTTTGGATTTGCTCCATTATTCATCAATTTATTAATTAAAATCATCAATAATTGATTTCTGGGGCTTTTTGACCTGAGTGATGGAAAATCACTCAAAACTAGGAAATAGTGGGTCCATGGGTTTACATGGTGCTCTTAGCTTGAAAATGAGCACCTACATGACTGAAACTGATTATTTGGTCCACTTTTATTACAAAATCAATTTTTCCAATTAAACTATTAAAAAATAGCCTAAGTTTTGGAAAAATTAAATTTTAATAAAAAACACTGAAAAAAATTAAAAATTGAAAAATTGAAAAAACCTAGGGGGACTTAGACATGTTCATATCACTCGACCATGATGTCTAGCATGTTTCTACATTGACACATAGACTCTAATAACCTCAATAGGCCTAAATTCCAAGCCGACCACCCCAACTTTGGAGGTATGGAGTGAAAAACTCAGAAATTATCAGTCGTTTATTCAACAACCAATAATAACCAAGGGAAAAAACACCCTGAGCTGATCGGATTGACAAATAAAGTCTAAGAGACCGAGTCTTTTACAGACACTATCATGCTAGAACATTTATTACAATTCCCCCATGGGGTATGAACATGTGATATAGTACAACAAGCACTTGCCAGAAGTACTTCCAAAGGTCTTCTGAAGTCCAAACAAGTTATCCTTGTCCGGTTCACTAGAAGTACAACTTAGGTGGTAACAGGGCCTATCCATAATTGCTGAAACTTAGTATGCTTTCCCTTCTCATCATGCGAGTGATACCACTTAAGAACCAAATCACCTACTTCAAATTCCATTTTCCCTGCTTTGTGCTTATCAAACCATCTCTTCACCATCTCTTGTTGATGTTTAAACCTCTCTCTTACTTTGGATCTAGACTCCTCTAACTTTAGCAAATTATGAATTTAGATTTGCAGAACTTCATTATCAGTTCCTCTAGAGTCTTGGGATAGTTTATAGGATGTAAACAAAACATTAGGATGCAGGATAGCTTCTTTCCCATAGACTAGAGTGTAGGGTGACACACTTAAGGAGTTCTTGGGTGTGACTCTATCAGCCCAGAGTGCATTAGGCAAATCTAGATGCTAACTCTGATTTTCTATGAACGTTTTCTTCTAAATCCTAATGAGTTTTTTATTTGTAGATTTTTCCAACCCATTTCCTTGCAGATAGTAGTTAGCAGAATAGTGTAGCATAATTCCCTTTTCATTTGCAAATGCAGTCAATTTAATAGATGAAAAATATGAAGCATTATAAAAAACTAGGGAAATTGGAACCCCAAACCTGGTCATAATATGGTCTTTCAAAAAGTCCATAACTGCATCTTCATTCACTTTTCATAATGGAATGGGTTCTACCCATCTAGTGAAATAGTTTGTTGCTGTCATGATGTATTTATGTTGTAATGAATAATTTGGATTGATCTCTATGATAATGTCAATGCCCCATTGTTTGAATGGTTCTGAAATAATAACTGGTTTCAAAGGTCCTGCTGCTCTATCCTATCTCCCACCGCTCCTTTGACAAGTATCACATTTCTTGACATGAGTGTGACCATCTATAAACAAAGTTGGCCAGTAATACCCAGCTCTTAAAATCTTGTGTGCTGTTGTATCTCTAGAGAAATGACCTCCAGTAGGCCCATCATGTAGTTCTGCCACAACCTTATTTTCATCTTCATGTTCCAAGCATCTAAGAAAAAATCCATCGTAGTTTTTTCTAAACAACACTCCATTAATAATCTGATATAAGGCTCATTTTAGACGTAATTCTCTCCTTTTCTTGGGATTCCAATGTTTCGGAAAATATCCTTCTTGAAGATAATGAATTAAATATCTATACCAGGAGTTTGGAGCTATGAATAAAGGACATACATCCACCATGTGTAATTCAGCCTCATTATCCCAATTGTTATCTTCATTGTCTTAACCCTCAGCCATCAATTTATAGAGCCCTTGTCCTTTAACTATGGTTGTTGGTTTTAATTCTAGATCATATTATTGCAAGGGAGTTACCCAGTTACCTCTTCTTTCTCCCAAATCTTTTTGTATAAAAAGAGATCATACTGCTAGGTGCAGAACTATTACCTTGGTATGGTTCTTAAGTATATACGGTCTGAATTGATTCACCGCTCTAAAAAATGCATAGGCTTGCTTATCAACTGCGGGATAGTTTAATTCAGCCCCTTGTATACCAGTGCTCATACATGATATTGGATACTCATCTCCCGCTTATTCTTTCTGTGTAAGCACTGCTAGTAATGAATCATCAAAAGCAAAAGTGTACAAGATAAAATCCTTTTCAAAGTTGGGAATTTTAAGCGATGGTGCATGAGCTATGGATATCTTGATCTTGTTAAATGCATCTTTCTATGAATCAGTCCACTTGAATTATAGGATTTGCTTGACCATTTGTTGCAAAGGTTTGACTATTTGAGCAAAGTTCGGCACAAAACTTCGGATGAAATTGATTGTCCCCATAAAAGACTGCATACATTTTTTATTATGGGGTAAATGGATCTATTCTATTTCCTTAATTATTTCTAGGTCTATTGAGATCCCTTTTTTTGAAATAACATGACCCAATAGCTTTCCTTCGGTAACAACGAACACACATTTCTTAGGATTTAAAGAAATGCCATATTTTCTACAACGTTCAAAAATCTATTTCAAATGAAACACATGTTCTTCTCTCTTCTTCAAAAATATCGTAACATCATCTAAATAGACCACAACACTCCGACAAATCATACCGTGGAAAGCTATTTCCATAGCCATTTCGAAATTTGCTCCAGCGTTAATGAGTCCAAAGGGCATTCTCCTATATGAAAAAGTCCCCCACTTGGTTCTGAAGGTGGTCTTGAGTCTGTCTTCTTCTACTACTAGCACTTGGTTATAGCATGAGAATCCATCTAATAGAGAAAACAACTCAGAACCTGAGACCATTTGTAGTATCTGTTGCATGGGTGGGACAGGGTAATTGTCTTTATCTGACACACAGTTTAGATTCTTGAAATCAACACAAAGCGTGATCTCCCCAGATTTTTTCCATACTGGCACCAAGTTTGAGACCTATTTTGAATGTCTAACTTTGAATATGATCTTACCATCTAGAATATTTTTCACCTCACTTTGAATTAGGGGCTCTATTTTGGGATGCATCTTCCTCAGAGGATACTGATAAGGTTTGACTCCAACTTTGATTGGAATAACATGCTGTATAATTCTGGTGTCATAAGTTTTGAGGTCTTCATAGGTTCCAGGAAATACATCTTTGTATTTTATGAATAAACTAATGAATTTACTCTTCTCCCCGGGTGAATACTTTCCAAAATTCACATATTTGGGTTCAGCCTCTGTCCCTAGATTTATCAGTTTAAATTGTAAAGGCGAGCTATGTGTCTTGACATTGGTCGGTTTTCTGAACTTGTTGTCTAGATTGAACATATGTTCCAAAGTTCTTACTCCTTTAGGAATAAAGTTTCCATTCTAGAGTTTTGATTGATGTTCCTCATCATCTATTATGGCTCCTTTAAATGTATCATCACTCATTAAACATTCCAATATTTTATGATCATCATAAAACACCCTCTGATTGGTGATGTTGTCTGGAACAAAAGGCCTAAAAAGAAATTCAATTGAGCATCTGTTATTTGTAGGTACCAACATTGCACCTGTCATAGCTAATAAGTCAACTGCTGCATTTTTTACTCTAGGAATTGAAAACATATTGAATGCATCAAAATTTGTTAATAATTCCCAAACTTCATTTTGGTAAGCCTTCAAATGTGGTGATATGCAATTAATTTTGTTTCGAACTTGTTTAACAATAATTTCAGAATCTCTGTACACTTTTATATTTTTTTCTTTTAATTCCATTGGTTTTTTCAGTCCTTGGACTAATGCTTCGTATTCAGCTATGTTATTTGTACATTCAAATTCTAATCTACATGAAAGAAAATATTTATTTTTCTCTGGATCGATCAGGACATAGCCAACTCCTGATCCTTCCAAGGTCTTGGAACCGTCAAAATAAAGAACCCAAAAACTTTCTACTCCTACTGAATTTGAACTACTAACTACATATGAAACTAACTCTACTATATTACAATCAATACTTTTAGCCCATGAAAACTGAATGAGATCGGGATGGATATCTGATATGTTACTGGCTTCTTTAGCTTGGTAATTTCCTGGCTCCATCTCAAGAAAATAGTTTCCCAACACAGAATTAACCAGTTCATTCTTTCCTTCCAACTGAGTTACATTGTACTTCATTTGAGGTTCCATTAACACCTTTATTTTTTTTTGACAACCTTTATAAGGTAACCATACATGTGACCAATCTGATGCAAAATATCCTTCCAATTTTGCAGCCCAATCCCGACTCAAAACCAAACCATAGGCGTCCGGGATATCTGCTACAACAATGTCTATATATTGACATACCCTCTCATCTGCTAATAAACAGATCATGACATCTTCCATTTCTCCTATCACTTTCACTGCAGTCCTTTCCAATTGGATAACTTGGGCTATAGTTGGTTTAAGTTGACCATTTATTTGCTTGCAAACTAAAAGTGGCATGACGTTTACTGATGCTCCTGAGTCCACCAAACAATTATGCATGTTGTAATTGAAAATTTCAAAAGTAAGGAGGAATGTTGGAGTTCTATATTTAGACTTTCCTCCTAAACTTGCTTCACCAATCTCTTCATTAGCTTGATTATCATTCTAGGATTGCTTCACAGGTGTTTCCAATGCTTTTAACAACTTTTCCTTTTGTTGGGGTAGATTACACATTTCAAACAAGGAGATATTTGCTTTAGCTTTTTTTATATCTTCTACAATGTCATATCCCATTTCATGCTCAGTATAATTCTTCTTGACATTCTCAACTTTATTTTCGTAGACTTTACAGGCATATTGACTTTCTTGGGACTCTGGCTTGAGATGAAAAACTTAGGTATGTTAACAGTTGGAGTATTATTCTTTATTTACCTCATGTTCTACTGAAATTTCTTAATCTTGGGTAGTATCATGTTATCTTCTTTTAATGAATTTTGACTCCTTGTTGTAACATTTGTCTCTGGTATTTCTTCTTCCTCAGTGAGATCTTCATCCTCTACATTGAACATGGAAACACAATCCCATAAAACCAAAGTGTCTTCTTCTTTGGTTTTTGTTGGTTCATGACCTTTCTCTTTCTCATCCTCATTTTCTGTTAACTTAGAATCCAATAACTAGTTCATCACTAAGGTCATAGAATTTATCCACTGTAAGCAATATTTTTCAGAGTGAGGATTCTAATATAATGTACAGAAATTGTCCATTCCCACATCTGTCAAATTCATGGCTGAGGGACTATGCAAGGGAGGCTTGGGTTGACAATTATCATCTCTCTTTTTATAATAAGGTTTGTATTGTTTATGGGCCTCCTTCTCTTTTTCCATATCAATTACTCTATTTGACAACTTCTACATCATTTTTACCACCCCATCTAACTCTTGTGACCGCTCATATTTAGGTTTAGTTAGTAATAAAGGATTATGTTCCCATAAGTTTTCTCTTCTGATTGTACAGGATACTGGTCTATACTCTCCATTTTTGCCTCCACCTTCTCAGCTTATTCATAAGTATCTACTAAGGTAGGCCTAACCGATCTCTTTACAAACATGGATAGGTCAGGCCCAAGAGCTGAAGTGTAATACTCAATTAGGGCATGCTCAATCAGTTTATCAGTTGCATCAAAATTATTTAGGTAGGCAACAAACCTCTGAGTGAAATTATGTACCCTTTCTTTCTTTTATTTATTTAGGGAAATTAATCCTTTCATTAAAGAAACATGAGTTTTCTGGATTCCATATTTGTTTCTAAACAACCTCTCAAAGGTATTCCAATTTGTAATTGAATTTTCCTACAGGGCGAAGTACCATGAGGTTTATTTTCCCTTAAGAGTATGTGGGAACAATATGCATACTACATATTCATGTTCTGCTGCTTGTAATCCTTCTAAAGCCAGATAAAAACTCTGCAAATGTTCATCCACAATAATTCCTTCATTTGGTCCAACTTTGGGTAATGCCTTGTCAAAATTCTAAGGTATAGCATGCAACAGAGGGGTAATATTTAAAGGATATCTATCCCTCCAAGCAGGTTGTCGAGGAGGCTGATTTGCATTCAAATTGGCCACGATTCTGAGTGGATATTGAGGAGACTGGACAGGGGTTCGAAAAGGAGAACAGTGAGGGGAATATGGTCCCAACTAATTTAGAGGTTGGACAACTTCTTGTAAGGTTGTTTCTACCAGCTCTTCAAGCTCTTCCACTAACAATGAATCCTCCAAGGAAGGTCCTTCTTACAAAACTCTCTTCTAGGTAAAGCAGAAAAAATGGGTAACCCTCCAATATTTTTTGCATATTCCCTAGTAATTCTCCTTAAATCATCAACCACCTCGTTATCAATGGAATAGAGATACCCTATGCCATTTTATTCAGGAGTAGCTCTTTGAGGGATATTGGTCTCGGAACTATCACTGGTGGGATATTCTCGAGAAGACGAATCTCCTCGGCCAGCCATGCACTCGCGGCCCTCCTTCTAGCGCCAAAACTATTGAGGCCTGGAAAATCATAGGTAACAACAGTAGGGATTCTCCCCAATAATCATTCCCAATTATCTTGTTATTGTTTGGTATGGGGAATCCATCCGGTTTGCAGTCCTACTACCATAAGTCAAGTAACGGTTAAAGCTCGTTTTACCGGTTGCGGCCCGATCCACTGTTGAAGTGTATTTTTTTTTAGTTTTATATTTATGTATGATATGCAAGTTCCTAATTAAGTGCAATCGATAGAGATAATGAAGAGTGTCACAATGTGATGCACAAGTTCTTACTTATCATCTTACCTCTTTCGCTTCTAAATCATAAAGGAAGAACAACTTATACTAATGCTAACTAATTCTACCTAATCTATCCCTATGGAGCAATTTAGTAATTAATGATGAGTAATGTACTGTAAAACCTGTATTTAGAATATTATAGATAGTTGTTCATATTTCAGAATACATGAATATAAGTAGAAAGGTAAACAAAGAGATAGATCATTGTCAATTAAAAACATTCATTACTCAAATATACTATGGAAGTTTCATAGAAATTAATAAGAAAACATTTATAGCATGAAATAATTCATAAGTTAGAACGATCTCACAGTTCATAGAAAAAGTTGAAACAGAAGTAGTTCACATTCAACCAATCTATGGAAAGCATTTGAGATTCCATAGTGCCTTCTCCAGCAGAAAATATATACTCTTTGTTATAAGAGGAAGTAGTTCTTCTTACAATAACATTTCATAAATATAGCATGAAAAAAGGCCCCTGGCACATCTACTTCACCTCTATTTATACAAACAAAAATCCTAGAGTTTCCCCCTTATCCCTTTGGGCTTCCTTTGACTCTTCCTTTACAAAAATTTGTATTCTAGTGCATGCACTTAGAAAACAAATAAATAAAAAATAGTACATTATTTATCAATTGTTTGAGTAAGCCAGCTAGGTGGTCCCAGCCAGATCATTTATGAATTTCTTCCAAATATTTTCATTTGCTACTATAGTCTCGAAACCATAGGGCTCTAGGAACCTAATAGTGATCTCATGTTTCGCAACTTGAGATTTTATATTTGCCACTCTGGATAGAATCAAATGAAGTTGGTCTTCCAATAAATGACTGCTCACTGGTTACTGTGCTATTGTAGTTTTCAACACCTTCTCATCCAAACCTTTGACCAACTGAATACCTTGTTCATTCTCTTGCCATCTTACCTCCAGTTGCTTCAAAAATCCTTCACGATTAGGAAATTATTCTAACCTTCTCTTAGCATATGTATGACAATGATTGTAAGTTATGAGAACTTTTCTGCATAATTCTGCACAAACACCTTTTTTCCTCCGGACTACCTTTACCAATTCCTCTCCTGCTTTACTCCCGAATTCAATTAGCTCATACTCCAGCTTCACTGTCTCTAAGTCTTTGGTGGGTGTATCAGTTGGAGGTTCCTTGGTTGTTTCCAACCAAGTCAAATGTCCTCGTAGAATTTCTAGGATATCCTGGGTCTTGTCTAAAAAGTAAGAAGCTGTACTCACAATTTCTTCCAGCCTTGTATCTACTTTTTGAATTTTCAACATCTCCTCTACCATTTGAATTTGCATATGATGAATTTTACTTCTAAGTGTGAGAGCATGCTTCTTCAATGGCTCAATATCTATTGTACAGGATAATTCACCTAATAACCTAGGTCTGGGGGGTTACCAACATACTCATAACTTGCAGACAGTTTGACTTTAAAATCACAGAATAGGAAATAGGAATGTAGCAGGAACTTACTTGTAAAATATGAAGGTTGATCCAAGCTAGCTTCTCCCTCTCTGATCCACTTCCAAAGTCTCCAGGATAGTTCCTCCTTCACCTGTTAATAAACACTCTTCCAGATACAAAGTAATTCATATATATAGATGCAGGTTAGGCAAATCATATATTATATTGAAATGTAAACATTTACCAATCTACAAGATATGAAACACATATGGAAGAAGTAATATCTTTATTAACAATAATAGAAAGAGTTTAGGTTACAACCCAATGTCTAAACAAGGACTCCTCTGTCACCAAAGGACTCTGAGTTTCTCTGCTCCAAAGATTCTGTAGACAATCCACCAACATAACTTTGCTCTCCAAGCATGTATCTCAACACCCTCCCCAAGGCCTCTATTTATATGGATGAAATGAGGCAGTTCTTGAAGGTTAGGGAGGTTGTAGCAGTTAATGGGATTAAGGTAAATGAGTAAACTAATCTCCCATTAACTCGTGTTTTTAAATATTAATTTTGAGGAAACCATGCGCGATTCTGTAGTAGAGAAACCCACGCATGATATACGACTCCATAAAAATACAACCCGCGCATACAAGTATACACGACTTGCTGAACATAAAACTCGCGCATGATGCGCGAGATGTCAATAGGGATAGTCGCGCATGCTACTCAAAATATTCAAATGGAAAAGTAATCAGTTGGGCATATAAACAATGTATTTCATCATCAACCAAGGTATAATGAAAACAGGCAACCTCAATCCATAGATGTCCTTTTGTGTGCTGACCTGAGGGAAGTCAGCACTCGGACGGAGAGGTTCCAATCAGGTGTATAACAATATCTATTTTCTGTTCATTAGATTCTTTTAATGAAAATTCTAGTGAAGCTTTCTGGGTCTCTAATTCTACTATTTGAGTTTCACAATGCTTGGATTTCCCCTCAGTAGTAGTCTTTTGCGTCTCTAGTTCTGCAACTTTAGTTTCCAGTCTTCCTTTCTCCCTACTCAATTCTTCAATTGATGATTTCAAACTGTCTTGTTCTGCTTCTAAGATCTAATGTCTTTGTTGATGTCTTTCAAACTTAGACAAGGTTGCCTCATATTTCCTTTTGGACTCTCTTTCAATATTGCTGGCTGATAATACCAAAGCATCCTTGTATGACTGTAAGGTTTGAAATTTTGCCTTGGACTCCTCTATCTTACTAAGCATGTCTTCATACTTTCTCTATAGATTTTGACTTTCATCTCTTTCCCTTTTCATGGTTTCTTTTGCAGACATACATGACTTTACATTGCAGGTATTGACCAGTACCATTGTTAGACTTTCAAGGTCGGCAGGACTACATCATGCCACCAAGACTCAGATGAGAGTGGCGGTTGATTGTTTCAGAGGCACTCTATATGACTGGTGCTCGGGAATTGCCCCTCTTATGAAGAGGCAATTATCCGATTGTAGGAGGGGGAGATGGAAGAACTTCGGGTATGCTAGCATATTGGTTGCGTTCTTCTTTGAGAGAGTGCCTGCTATGAGCCTTGCGATACCCTTAGAGATCAGACATCCACGTCAGCCGAGGCTGAGCAGGTGGGGTGATATATTCCTCCGTCACGGAGGAGGAGATGTGGTACAGAGTATGTATGACGATGATTTCTATTCATGGTGGGAACAGCAGGTGCCAGCATTAGAGAAGTTCCCATATGCCAGATTAGATTTTCGAGGTGATCCAGACCTAGTCCTCCCTCCAGGAGGAGCATGGGGAGAGATGGGTAAGTATTTTTATTTTTTATCATTATCAAATTTTTATGGATTTTCTAATGATAGGATATATACATATGCACAAGTCTAACCCTACTCATGTGTCAAAATGCAGATATTGGACCAGTCCTCCCAGTAGGGCACCCACGTACCTTTGTACGTCCTGTAGCAGGAGGAGATCCTGGATTGGTTATGGTACTCGAGGCAAAGCTGACTAGGCTTACCGAGCGGGTACCCACTATACGGATAGAGCATCTCCCTGTAGCTATGCAGGAGTCAGTAATTGGGGTTCCACCAGTCTAGCTACATCTTTTCAGACGAGTAGCCAGAGCAGTATGTGTATATAGGGATGCAGTGGAGGCTGCCAAAGCCGAGGAGG
>LPNX010686091.1:8356-58621 GCA_001517045.1 Pseudotsuga menziesii | reverse complement strand
TTAGCGGATTGGAACACCAAGTCAAACTCTTGGAGAATGACTATCCACTTATTGAATTTTCCCCCAACAATGCGTCGGGATAAAACATATTGGAAAGGGTTTACAGCCGCCACTACAGTAGTGGTCCTCAGTAAGATATAGTGCCGTAACCTCTGTACAGCATAAACAGCCGCTAAGGATAACTTCTCGACGTGGGAGTACTTAAGCTCAGGCCCAACCAAAGCACGGCTAAGATAATAGACAACATGCTCAATGAGCTTGTCATCCTCCTGAACTAGCACTACCCCAATGGTAGACTCCGACGCGGCCAGATATAATAAAAAATCCCTAGAATAATCTGGCGGGCGTAATAAAGGAGCCGACAACAAGGCTTTCTTTAATGCCTCGAACGCGAGTTATGCAGTTTCATCCCATACAAATGGGGTGTCCTGCTTAAGCAGGCGCATGAAACCTTTTGTGATCTTGGCATAATTCACGATAAAACGTCGAAGGAAGTTAGACTTACCTTGTAGACTCTGAAGTTGCCTAAGTGAGCGAGGAGGAGGCAGATTTACAATGGCCTCAACTTTTAACGGATCCACCTGTATGCCCCTACTAGAGACAATGAATCCAAGAAATCTACCTGATTCGACGCAGAAAACACACTTGTGGGGATTCAAGTGAATTTTATAGTACCTTCATCTCTCAAAAATTAACCTTAAATGATCAGGATGTTGAATCCTCTTGCGAGAATGAGCAGGCAGATCATCTAGGTAAGGCTCGACAATGGCTTTTATATCATGAAAAGCAAAGTTCATGGCTCGTTGAAAGGTTGCCCCTGCATTTTTCAATCCAAAGGGCATTTTTCTATACGCGAATGTACCCCAAGGGAAAATAAAAGCCGTTTTATGCTGGTCTTCCGGTTTGATTTGGATTTGATTGTAGCTGGAAAAACCATCCATAAACGAAAATACTTCACTACCCGCACATGCATCTATGATTTGATCGATAAACGGTGTAGGGTAGTTGTCCTTGGGACAGGCTTTGTTAAGGTCATGAAAGTCTGTACAAACACGAATAGCCCCTTGATTTTTATCAACGGGGACTGGGTTGGACACCCACTCAATCAAAGCAACGGGATATATAAAACCTGCTTTCAAGAGATTTTCTACTTCTGCCTTCACAGCCACCGCTTTACGCGGGTTCACGGGGCATAATTTTTGCCGAACCGGCTTAGCATCAGGATAGGTTGGGATCTCATGTTGAACAATAGATGGATCAATGCCTGGTATCTCCTCATATGACCAGGCAAAGATATCGCGGAATTCCTTGAAAAGGGCAGTATAAATGGCAATCTCCTCCGGAGAGCAGTTTGCACCTATATAGATATTTTCCACGACATCTGGCTTTACGGAGATGTTGATCGGTATAGTAGCGGAAATGTTTTCCATATTCCCCTCGGCAAACACTCCTTCCCTAGGTAAAGGATTGACGGGTGTATCAACATCATCCGACAGTCTCACATGGAACTCTTGATTTTCTATCTTGCGTAGCTCTGGAAGGAAATAAGATCGGTGATGAAGATCCTCACATATCTTATCACGTGAACACATAGCTTCCAAAATAGCTTCATCTGAAGGAAAAACAGTGTCTAAGCAATCTATGGAATGTAAAGAGTTTTCTGCCCATGCAGGCATATAAACTTCTTCCAGATCATCCGAGACAGTAAGAGGATCTGGAATGGGATCTACAGTGGTTTGGGTAATAGCTTGATATGCCCCTTCCACTGCAGATAAGGGCACTTCCGGTTCCTGAGGGGTTGGGAGGACCCAAGGATCAGTCCTATCGACCACCAAATCAATGGACTCCCCTACAGTAGTAGAACTGAGATAAAGGACTGGAGCTGGAATATCGAATGTGCCCATCAATGATGCGTACAGTCCAGCCCCCAAGCTCTGTGCAATAGGTTTTTCCTGATCAACCAATGGCACAGTGGAATATTTAGACTCTAAGAGGCCTTTACGAGTAAAATCAAGTTGGTCAACAGTGACCAGCTTGCCCTCATGTGGAAATACCACGACACGAAAGACAGCAGATGCAACAATAGACATTGCATAAGTCCAATTCCTACCCAGAAGCAAATTGTAGTCCAATGGAGCATCAATCACTTCGAATTCAACAGAGACTGCTTTTCCAGCCAACTTAAGCTCGAAAGCCGGCAGGATACCATGTGGACGGAAAGACCTTCCATCAAAAGCAGTAAGTAAAGTGGTTGATGGGACCAGCTCTGGGGATCCAAGAGCTTTCCAACAAGCCAGGGACATAACACAAGTAGAGGCTCCCTCATCAATAACTGCACGTCCAATGGTCTTACCACCATGGACAACATCTATCGATAGAGCTACATGTTAAGGGAGGCGAATTTTAAGATCAGAGAAATGAAATTTCCCTGTGATACTCGAAGAGTCCATGCTACCTAGAGCTGCTAAAAGGGCATCCCGCTCAGCAGGAAAGCTCTGTAGCACCTCCAAAGCTAACATTGCACACGGAGTCTGAGCCAAGTCCTCAACCACAGAGTAGTGAGCAGCGGCTCTGGAATTTGGGTTATGCAAAGTCTTCTTAAAGACACCTTTGGGTATCTTTGGCATTATTTCCGCAGGTTTCTCTATAGTGAGAGGGTTGGAAGTTTCAACTACAGCTTTACCCTTCTCATCGGTCTCATTCTCATAGTTCTTGTTCCTGGTTTGTAACAAGGTTGAGGATCTAACCATGTTGATATAATTGGGGTCAAGGGCAGCTTGAGTGCCCCCTGCTACGGTAGAAGCTGAAGTAGAATTCTACCCTTGGGGAAATGGATCCTTCAGGATAGCCGGTGGTTGCATTTGTAACAGCTTCTGAGCTTGTTCCATGAGGGGACAAAGGTGAGTGAGGTGGTCTCCTTGGCACAACTTACAAGGAAACTTGACTTTCTTCTTCTCCTTCTTCCCCCCATCAGCATTGTTTGCGGGCTTGGGCTTGTTTTGATTTTGGTTTCCCTCTCCCTTTTTTCCTTTCTTCTTCTTCCCACCGGGCTGCTGATTTCCCTTCGAAGAGGATTGTGCAAAAACATTTGCACTTTGGGAGGAGGGGGAAGCCTTTGCTGCCTCCACCGTAGACTGTTTGACAGACAATTGGTGAAGTTGTTTTGTCAAAGACTCTATAGTGGGAGAGTTTACGGACCCAACCACACCATCGGCATGGGGTCCAGGCTTGGGTTTCTCGGCCTCATGAGAAGGCCTTGGTGCCTTAGGGATGATTTCGTATAAAATCCTAGACTGTGAATATATCAAGTCCAACTGCTGGGCCCTGAGTATGGCTTCTTCCTCACTAGTCACTCCTGATGTAGAAACATCCTTAGATATATAGGGCAATAAAGATTTAAGGAACCATTCTAGTAAAAACTCAGGAGGGATGGTGGTTTTAATAAGGCTCTTTCACCTCCTCCACTATTGGATATGATCCGAGATGTGGGTTGCCTTATTTTGTCTAAAGGTGGACAACAAGTCCATTCCGAATTCGTAACGGACTGGAAGCTGAAAGTGGCTAAGGAAAGCAGTAGCCAAGTCCCAGAAGCTACTAAAAGTAGCAGAAGGCAGCTCAATGTACCATTTTGCTGCAGTGCCTGTCAATGTCCTCTGGAACAGCCTAAGTCTCACTGAATCTTCATTCAATGAGTTGGAAGAACACCAAAGATGGAAGGTGGTGGCATGTGCCCCAGGATCTTCACCAGCCTTACCTTCGAACTTAGGGATGTCCGAAGGCAGTTTGGTGGGAACAGGTGGCCACAAGGGGTCATGCCTCACTGGATCGTTCATCAATTTTGATAAGTCTGGCAAGTTTAAAGTTGCCAGAAAAGGAAGTTTGGGCCTACCCGGTGTACTAGAAGTGCCAGCTTGGGTATTCGAGGTTCCAGCCCCTGAATGCCCATAGGTAAAGGTGGGGTTGCCCCCAGACACCGGTTGTGAAGTGGGTAGGTTGCTTTGGAACGGGTTCCATCCGTAAGCCACTGGGTTTTGGGTAGGAGGTGCAGTGTAAGTGGTTCGGGCCGTCCCCATAGAAGTTGGGGTCTGAAAGACTGGAGCAGGTATCCCTCCACTAAACAAAGAGAAGGGAGAGCTCGTGTATGGAACCGAAATAAGGGTTTGGTAGATTTTCCCGTAAGAGGTGTTTCTACCAAACTGCACTCCTACATATGAAGGAGGTGGGCCTACATATGGACTGGATGGGGGTATGTGCCCCCCATTCCAAGGGAATCCTTGAACAAAGGCCGAGGACCCCACCGGACCACTGTGGGTAGTGTAAGATAAGGAAGAAGGAATTGTAGGCATACTAGGAATGCCAGTAGCCATATCAACAGACATACTTCCAATGTTCGAGTAAACCGGTGGTTGGACCACCCGGCTTGCTTGATTTAAGGGTGTGGAAGGTAAATTAGATCTAGGGGTACTAACCAGGGGAGGTAGTACCCCTTCAACCGGAAGGGTTGAGGTGAAAAAAAATGAACTTTCTCCCTCAGAAGACATAGCTCTACCTACAGGTACACCTAGCACTGGTGAACTAAAAGGCCTAACCTGCACAATCACTGGATCGTTCAAATCAGTCAAGGGGGTATTATAATTTCTTGCAAACTCATCAGCTTGCAATTCTTCTACCTCGACTATATCAAAGTCAAAGCGGTTAGCTATTAATTCCGGTGCACCAAGAACCTCACTTACTCCTACTGGTTCAAAAGAACCACCTGTGCTTAGTCTCCGCCTTTGAGGTAAAGGTGGAGGTTCCAGTGGTGAGAGAGGAGGAAGGTTTCTCAACCTTCTTGACCTTCTAACAAGTTGGTCCTCTAGAATTAAGACTTTAAATAATCACACCCTAAGGCCAACTAAACACAAGCAGATCCACAGAGCACACACTAAAAAGATCCTAAGTCTCAAGCAATCAAAACAGGCTATAAAGATATGCTTTCCCGAAGAAAGCTGATGAACAATTACTTGGCGTCCTTGAGGGGTTCTTAGGCACAAGTGGAGGAATCACCCAACCGCCCTCCTACACTTTCCACAAGGGTTGCCTTCCAAGTCTGTTCAAGGTGAACCAGAAATAACCTTCCGGTTTACCTAGGTATGAGCCCTAAAAAGACAAGAGACTAAGGCTACCTTGACAATACCTACTGTCTGGGGGGACAGTCGCAAGCCGAACTCATACGCATGGGCAGGGTAGCTGAGCCCAAAATTCTGCCTAGACAGAATCCCCAGATGCGTAAAAGTCCTGGGTTATGTTTTGACAAGGATTCAGGGGGTTATCCCCTCTATCCAAGCCTCCACGCGGCCTAGTGCTTAACTCCTGTTTGAGAGGAGCTTCCCAGATACAGCGGTAGAACCAAGGATTTACCTAATGAATAGCCCACTACGTCTGAGTTTATAGTTTGTGGGAAGTTTACACTCCCTAGCCCACAAACCTAGCCTAAGCTAGTAGGTGGAAGGCCCTAAAAATAAAAACTTACTAATAGATTTTAAATTTAAGCGTTAATTTTAAGGGCTGTTCTTTACTCAAAGGAAGTGGAAGTGATGAACTGTATGATGTTATGACTCAGTAGAAAATAAATGAAAGCAAAAGGTGCATTTAAATCAAACTATCACTATAAAATAAACTTCTTTTCATTTTTTCAAATAAATATTGATGAACTATATGCAGCAAAAAGAGAAACTAAGCCTATATGTTTTTGTATTTTTCTGAGATAGTATTTCTTAAATTGAAACAAACACTACTGTAATGCAAAAATTACAATGCAAAATATTAACTATGTTTTGTTTTTCACTTTAAAAAATGCTCAAAAAAATACTGTGCATGTATAAATGCAATGCTTGAGTAAACTTGACACTTATAGACTGTATAAAAAACACAAACTGAAACTAACAGGCAAACAGAACCTAAAAACCAGCAAGAAAAGCAGGCCAGGACCTCAACTTGGGTGCAGACAATGACCAAAAGATCACTGCAGACTTTCAAACAGGTAAGTGCAAACCAATAACTGACAGACGACAGACTGGACAGACAGAGTCTAAGACCCTGATCACTGATCTAGACTCAGGCACTCAAACCAACAACCCAAACAGGCCAGAAAGTTTCAAGATGCAGACAGTAAATAACACAAGTAAAAGGAACCCAAGGGCTTCGGGAAGCACTAAGATGTGATCACCTAATACACTCAGACAACTCTGCAACTCTCTTAAAGAAATTCTAAACAGAAAATAGGACTTATAGCAGGCTAAAGAACAAGCAAACTTTAACACAAAAATCATAGTTTTCAGGAGTATGCGCGACTGTGTAGTAGTGCAGGTCGCGAATGATGTGCGACTGTTCTATAGAACAACCCGCGTATGCAACTCAGTATGCGCGACTGTCTAGAAAGACAACCCGTGCATGGGCATGAAAACTTCTCAAAAACAGAGAAAGACCCAAGACTTTCAAATGCTACAGTAAGTAAGAAAACAGGATAAAAGATCACAAAGAAAACTTCAAGCAATGACTGGTCAGGACAATAGAAAAAGACCTAAAGCAGACTAGGCTTCCCCAACGGAGTCACTAGTTCTATTGTACAGGATAATTCACCTAATAAGCTAGGTCTGGGGGGTTACCAACATACTCATAACTTGCAGACAGTTTGACTTTAAAAGCACAGAATAGGAAATAGGAAAGTAGCAGGAACTTACTTGTAAAATACGAAGGTTGATCCAAGCTAGCTTCTCCCTCTCTGATCCACTTCCAAAGTCTCCAGGATAGTTCCTCCTTCACCTGTTAATAAACACTCTTCCATATACAAAGCAATTCATATATATAGATGCAGTTTAGGCAAATCATATATTATATTGAAATGTAAACATTTACCAATTTACAAGATATGAAACACATATGGAAGAAGTAATATCTTTATTAACAATAATAGAAAGAGTTTAGGTTACAACCCAATGTCTGAACAAGGACTCCTATGTCACCAAAGGACTCTGAGTTTCTCTGCTCCAAAGATTCTGTAGACAATCCACCAGCATAACTTTGCTCTCCAAGTATCTATCTCAACTCCCTCCCCAAGGCCTCTATTTATATGGATGAAATGAGGCAGTTCTCGAAGGTTAGGGAGGTTGTAGCAGTTAATGGGATTAAGGTAAATGAGTAAACTAATCTCCCATTAACTCGTGTTTTTAAATATTAATTTTGAGGAAACCATGCGCGGTTCTGTAGTAGAGCAACCCGCGCATGATACGCGACTCCATAAAAATACAACCCGCGCATACAAGTATACGCGACTTGCTGAACATAAAACTCGCGCATGATGCGCGAGATGTCAATAGGGATAGTCGTGCATGCTACTCAAAATCTTCAAATGGCAAAGTAATCAGCTGGGCATATAAACAATGTATTTCATCATCAACCAAGGTATAATGAAAACAGGCAACCTCAATCCATAGATGTCCTTTTGTGTACTGACCTGAGGGAAGTCAGCACTCGGACGGAGAGGTGCCAATCAGGTGTATAACAATATCTATTTTCTGTTCATTAGATTCTTTTAATGAAAATTCCAGTGAAGCTTTCTGGGTCTCTAATTCTACTATTTGATTTTCACAATGCTTGGCTTTCCCCTCAGTAGTAGTCTTTTGCATCTCTAGTTCTGCAACTTTAGTTTCCAGTCTTCCTTTCTCTCTACTCAATTCTTCAATTGATGATTTCAAACTGTCTTGTTCTGCTTCTAAGATCTAATGTCTTTGTTGATGTCTTTCAAACTTAGACAAGGTTTCCTCATATTTCCTTTTGGACTCTCTTTCAATATTGCTGGCTGATAATACCAAAGCATCCTTGTATGACTGTAAGGTTTGGAATTTTTCCTTGGACTCCTCTATCTTACTAAGCATGTCTTCATACTTTCTCTATAGATTTTGACTTTCATCTCTTTCCCTTTTCAGGGTTTCTTTCAATTGACTAATATTCTTCTGAGAATGTTCCAGATACGTCATTATTTTATCAACATTGTCTTCAGTAGCTAGGACTGTTTCTACACCATCCTTTGCCATTAATCTCGGATCTTTATCAGTACCGTGAACAACTTCCTTTTTAGTCACCATAACTCCCTTCTTTCCTCTGGTGTTCACTTTCTTCTCCATTCTCTTAACAATTCTCTTTTTAGCTTTGTCGTAGAAAGTAGTATTCAGATCAGGCACTTCATCTTCTTCCATTGGAGTAAAAGGGATTAATTCAATTCCTGATGCTGAAATTGGATTTCCTCCCACTATGCTATGATATAGAACAGGGGGTTCTATTGGATCAGCATAAGACTGAGTTTTCTCTTGATTTGCATAGTCCTGTTCCACTTGTGCCTTTTGTCGTAATTCCTCAGCTTCTTTTTCTACATTCTCCTTTTCTTTATCATCTACTTCTAATCTTAACCTCTCATTTTTTTCTGCTTTCTCTGAACTTCTTCTTCTTCTATTCTTTTCTCGGCCTCTTCTGTTTCTTTTCTTTTTTCTTCTTCTTCTACTCTTAACCACTCTTCTGCTTCTCGGGCTAATTTGTGTGCCTCCTCTTGTATTTTCTTGGAAGCCTCCTCTTTTTTATTCTTCTTTTTCTCAACAACCTTTCCCTTTCCACCAACCGTAGTTATCTTTTGCTTAAACCCCCTTCTCAAAGATATCATATTTTGAGCATTTTGAAAAATTTCTTCATCTTTATCCCAAAAGTTTGTGTACTTGAAATGCACCCCTGTTACAGTACAATAATCGACAACCTTATTTTCCAATTCATTACTATGGAAACTCATCTTGCCAAAGTGAAAATATTCTAGCTCCTTCACGAATTCTGCTGTAGTTTTTACTTTGGAAAACTTGTAACTCCGTATATAAAATGGGATTGGAGGATACACAGCTTTCTTTTGTTTGAACATGAATTTACCCACTCCATCAATGTATAGATGTCTTGCTACCTCCTTATGAATGACATAATATGTAGCATACCTAGGCAGAAGGGAAGGAGCCCTCGACCCACCAAACATCCTCAAATACAAACCCTCCTCAGTTAAGTAGTAGTGTCCATTATCTTGCACAACCTTCCAAACCTCCTCGGACATGTAATTACTCTCAGCAAGGAAAATCAATGTGTACAATGGCATGATAAAATATTCACAAATATTCTTGTAATGACTGTAATACTTGTTATCCCACAACAATTGGTATGCAGCATATACAGGAGACCGGTCCTTATCCCATTGGCATTTCAGCGCTGGGAATGGCTGCGTGCATAAAATACAATCAATTAAGATTGAGTATTAATCTTGCACATTGATATAGGAACAAAGAATCAATCTCATCAAAGAATAATCAACAAATAACTCATGAAATGGTGTTAATCAGAACCAGAATGGTTTCCTCTTTGTATATTCAATAAACAATGAATAGTTATAATAACAATGTCAAGCAATAGCTTGAATCAATGAGAAATTTGAATACCTAAGGAGGCAATTCAGAATCATGAGTGACTCTGGCTTAACTGACTGTCAGCCATTCAATCACACTCAGTTAACCAATTGACCAAAACCCTAATTGACTCACCAAACCCTAACTGAAGTCGAAGTGCAATAAATGACTAAATCTAAACTGAAGGAGATCAAACACATGTCATAGCAAGCCAACCATCAAGTGCTAGTGCTCCATGACTTTAATGAACCTCGATGAGGTTAACTGAAGCTGAACTAATCATTAGAAGTTGGTGGGGGCACCCTATTTCCTCCATATCATTAAATAATAATAAATAATCATTAAATAATCATTAAATAATATATTTAATGAGAGGAGGCACCTTAACTGACTGGTTGAACTGATTGTAACCACCAGTTAGCAATTAGGTGCATTAATATCACTCAGATCACCCCTGGAGTGCTCCAGTTAGCTTCCTTGACTGTAGGAGAAGGCTAAGTTAGCCTCCTTGACTGTAGGTAGGCATGGGTGTGACTGGATGATGGAAATTAATGCTCCACTGATGTCAATTAATGTCAATTATACTTAGGATAGTGGTTTAACTAAGCCAATTTGACCAAAAAGAGTGTGTATGGTGGTAAATGTCTCCAACATTGAGCTCATATATCAATCTATTTTCTTCTGTGAGACTCCTCCCAGTGCTGGACTTATGCAGGCTAACAAACTGTTAGACACTATGTTTTCCCAATTGAAGATGGTACCTTGAGTGGCTACAAAAAATATTACTGGTACCCAACCTATTTTGAAATTATTTCCATTGGCTCTCCCAAATATTTTGTTTAACATCAAGGCTATAAACTTGTATGGAGTATGAAGGATTGTTGTTTCATACTCCCCTGAAGGCCTCGTACAAAAATTCTTTCTCAGAATCATAATTCTTTTGACAGTTTTTGCCACATCTAGATTGAGGTCTTTCAACCATCCTTCAGTCAAATAGCTCCGGGGTGTCGACAACTTATAGGACATGGATACATAGGCTGGGCTATAGGTAGTATAACCTTTCCCTTCAGTGTTAGCCAATATCATGCTTGCCACATTATCCCTGGGAAGGATCCATCCTATTACCTCTGAACAAGGGAAAAGCTTTGGTCATGTAGCCACCTTCATGATTGTTGATCTTTCGATATTAGCATAAATAGGTAAATCCTCAAATCCAGCCTCTGGGACACTCTAATTTGAGATTATTCGGTATATTTCTCCCCATTTATATTCATGATCAATACCAGTGCTATCTTTGGTGTCTTCACTGATAACCTTGACTCGGGTCATTATTTCTACCTATGGTTCTTCATCTGCTGCTTGTGCCTTTTTTTTCTACTTCCAAGGCATGTTGTTGTGTGGATGATGGGCCTGGAAACTCTTGAGGATGACTTGGATGAGTTACGACCTCCATCAGAAAACAAAACACTCAAACAAAGATAGCTCTGCAGCTCCAAATCGCGACCACTATGGTGAATAATGATCGTATAAACAACCTCTACGAAATTTTATAAGATTGAGTGTGGGTAAAAGGAAATCGGCTAGGAAAACAAATACGTCAAAAATTCAATGGGATAGAACCTGCTAGAAGATGCGAAGCATTGGATGGCTTATGAGGAACGGGCCCCAGAGATTGGGTGGAAAATGACGAAGCACTTAAAACAACCATCGGTAGGCCAACCAACTAACAATGTATCGACATGGGAAAACGCTAAGGGAAGGCATCGGAATAGCTTCAAACTCTGCATCCATAGTGTCGACCCAAAAAACAACTAAGTTTTTGGATCATTCTGAAAGAAACAACTGAAACGACGGGAGAGAAAATGACAAATATTCAGTGGATATCAGAAACAGATAGAGGATGGGTGATCTGATGTGTCGAAACAATTCTTAACTAAACACCCAGAATCTTCGGCAAACCTTTTCTGATGCGATTAGACAAATGATATTCGATACATTGGAAAGAGACTTTGGAATGCTCCCGATAAGGAACATCAGCTACCTATACTACTGTGCAACTGATACATTGGAAAAACTATCAATTGTGCATCCGATACTAGCGAAACAAATTTCAATTTTTTCAAACTTTAAAGTCATGGGGCAAAAATTTTGGTGAAAAAGTTAAACTTTCTAAGCCTTCTAAAAAACTAAAAGATAAGGGGGCCCTAAAAATAATTTTTTTGGGGGGACAATAGTTGCAGCTACAACAAGCTGTACATGATATCAGATCTTTTGAGAGTTCATTAATTAATCCTCCTTTTCAGATTTGCAGGTTCAACTTCAAATGGATTCAAGAGTATCAGTTCCTCTTCTTTCTCCATTCATAAGCTATTCAGAGTGGAAATTGAAGATGTTTTCATATCTAAAGAGACAAGGTCTCTATGAGATATCTACTGGAGCTGGTGAAGAGTCTTATGAAGATCCAAGTGACTAGTTGAATGACTGTGACAGATAAATTGGAGCTATTTGTCTAGCTATCTCTCCAAGCATGCGCTACATTATTGATTCTATTGAATACCCAAAGGATATCAGGACAACATTGGATGAGTTTTGGGAAAGGACAATGAGGTTCCTTCTAGCTATGTGGAGAGTTCCTCTAGCTCCTCAATGATTTCTCTCTCTCAATATGTCTCAGCCTCTACAGTCTCTAATGAAGTGGATCACGAAGAATAATTTTCTCATATAGTTCTTGTTGCTACTACTCTCTTTGATTCGAATGCTTCCTCCTTTAATCAAGAAGCAAATCTTGAAGAGCAATCTTTTTCTATGTCTATTGAAGTAGATGATCTTGATTCATATTGTTATGATGTTGTTGATGAAAAATAAGTGACTAATGGAGCTTCTATTACTATTGATGATTCAGTCACACATTCAGTGTTCTCTATGTCTTCTATCATGGATTCTGAGATCCATATGCCAAACCTCTCACACTTTGTGCATGCCTCTCTTCTTGATGGTGCAAAACCCAGTGACTTCTAGGTTGTTTTCTTAGCCAAATCAAGTCCTTTTAGTGTCTTACCACTTAACATACTTGATCCCATGCACTTCTGCAACTTCAAGAAGAAAAAAAGTGTCATTCCTTAATATTCATCTGAAAAGGTGCTCCATCAATGCATAAGTACACAAATGTATCTTGGATGTCAACGTACTCTAGCAATGATTTATGTGAATTCTTGATTTTAAAACAAAAACAACAATTTAAAATGTCATCAAAGATGGACCAGACATCATGTAAATTTACAACGCTTCCCAGCTTCATTAGAGCAACTCAATCCCAAAAACTTCCACCAACTTGTAAGCCAACATTTTTTTCTTTAATTACTTAAAGAAGGATCGAGATACCAACTAATTAATTAGCAATGTGAAGAGCCATGCATTGGATTCTACAAGGAATAAAACAATAGAATTACTATCTTAGAGATAGGTATAAATTTGAATTGGGCTCCTGTGGGTGGCAATTCCACTCAGGATGTTGAGTATGAGCGACTCAATTAACATTTGACCAATTAATTCCTAAGCAGCGAAAGGAATGCATATGGACAGACTGAATGTCCAATGGTCAAGAACAAGATTGACTGTTCTAAAACACTGAGAAAGAACATGAATGAATTGTTATAAAACACTGAATGTTAGGTCTATCATTGTTTTTTATTTGTATTTATTTTTGTTTGAAATCTACTTGTAATTGTTAAAATTACATATATTGTTAAGCATGCATGCATACATTAGAGGAAATTTCAACACAAAATGGGTCTCCTAAAAAAAATTAATAAAATAATATTTATTAATTTTGGAGGAAGAAAAGAAAAAAACTACTATTTTGTTTGTATTTTCGACATATCTCCCCGTGTTTTTACTCAAATTTTGATCAGGAGAGATTGTTGGATGCAGAATTAAATTCCACATCCAACGAGTACCCACTCTGCATACTTTTGATGGACCCCTCTACCCCAAAAACAAGAAATACCTAAAAAACATGATGATGACATCATCATTACATTTTTTTAGGTATTTCTTATTTTGGGGGTAGCAGGGTCCATCAAAAGTACGTCGAGTGGGTACTTGTTTAATTCTGCATCCAACGAGTTCTCTCGATCAAAATTTGAGTAAAAACACGGGGAGATATGTCGAAAATACAAACAAAAAAGTAGTTTTTTTATTATACCAATCCCAAAATTTATTTTAAAAAAGTGTTTAAGACCTATACGGTATTTCGAATTTAAAGCAATCTCATTGCCTACACATGATGACATGGAATTTGAATTAGAGTTAAAAGGCCCATTTTGAGTTGAAATTTCCTCTAATAATGGAAATTTCCAAGAATATTAGAGATCACTGAATCCATTTTTATAATAAAAAAATAGAATTACAACAACAAAAACTCGCAATTTCGTTAAGAGATTTTGGTAAAATGTACTTGAAAAAATACAAAAGTACAAAATATTTAATAATTATGTTACTCCGTGAGAATGGAAATTGAGAGAGATTATTACAACAAATAGTTAATCACAACAGTTAATCTCTTGGACATAACAAATACCAAATGGATGGTTTGGACTTCTTGGCCATTGGTTTTCAACATTGTGGTGAATTACATAAGGCATTTGATTGCATGGTTTTTTAGCTACAAATTTCACATCAATGTACATAACCTTAGCCTTTGAATTGAGGAATTAAGGGACCAAATACATGAATTGTTGTGACTATTCAGTTTTAAAATTGAATTGAATTAACTTTCATGGAAATGTTATAAAACAAAGTAGCTTCTAACAAAATCCATTTCAAATGTTCATTCATTTCATAAGATAATAAATTAAATACATCACATTGAATTGTCAGTATACAACAAATCATTATAATGAATACAATAATTTTATCTTGGAATTTAAATGGGAAAACTAATTTTTAATGTTTGCTTAATTTTTATTTCAATTTCATGTTATTGCGCCAAGAGGCTCTCTATAGCCTAGTATGGGAGAGATCTTGTAACGTTACGTAACGTTGATCTTGTAACGTTACATAATGTTATGTAATGTTACGTAATGTTATTTTTATTAATAACCAGCGTAGATCCAAATCCTAGGCTCTATCAAGCGCCGAGAGGGATCAAATCTCTTTTTAGGTATCCATTGATATCTTTTTAGTTAAGCTCCACATATATTATTATTATTATTTAATATTATTTAAACCATGTACAATAAAACCATGGGTTGTTTAGAAGGCCTTGCAAATGGTTTTAAAACCATGTTAAAACCATGTGCACATGGTTTTAAAACCATTTGCAAGGCCAACATTTTTTTGCGGATAATTCAATTTTTTATTTTTTATTATTTTGTTAGGTAGGAACATTACAACATCTCCCCCATATTGTGTTTTTTTTTTCTGATCCACATTTTTTTTACAAATAATTAAATTTTTACTTTTTTATTGTTTTTTTAGGTAGGAATATTACAACATCTTCCATTTTTTTTATGGATAATTAAATTTTTACTTTTTTATTGTTTTGTTAGGTAAGAATATTACAACATCTTCTCGATATTAGGTGGGTTTTCTGGCCGACATTTATTTTAGCCTATAATTAAAAAAAATTAATTATTATTAATAAAAATAACGTTACATAACGTTACGTAACGTTACAAGATCAACGTTACGTAACATTACAAGATCTCTCCCATACTGGGCTGTAGAGCGCCTCTCGGTGCAATAATTTTTTTTTTTTTAATTATAGGCTAAAATAAATGTCAGCCAGAAAAACCACCTAATATGGAGAATATGTTGTAATATTCTTACCTAACAAAACAATAAAAAAGTAAAAATTTAATTATCCATAAAAAAATGGAAGATGTTGTAATATTCCTACCTAACAAAACAATAAAAAAGTAAAAATTTAATTATCTGTAAAAAAAATGTGGATCAGGAAAAAAACACAATATGGGGGAGATGTTGTAATGTTCCTACCTAACAAAGTAATAAAAAATAAAAAATTGAATTATCCGCAAAAAAATGTTGGCCTTGCAAATGGTTTTAAAACCATGTGGACATGGTTTTAACATGGTTTCAAAACCATTTGTAAGGCCTTCTAAACAACCCATCGTTTTATTGTACATGGTTTAAGAGGGCCTTCCAGATGGTTTTAAAACCATGTGCAAGGCCTCCTACACAACCCATGGTTTTATTGTACACGGTTTAGGAGGGCCTTGCAAATGGTTTTAAGACCATGTGCAAGGCCTTGCATATGGTTTTAAAACCATGGGGAAATGTTGTAATGTTTGTTTCTAACAAAATAAAAAATAATAATAAATACTATATGTCGGCCATAAATAATATTAAATAATAATAATAATAATAATATATGTGGACCTTAACTAAAAAGATATTAATGGATACCTAAAAATAGATTTGATCCCTCTCGGCGCTTGATAGAGCCTAGGATTTGGATCTACGCTGGTAATATATACATTGTGAGTTTTGGGTCATTCAACAATTTACATAGCCAATCTTCTCTCTAGACCAAAAAAACCTTTTGTGAGGTTAATTGCAATAAGATATAGAACAAATTTGGAGGTGATGGAAAGGCCAAGTACCATTGCCCTTTAATTTCTTGTTTCATTTTTATTTCCTCTCTTTTATTTTATTTTCTTTTTCATTTTCTCATTGCTTTGTCTTTTTCTTTTTCTTCAACTCTCATTAATTCTCAAATTGTTTGAAAGTAATGAGTCTATTCATTAATTATTTGCCCCTAGCATCCTTTATATTTGAAAAACTCTTTGATTTGAATCCATCCCATCTTTATCATGCACATCATTTTCGTGTTTAGAGTTGGAGATAGATTATCTTAGCATTAAATGAAATCCAAGTCAAATTCTGGTCAACAATGGTTTATGTGTTCAGTTACAAGAATTTATTAATCAAGATGCGATCATAGAGCAAATCCACAAATGAAGTGTGAATTTCCTTCTATCTATTGAGGTAGAACTGCTTCCAACATGAAAACAACTTTGTTTTTTCCACATGCTTTCCTAATACTATGTCTCTACACCAATTTCCAATTTCAATTGAATAACATCCTTCATGTGCAATCACAACTCGCCGTGTTGAACTACTATTGGTAAATAGATTATTATGTTAATTAGTTGGATAATGAATCACATTCAACATTACAAATTTCAACAATCAAATCCATAATTATGATAAAGATATGAGAGAGCACCTAAAAAAGCTTCAAACACAATTTAAAATTTATTAATGGAATGTACAAATGCAAAACTTCTATTTTAGGTTCGTGTATTTTGAATTTTTTAAGTTAGTAATTTATCAATCATGAAATTTTGGAAGTTTTAAATCATTGATAATGATGGTTATTAATATCCAAAAAAACCAACTTTGGTTTAACATACATTTAAAAAGGTAAAGAATCACTTGGTTTTGTTTATAATTTTATTTTTGTGTAAAAAAAACTTCAAGAGAAGTAGTCCTAAATCAGTATAGTTACGATTAATCGAAATCTTAAGAAGGCTAGTTTTATAGAAAATATTTTGAAATTGTGCTCTAATGTGGGTGTACACATGACATTCTATGAGAAAACGATTTTGGCATTCCACCCTCTTAGTATCACTAAGAAATTGTCCAACTCCATATTTCACTATGGAGCTCGTTAGAGTTTCTTCTTATTCTAACAATGTTGGTTTTCTTGTTTATTCTACTTAAAATAGAGAGATACTTTTGATCTTCTAGATTAAACTTGATCACCTTCTTATAATATCTTAATTTTTTCTGATCTGCTAATTATTTATCGCACCAAAATTTTCCTTAACTTTAGAAGTAATACTACTTTTAATTCAATCATATTTTGCAGATTGACCACTTCCTCAACTCGCTAATGATTTAGCTAGGACATGTCATCTTTATGCCAACCTTGCTTAAGCTATAGGTTATGCTGACTAGAGTATGAAGCAATCTTAGGAAGCCACTTATCTCCCATGTTGTTTATCTTGTTCTTGTACATTAAGTACCTAGTCATAGCCATGCTTTAAATGGGAAAGAGACTTGTTTCTATGAGGGCGATAAGATATCGTGTATTTCATTTAATTTTGAGATAATATGTTATAAAATGCTTTGTTTATTTTATTTATCCTGCTTCGGGATTCTCTAGAGATGTTGCAAGCCCAGACTTCACATCCATATAAGGTAATAGGAGTGACGAGATCCTAAAAGACGAGTTTCTTGTTATCCCAAAGCCAAAGCCAAGTCCATGACAAGATTTAAACCCTCCATTAACCATTTTCTCAATGCTATAGTTTCAATTAAGCTTGTGATGAAGATCGATTTCGAGATATTTTTATTAAGCTACTTCCTTCAAGTTGTTTCCGTACATGAAATTAGCATAAGTGATCTTTTGACATTTGATTATCATAACCTTTGTTTTGTCATTGTGAACATTCATACCCATATTAGAGTAAAAATCATTGAGAATTTTTAGTTCCTTGTTGAGATCCTAGGGACTCCTTGACATAATACAATATCATTAGTGTAAAGAAGAAGGACGATGATTATCCCATGCAAAGTGGTGGAAACACAACCTACGTCTTCCAAACAATCCTCTAGCTTGCCAATGTATATACCAAAAAGGGTAGGGGATAAGGGACAACTCCGCTTGACTCCTAGATATTACAATTAATTTCTTTTGACCAACCATTAGATTTCCTAAACATGGCATTAACCTTCTCATACAACCTTATCACAACAACTCTGTATTCAAAAGAGACTTTTAGCTCTTCTAATTATCTATTCCAAAGGTTAGATATGGGCATTGTGTCATATGTTTTTCTAAAATCAACAAAGCAACATAGGAGATTGGTTTTATTATTATGACTTTCCTCAATAATAGTCTTAAGCATAACAAGGTGGCCCATAGTTGAATTATAACTTTTAAATCATGTGTTGGAATTTTTGAAATATTATTTTTATGTTTAACTTTTTTTTTCCTAGCAAGGCATAGTTCCAATTCTTCCATGCATTTTTTTTTCAAAAATTCTATGATTTGAGTCATCTTAAAATGGGCCAAAACCCTCAAGGGAAAAGTTAGATAGGTGAAGCTCCCAAAAATGAAGTGGAACTATGATTTATGTCATATATCCTATCAAATTTAGGGATAATATTTGCATGATATGATTGCCCCTTATCCCACACGAAAAATTTAAGGCAGGCAATAAAAAAATCAAAGCAACTACATCAAAATAAATAAATTAAAAAAATGCTCCAATTATTTCCAATATTCATCTATTGCAAGTAGTAAATTGTGGGCATTTGTAGGATAGATATGGGCGTATGTCTTCTAGACTGTGGGTGAGATTGGGAATGATAGACGGTTATTTGAATTCTATCAAATTGAAATTTAATGGACAACTAGACAGATTGCGCTTCCAGAAAAATTTATGCTACAATGTTTTTAAGTTTACTTTCTCTTTAATTTTATGTTTAGTTAGTTTGAAATTCTTTTATTATTACCATAACAATTATTCCCCTTCTTTGGTAGAAATATTCTTTCTTAAATGTATTACATTGACATGTAATCTTTAGTGTTACACACATAGTGTTACAATGACATGAAATTACATTTTTTAAGACAATGATGATAGTTATTAACGTCCACTAAAAACAACTTTGGTCTATCAAACCATAAAAAGGAAAGTAGTCATTTGGTTTTCTTTAGAATTTTCTTTCTATGTTCCAAAAGCTTTAAGAAAAACATTCCTAAATCACCATAGCTATGATGAGTTAAAAGGATAGGAATGCCAATATTGTAGCAAATGTTTTGAAATTGTGCTCTAATGTGGGTGTATGCATGACATCCTACGAGAAAGTGATTTTCATCTTCAACTATCTTTGTGTCACAAGGATGACATATTATTTCATCCCACGACATTTTAGGAATTGTCTAGCACTTTGTTTCAATATGGAGCTCATGAAAATTTGTTCTTCCTTTAGCAGTGTTGATTTTCTTCTTTACGCTAGTTAAAATAAAGAGATACTTTTGATATTCTAGATTAGGATTGATCACCTTCTTATAATATCTTAATTTTATCTTATCCTCTAACTCTTTATTGCACCACATATTTTCCTTAAATTTAGACGTAATAATACGCATAATATTATCGTTATTTTGGAGAGTGACTTCTTCCTTGACTCCCTAAAGGTTTAGCGAAAATTTGGCATATTAATACCAACCTTGCTTAAGTCATAGGTGGTTTTAACTATAGGATGAATCAATCTTAGGGTGCCTCTTGTCTCCCATGTTGTTTATCTTGTTCTTGTACATTAGGTACCTAGTCATAGCCATGCTCTCAATTGGGAAGAGACTCGCTTTTATGAGGAGGATAGGATAGGGTGTATTTAGTTAGATGAAGATGTAATTTTTCAAGAAGAAAAAGTGTGGTTCCTGAATATTCATCTGAAAAGGTGCTCCATCAATGCGTAAGTACACAAATGCATCTTGGATGTAAACGTACTCTAGCAATGATTTATGTGAATTCTCGATTATAAAACAAAAACAACAATTTAAAATGTCATCAAAGATGGACCGAACATCATGTAAATTTACAACACTTCCCAGCTTCATTAGAGCAACTCAATCCCAAAAACGTTTTCCACCAACTTGTAAGCCAACATTTTTTTCTTTAATTACTTAAAGAAGGATCGAGATACCAACTAATTCATTAGCAATGTGAAGAGCCATGCGTTGGATTCTACAAGGAATAAAATTATAGAATTACTATCTTAGAGACAGGTATAAAATTGAATTGGGCTCCCGTGGGTGGAAATTCCACTTAGGATGTTGAGTATGAGCGACCCAATTAACATTTGACCAATTAATTCCTAAGCAGTGAAAGGAATGCATATGGATGGACTAAATGTCCAATGGTCAAGAACAAGATTGAACTGTTCTAAAACACTGAGAAACAACATGAATGAATTGTTATAAAACACTAAACATTAGGTCTGTTATTGTTTTTTATTTGTATTTATTTTTGTTTGAAATCTACTTGGAATTGTTAAAATTACATATATTGTTAAGCATGCATGCATACATTAGAGGAAATTTCAACTCAAAATGGGTCTCCTAAAAAAAATTAATAAAATAATAGTTAAAATAATAAAATAATATTTATTAATTTTGGAGGAAGAAAAGAAAAAAACTACTATTTTGTTTGTATTTTCGACATATCTCCCCGTGTTTTTACTCAAATTTTGATCAGGAGAGATCGTTGGATGCAGAATTAAATTTCGTATCCAACGAGTACCCACTCTGCATACTTTTGATGGACCCCGCTACACCAAAAACAAGAAATACCTGAAAAATGTGATGATGACATCATCATCACAATTTTTTCAGGTATTTCTTATTTTTTGGGTACTGGGGTCCATCAAAAGTACGTTGAGTGGGTACTTGTTTAATTCCGCATCCAACAAGTTCTCTCGGTCGAAATTTGAGTAAAAACATGGGGAGGTATGTCGTAAATACAAACAAAAAAGTAGTTTTTTTATGATACCAATCCCCAAATTTATATTAAAAAAGTGTTTAAGATCTATACGGTATTTCAAATTTAAAGCAATCTCATTGCCTACACATGATGACATGGAATTTGAATTAGAGTTAAAAGGCCCATTTTGAGTTCAAATATCCTCTAATAATGGAAATTTCCAAGAATATTAGAGATCACTAAATCCATTTTTATAGTTAAAAAATACAATTACAACAACAAAAACTCGCAATTTTGTTAAGAGATTTTGGTAAAATGTACTTGAAAAAATACAAAAAGTACAAAATATTTAATAATTATGTTACTCCCTGAGAATGAAATTGAGGGAGATTATTACAACAAATAGTTAATCACAACAGTTAATCTCTTGGACATAACAAATACCAAATGGATGGTTTGGACTTCTTGGCCATTGGTTTTCAACATTGTGGTGAATTACATAGGGAATTTGATTACATGGTTTTCTAGCTACAAATTTCACATCAATGTACATAACCTTAGCCTTTGAATTGAGGAATTAAGGGACCAAATACATGAATTGTTGTGACTATTGAGTTTTAACATTGAATTGAATTAACTTTCATGGAAATGTAATAAAACAAAGTAGCTTCTAACAAAATCCATTTCAAATGTTCACTAATTTCATAAGATAATAAATTAAATACATCACATTGAATTGTCAATATACAACAAATCATTATAATGAATACAATAATTTTATTTTGGAATTTAAATGGGAAAACTAATTTTAAAAAAATAAGTGACTAATGGAGCTGCTATTGCTATTGATGATTCACTCACACATTCAGTGTTCTCTATGTCTTCTATAGTGGATTCTGAGATCCATATGCCAGACCTCTCACACTTTGTGCATGCCTCTCTTCTTAATGGTGCACAACCTAGTGACTTCCAAGTTGTTTTCTTAGCCAAATCAAGTCCTTTTAGTGTCTTACCACTTAACATACTTGATCCCATGCACTTATGCAACTCCTTCTTTGTTCTTGGCACTCATTCTCAGATCCTCCTTGAATATTTTGAACATCACTATCTTTCCTCCTTACATTCTTCTACCACAGAGGATTCTTTACCAGTATATTCCCATGAGTCTACTGTTGTGCTTATTTGTGATCTCTTGTATTCTTTGGAATCTAGATCAACCCATGGAGTCCATGCATTTGCATTCTTTTCTCCTATGCCTTCTCTATGTTCCTACATGATCACTTGCACACATCCTCTCTGTGTAAATGAAGATGGAGACATTATACATTCGCTTGGATAGTAATTTCACCTATCTGGAGCTCATTTCATCTCTACTGGTTCTATGTTCAAGTCATCTCATCATCTTGGAGCTGATTACAAGTCTCAATATCCTTCAGTATTGCCTTCACATCATTGGATCTCAGTTGTTCTACATGGTCGTAGTCTCCATCCTGCAGCTGTCCTTGATCCAGGTGAGTAGATTTATCTTTTTCCCAAGAAGAATATTCCTCTAGACATCAGCATTTAGGTTGGAGTAGCAGAAACACCAGCAGTTCATCATTTTTGGTATTACTTTTCATGTCCTTTCTTGAGAGAGGATTTTCCCCTTAAGGTTTTTCCTCTTTCCTCATTTCTTTGGACAAGATAAATTGTAAAAGGGTGACCATAGCTTTGTTGATGGGCCCTATATGCATATATATTTCTGATTAGTTCAGGGATATCATCATAAAGTCAGGCTTAAATGGGGGTGTTGGAATATAATAAACCCACTCATAAAATAATTAATCATTATTTTATTAATTTCCTACCCACTAGCTTAGATAGTTGGCATCCACTACACCTTAGAGTCAACACTTGCCATCTATATCCTGGGAATGATTTATTTCTGATTCTGGGTTGGTCTTGACCACTTTATGGCCATCTAGAATTGGTCACTGTGCTTTAGATTATATTCTTCTTTATTCTTCTTTATCTACTTTATCCTTCTTTATCTGCTTTATCCTTTTTTTTAGTGGATAAGGTAAAGCTAGTCAACTAGGAAACTGGCAGCTTTTGTTGCCAACCCATCCTCCATTATTTTCTCTCCATATTCTAGGATTAGCAAGTATTTCCTTCACTCATATTCAATCACACATGCTATTGCTAATTCGTGAGGTGCTTGGTAGATTGGGAAAGTGCTTTAGTCAACTATGGGGTTTATCATAATTAGTAAGCCTGCTTTATGAGCTAGTTTGAGTTGTCTTCTAGCAACTCTATTTTCCTTTATAAGGATGTATTACCTATGTAATAATATCAATTATCATTTATTGATCATTCATTAATGTGTGTTCATTAATTCTTCTTCTTCTCTCCTTATGTTAATTCTCTACAATTCTCTATGATGTTAATTGTGTGCATAGATCCTTAGCCTTGTAACACCCTGGTTTTGACCCCGTTTTCATTAAATGTATATGATGTATATGTTATAATTAATCATGGTGTGGAGCTAGAGGAAAAATCCCCACCATCGATTTATCGTTTTATGTTCCGGCGACTAAAATCATTGCCGAAGGAATATTTCGTGCTAGCCGGTACATTATTATTTTTGGCATCATGTAAATATGCATTTTAATTAAAAATCCCCACAACCAACTAAGTCAATGCAATCATAATGAAAAGGGCATGATTTTCCTAAGGATAGGGAGGGAAATTATTTAAACCTTTGGGTGAATGGGGAAAATCCAAATGTCAAAGAGAGAACCCATCAAACCCTCAACTACCCATTTTGTCTTTTCCCCCCAATCATTAAATTATGCCAAAATGTGGTTGAGTTAGTTATTGCATGGGGATGGGAAGAGTATGGGCAGCAATTTCGAATTTGGGGAAAACACATTTTTGGAGAAAATCAATTTTGACTTTTGGGGTAAGTAATCACCCAAAAATGCATGCCCATTTTCCCATACACCCACATTCTTCATTTGCTCACGGAGGGAAGCTTAGGAGCTATTTTTACCTCCACGATTTTGCTGGCTATGTGTTCTTCCTTCATGATTTGGGCTCCTAGGAGTTTTTATCAGTATCATTCAACCACGTTGGGGCTCCCTCAAGCGGCTGGGCATTTCCTGAGTGTGAAATCCACGGTTTTGGATTGCTATGTATTTCTTCCTCACATGGACATACATTCTTCATTTTCCCGGTGCCTGAGAATTTCGTTCTTGTGATGTTCTTGCGGTTGGGTTTGTTCCCCAATGTTTGTAGGGAGATTCATTCGAAGATAAGTATTCTTGTGTGATTACTCATGCAACTGTATTGTTTATGTGAATTATTATGAACATGCTAAACTGTGTTGAATGCTTGAATTAAATGTAATTGCTTCCGCTAAATGTTAATTCTTTGTGCATTTGTGTATCTTGGTTCAATGCATTTTATTTTATGTTTTATGGGGCTAAATTCCCGGGTAGATAGCAGTAATCAGTAGCGTCCTCTTCGTCGGTTGGAGGGTCCAGGACGTTACAAGCCTGTTTATGAAATTCCTTATGCCATCAAGGCTTTATAATTTCTACAGAAAAAGGGCATTGCAGAATAAATGGGTTTACAGGTTGAAGGAAGAAGATGGAGGCAAGAAGTGGTACACGGATAGACTTGTTGTAAAGGGGCTTGCACAAAAGAAAGGTATAGACTTTGATGAAATATTTTCTCCTGTTGTTAAAATGACTTCAATTAGAACTATTTTAAGTCTAGTGGTGGTAGAAGATTTGCGTCTTGAACAACTAGATGTAAAAAAAAACTTTCTCCATGGGGATTTGGAGTAATATATTTATAAGAAACAACCGCAAGGGTATGAGGTCAAAGGGAAGGATAATTTGGTTTGTAGGTTGAAGAAGAGATTGTATGGCTTGAAGCAAGCTCCAAGGAAGGGGTATTTAAAATTTGGTAAGTTTATGACAGAACAAGGTTATGATAAATGTCATTGTGACCAATGTGTTCATTTCAAGAGGCTAGATAAAAGAAGATATATTATCTTGTTATTTTATGTGGATGACATGCTTGTTGCATGTTCTAACATGCAGGTTATAAATGTTCTCAAAAGAAAATTAGCTAAATCATTTACGATGAAGGATTTGGGTGTTGCAAAGCAAATCCTTGGTATGAGAATAACAAGAGACAGGAAAAATCACAAATTGACATTGTCTCTAGGTGAGTACATAGAAAAGGTGTTGTAGAGGTTTAGAATGCAGAATGCAAAACCAATTAGTACACCTTTATCTAGACATTGTGTTATCACTCAAGAAAACTCCTTTGGGTTGTAGCTCGAGGATGCCTGGTAAATTAAAAATGTTTTTAGGGTTTTTTGATATGGATCAAGTCAAGTGACCTATATAACCTTCCACTCTCAAGACATGCATGAAGCTCACTCAATTACAAGACTTTTAGTTACAAATTGTTCAGTAGTTTGACAATAAGGTGTAGGGATCGAGAACTCATCAAGCTGGCAGACTTACATACAAAATAGATGCATATAAATGGCTAAATCCTGATAACGATGGTACTTATAAATCAAATCACATTAACACACCAATAGGATGATAACTACTAGGTATTAATCAACTTGAAAATAACCTAAATACACATTCAGGCATAAGTACAGTAAAGACAGAGATGATGGCTAAACAAATCATAAAAAAAGAGCTTATATTCCAGAATGAACAAGATGAGAAGCTAACAGTAGTATAGGCTTATAAATTGCCGAAGTCAAACCTTTTTTATGAAAATAGTCTTAAGCTTTATAGCCTTTTACAAAATATACAGATCCTAAAACCCTAGATGTATTTTTACAAATATAAACAAAGTAACTATTTTTTGCAAATTAGGGTTTGAAACCCTACCTAACTACTTCTCTAACTATAATGAAGATTTAGTTCACTAAATGAATATTAAATAACTGAAGCAATTGCTGGTGATCACTGCTGCTGGTTCTCTGCCAGTTAAACCACTGATTTCCTTTTTGCAGCTAGGGTTGGTGTCTTTTGGCACTGTAATGTCATAGTGGATCTCACAAAGACCCTTTCTGATGCTTCCCTTAGTTCCTTTTGTCTTTAGATCACGTCCATGAACTATCTGAAGTCCCCCAAAACCGGTTATGTCTGCTAAAGCTTGCTCTTAAGCCTCTGTTTTCTTTCGGTGGTTAAGAGGCTAGTCTATCGAAACCCTTAGCTGCCTAAAGTGATGCTTTCGGTGGCTAATGGACTACTCCATCGTCTGCCTAAGCCACTGAAAGCCCTGTTTTACAAAAAATTATTAGGATTTTCATGAAAAATGTTTTTTCAGGCCTGTTGGCTCAGCTTTTCTCTTCTGCAGGCTTCGTGCTAGGGGTGTTAGCAATGCCTTGGCTAGCTTTAGGAGGCTAGAGGCTGATGGTTGCTTTAGCTAGGGTTGATAAGGTGAGGTGGATGCTAGGGTTTTCTTTGGCTTCCTTCAGCTGCAACCTTTGGAGCCTAACCATCACGTATAACCTGATATTGTCCTTTAGGTATCTTTTGTTCAGCCTTTTCAACAAGGTGTATCTTTCTCTCTGCTCCAGGTAGGACTTGTGCAGTAGCTTATTTCTCCTAGTCAATGTCTCATTATTTCTCTTTAGTTCTCTTTCCAAGACCTCCATTTCATAAACCTACCTTAGTAGCAGATTGATCTTTTGACTTCTAGGCATACTGGAGGAAGCCCTTTCTGCTGGTTCTTCTTGCTCATGTGGTGTGGGGGATGGAAATGCTTCAGATACTGGTACAATTTGTAGAGCTAGGGATGCATCCTCTTCTTGTTCTTCCTTAGAATATTAATAGGGAAGATTTAAGACATTTTCATGGTGTGCTTCTGCCTCCTGACCTTTCTCACTGAAGTCCAAATTCCTCTTTGACTTCTTGGTCTTGGAAAAGGAGGGAGGTTGTTCTGTTGCTGCTGCTGGGGAAATGGCCTTCCTCCTTCTTCTCCCACTCCTTGGGGTGCTGGATTTCTTGGCAGGAGAGTTCCCTTTCTCCTCTGGCTTAAGGCCTATCTCAAAGCCATTCCAGAACAGAAAATAAGGCCAAGCCATGTTTCTTCTCTTCAACAGCTCCTGGACCAATAGCTGGATAAGGACATGGTGGGAAAATCTACCAACAATCTTGGATGGATGGGATTTTACTTGATGTGCCATCTTCCCTAGACATCTATGTAAATAAAAGGGCAGATTGAGAGGGCTTTTACCTGTGAAATGTTTCATGAGCTTGAAATGGTAGATCATTGCTCTATTATATCTCCCTTCACAGGTTACCTAGACCACAATGACCTTCAACAGTTGTTGCTAGTTCTCTTCCAACCATGATGATGGCACACTCTTCTTCCACATTATTCTTCTATGCTCAGGCTTAAGTTAAGACCTGAATTCCACCTCTTTTGGTATAGTGGTCTTTAACCATTTCTCTCCTATGGAAGGGAGTTTTGTAACCTCTGTGATTAGTGCTTCATCTATGAGAAAATCCTCTTTTCCTATGAATACTTTTGAACCATCAAAGGAGAGGGAAATCTTTAGCCACCTACTGATGGAAGCCTTGTATTTTTTCATAGAATTTGTAACAGCCCACCTCTTGGAAAAGTCTGCAGACCTCTGGATGTGCTTCTAGATAACTGATAGCACCTAGCTCCTGCTTGAGAGCTGGTCCACTCTTCTTCATCTTGATGGGTGTATTTCCAAGGTACCTATAAAATAGTTTTCAGACTTGTATACCGTGTGCTTTAGCAGGATGCTCTTTCAAAGCTAGTTTTCTGGTGAAGAAAATGCTAATTTTGAAAATGAAATACAATGAAGCCTCCTGGTGCTGGTTATGAGGGTTTTATATCATTATGGAGGCTAAGGTCACAAAAATCATGACAACAGCCCGATCCTCTAGATGTCCTTTCCCACATAACTATAACCTAATTCAACCAGAGCATTTTGTGGTTATTTGATGATATTTTGGACAGGTGGAGGGAGACTGAGGGTTTGCTATCAGATCAGTCTTCTACAAATTTCATAACGACCCTTTTCACTCATTTCCCCATGCAGTCATGCAAGTCCAGGTATTTTTGGTTGGTAATCACACTCTCAAATGATCATTTATCCCGTTGACAGGGTCAGATGTGACAGTCCCCTAACCGTTTTCTTATTTTTCCCTTTTGATGGCTAAGATCCTATGGGAGTTTGTCAGCTAGCCATTGAAAATCTAGCTTTTGGTGGCTAACGAAACATTGTCTTTCTTGCTTAAGCCACCGAAACGTTTACCCTGTCGCCACGGTGAACTTATGCTTTTGGTAGATAACAACCTCATCAGAAAACCTTTTTAACTGCCGAAAACCTGTTCTTTCGGTGTTTAATAAAATTCCCTAGCCTTCGCCCAAACCGCTGAAAAGGTTTTTCACCCGATGCTTATTTTCCTGCTTTTGGTGGTTATCATACGCGTTGCACCTTTCTCCAATCTACCAAAAGTGCCCCTTTTTGGTGGCTAATGAGATGTTCCGAGCCTCGCCTAAGCCACCAAATTTACTTTTCCAAATGTTTCTCACCACTCGCTTTCGACGGTTAAAACATTTATTGTTTCTCTCTCTAATCTGCCAAAAGCGCCCCTTTTTGGTGGCTAATGAGTTTTCTTCAGTCTCGCCTAAGCCACAGAAAGTGTTACTTTGACTCTGCTTGCTCAGACTGCTTTCAGTGGTTCACCTTTTTCCCGCGTTCGACTATTTAGGCACTGAAACATAGCTTTTCGGTGGCTAATGAGCTATAATAGTCCTCGCCTAAGCCACTGAAAGCTATAACTTGTAAAAAATTTCATCCAAATAAAAAATAGAGGCTTTCAAATTGTCAGTGATACTCATATATTTCATTACACAAGAAGATTCTTCCTACTTTCAAAATAAATTTATTTTGGGAGATAACATCTGGCTCCTACTTGGGGATTGGACCCTTTTAGTGAGGTCCTAAGAATCCCATACCAAAATTTCTTTCCCTGCAAGTAACTAAATAACCTAACACTATATTTATTGTTCCATTAGGCATGGAGTTCATTCTGTAAGCAAAAACAACCTACTATCTACTAATTTACAATAATAAAGCCTCAGAGCCTCAAATAAAGTAGAGTTTCAAAAACCGCCCATTCGCTGGGCCATCAAATACCTCTTCCCCTTCCAGATTCTGCAATTTGAAGTTGTTATTCTTATGTACTTGCGCTATCACAAAAGGGCCAATCCACAAAGAGTCAAATTTTCCATGTTTTCCCTTGTCCTGTCTGACAACATCCCACTTGAGGACCCAATCTCCAACCTGGAAGTTGTCTACTTTTGCTCTTTTGTCAAACATGCCCTTTATCCTCTGTTGATGGGCTTCTTATTTTCCTATAACTTGCTCCCTAATTTGCTGTAACTCCACCAAGTCCATCATCCTTCTCACCATATCATTTGGTTCATCTTCCTCTTCCTGAAAGAAATTTTCCACTGGAAGAATGAGATGGATAGGAAAAATGGCCTCAGTGCCATAAACTAGCTTGAATGGAGAAGTCCCTATGGATATTTTGTCTGTTACCCTATCAGCCCATAAATAAAACTTAAGCTTTGAATCCTATCTTTTCTGATTTGTCTCCAGAAGTTTCCTGATGATCCTGACTAAAATTTTGTTGGATGACTCCGCCAGGCCATTGCCTTGTGGATAATAGGAGGTGGAATGCACCAGTTGAATGCCCATTGGATCACACTTGTTAACTAATGCCCCAGCTTTGAAATATGGTGCATTATCAGTTACCGACCTTACTGGGGAGCCAAACCTACTGAAGATATTCTCATATAAAAATCTCATGATGACCTGATGAGTGGCATTCCTGGTGGGTGCTGCTTCTATCCATTTGGTAAAGTAATTAGTGGCTACTAAGATCCATTTATGCTTTCCACTGGAAGATGGATTTATTTCACCTATGAAATCCAGACCCCATTGCTGGAAAGGCCCATTCACCACAATAGGCCTAAGGGGTAAGGATTTGAGTTTTTGCTTCCCTATAAATATTTGGCATTAGTCACAGGCCCTTAGAAAAGTGCATACATCAACAAAGAGGATTGACCAATAGTATCATGCTCCTAAGATCTTGTGGGTTGTGGTTTTCCAATAGTGGTGGCCTCCACATGTGCTGGAATGAAAGTGATGCATGACTTGCTCTACTTCCTCTTTATCTAGACACCTTAGCAAAATTCCAAACTGATCTTTCCAGTACAGCAATTTATCAATTATGCAAAAATTAACAAATTTTAACTTAAGAGCTCGTTCTTGGTTAGGAGTGATATCAAGAGAAACTTCTAATTTTTTCAAAAATTGAATAATACCTGAGTACCACTTACATGAATATATGTTTTCAGTTATTGATGGAATGCCATTCTGATCTTGATCTACTTCTGCTACTACCACAGTCTGCACCTTTGCTGATTTGACACATGTGAATTTTATTCCCATCAGTTCACAATTTTCTTTGGCCATGAGTTTGGCCAGACCTAGTCCCTTCACCAGCTTAGTGGGTTTCACCTCTATATCAAACTCAATGAGCTTGGAAATCCACTTAGCTCTCTTCCCATCAATGTAAGGCTGACTCAAAACATCATTCACAGCAGCTGAAGGGACATATGCAAGGACCTTGGCATGGAGAATATAAATTCTAAAAGTCTTCAAATATTTTATGAGAACATAAGCTTGCTTATCAATTGGGTCATACTTCAGCTCAGCATCTCTCAGGGTTTTTCTAAAGAATGCAATTGGATGATCAAGACCCTCATCATTCTTTTGTAATAGTATAGTTTCCACTGTGTCATAGGATGCAAAAGAGAAAATATAAAAAATCTTGGTGTAATTAGGACTAATCAGGGTTGGGGCCTCCATGATTGCCTTCTTAATGTCTTCAAAAGAGTTTCTTTCTTGGTCAGTCCATTTTATTTCTTCCTCTTTTTTCAGCATGACTGTTATATGCTTTACCAGCTCGGAGAAATTAGGGATGAACCTCCTGACAAAGTTTATATTTCCTAAAAAGGATTGAATGTCTCTTTTTGACCTCGGTACTGACAGCTTCCGAATTGCTTCCACCCTCACAGGATCAATCTTTACACCTTCAGCTGAGACTATATGGCCTAGGAGTTTTCCTTCTTTGAGTGCAAACTGGGACTTCTTAGGGTTCAGTGATATTCCATACCTTCTGCACTTCAGAAATACCTTCCTTAAATGCTGCAAGTGATCATGATGGCTGTGAGAGTAAACTGTTAGGTCATCCAAATATATCAGCACAAATTTATCTTTTAACCCTACAAAATATAGGTCCATGGCTCTCTGAAATGTATCCCCAGCATTTATTAGTCCAAATGGAATTTTAGCATACATGAAGGTGCCACAGGGGGTGGTAAAGGCAGTCTTCTCTTGGTCATCAAGGTGCATAGCAACTTGTTTGTATCCAAAGAAGCCATCTAGGAATGACATAACCCTAGCCCCTAAGACTTTTTGCAGCAGGTGTTCCATCTTGGGTAGTGGATAGTTATCTTTCTTGGAACACTTTTTCAGGTTTCTAAAATCCACACACAACCTGATTTCTCCATTTTTATTTCTTACCACCACTAGGTTTGCAATCCACTTGGAGTACCTAAGGGGTATTATGATCTTGGCTTTGAGGAGCTTATGTATTTCTTTTTCAATTACTAGTAATAGGAGAGGACTGATGGATCTTAGCTTCTACTTGAAAGGGATGATGTCCTTCTCCAAAGGAATCCTATGCTAGATGATATTGGTGTCATAGGTTTTTAGGTCACTGTACTCCCAGGAAAAGACATCAGCAAAATCCTTTATCGGGTTGAAAAAATTTGACCTCTGATCAGCCGTCAATTTAGTAGACAGATTTATCACTTTTGGATGGTTTTGGCTACCTATGTTTTGCTCTTAGACAACATGATCTAGCTCCTTTTTGGAAGGCTTAAAAGGGATGTCATTGTGGTCAAACAACTCTTCTAGTGGTACTAGGCCTTGAGGTATGTAGTTGCTGGGCAATTGGACAATGTTTTGACTAGCTACTTGTTGGCCTCCCAACAAGATCCCTTTCCAAGCTGCAAAGGAAAGGGAACCCACCAGTAAAATTTTGAAAAATTCTGAATTTCTGTAGCTATAGATTTCATTCCTATAGCTTTTAACTACAGATTTATCATACAAAACTTTTTCTTCGATTCTTTTTTGTTTTGATTTTGTAATTATTTTCTTTTCATTTTTGAATAAATTTTCATCATTGAAAAGATAAAATTAAAAAAAAAAAAATCGTTCAAAGCATGTTGTAACCAAGGATGATCAGATTCTCCAAACTGAACTAATAGAACCTGCATAGCACAATCACAAGTTGAATCAGAGATATTTGAATAATAAGACATAATAAAAGGAAGTCAAATCATAGACGTATATCTAACAATTATGTTAAAGTATTGTTAGGTTTTCTCACCAAAATTCCATCAAAGACCGAGATGATGATTAAATCATTATCAATACTTTAACATTATCTCGTTATCCTATTGTCTTGACATTTCTTTTATTTTTTATCCCATGTTTCTTTGACATTATGGATTTTCCATTTCATGTCGATTTGTTTTAATTGCTTAACATATGGATTCTTGTTTCAATGGATACATCCTGTGATTATTTGATATGATTTAAGTAAAGGGATGATTTCCGTAGCTTTTCAACATATGATGTTTTGTTTTATGTGATATCTAATATCTCCTTATATTTATTAGTCGACATGACTGAACTCTAAGAGATGGGATTCATATAAATCTTCATGGTGATACAATGAGCATAGTTGTCACGTTATGAACTAATTGATCGCCACTTGTCATTTAATATGAGTCTACTTAAATAGATCTTTGTATTCTCAGTACTTGCGCCATAATGTATGTGACAGGGAAGTAATGGTCCTCGATAACTTCATGCTGATCAATTCACAATAGGGTTTAACACATCTCTTTCTCATTTTTGAATTGTGAATAATGGAAAGCTCTATAGTCGTCTGGTTCATGTTTTGAATAAGGGTTATGGTTTTGCCCTTCTGTTTTTGGATGCCACACTGATCATACACGAACCCTCTGTATTTCTAAGAGACTGTATGACCGTGTAATGTTGTCTACCGAGTTTGATCATTATGTTAAATCGAATCTCTGACCAGGGTTTTGCTCAGTCTATTTCTCATTTTTGGTATTCAGACCTGTAAAGCTCTGTTTTCATCGAGTCTTTATGCTCTGAGCACAAGCAAGAATTTTATCATATCGTTTCTTCTTGTAACATCTGGGGTTTCTATCAACACTGTCTTGTGAAAGTTTAGCAACATTCTGCTATCTTAGTTGAGTGTGGGAAGTTTGAGGGCTCTCGTTGATTCTTAGGTTTTAGCTGAGTATGTCTCAATCTGGTTTACACATTATTGTCTGGACTAGTTTTAGTTTTGGTTCCAAGTTCATAACTCCCAAGCTCTGGTCTGCGTAACACATTTTAGGTTTTTGATTTGGAAAATGGGACTAGTTCAAATGCTGTAAAGGATAGCTCAGTCTGGGCATTTTGGGAATTCACCTGGCGATTTGGTTTTGCTAAAATTAATAACAGCAAATTTTTGGTAAGTTTAGCTTAATAATTGATTCATGGAATAAAAATGACCGTGAATTTCATTTATGTTTTGGATTTCATCTCTGTTTTTTTTTGTGAGCTTGCAAAATTCTCACTTTGGTCAAACTCTGATTTGTGCAGTCCGAATAATAAGGTTTAGCTTTAAATTTCAGGTTGAAAAGTCATTGTTTGAAACTGAAATTCAGGTTATATTTTGTTGCTAAATAATTATGGTCGTTCCCAGTCTTCGTTTTTGATGATCTTGTTCATATTGTATTATCAAACAAAGGTTTCTTTGAATGCTAGGATCTCGATATCTGCTACGTGCTTGTTGAAAAGATACCCATTCAGGAAGTCTTGCTACGACAGCCCAGTTTATTGTTAAAACATAATCCATTTCGTTTCTGGAAATGATTCTTTACAGACTAAAATGAACTCAGGGTTTGCTTGAGCTATTTGTAAATCTGGAACTTGACTCATCTACTAGAAATGATTTGGTATGAATATTCACATTTTCCTGAATTTAAGACTAGTCATGGGTGTTGTGGATGATGCTTGCGAAACCTCTCCTTATAACCCGCTTTAATCTGGTTCAATTTCTACAAGAATGCACAGGAATTGCTCATAGGACAATGAATGTGAAGATCTTGTATGCAAAGACTGTTTAGATTATAAAGCTTAAGTTTAGAATCTGAAAGATAATGTGGTTGAATTATATAAAGAGTTTCTAAAACAAAGAAGGCAGGAAAGATTGATAACCGAGAGCTATGAATTAGAAATTGTTGAACCTAATAAAAAGATCAAGAATAATGAACCAGAACAAAGATACAACAGTTCAGGCATTGACATTATTCTGAGGGGAAATCAGCCTCCAAGAGCATAAGAAAATTCATAATGTTAGGTATGCATTATAATTTCATCTCTTCAGTATTGATTTCTAATATCATGATCAAACAGGCTGATGCGAGGATTATGGAGATAAGGAGCATGTGGAGCATTCGTGGCTGGATTGGAGGAGATTGTAATGATTCTAGAATTGTTATGGAAATCAAAGACCGTGGATGCCAAGTCAGATGAAGAAAAATATCCCACAAATTTCGTTCTTAGCCAGTAACAAAAAACGCGTGTCAGCACTGACAGACTTTTTTCCGGGCTTCATTGCTCATAAATGGAGATAAATTTCGAAAATCTGCCACATGGGTTTTTTTCAAAACGGGCCCATTTATATTTCCTCAGGCATATTTCCTCAGAAAATGAGGGATTATGGGATATTTTTGTGGATCTTTGAACACGTTTTTCTCCAACTGCATCCAACAAAACAATTCATGTTTCTTCTTTAATTTCTGTTTTTTTTTATTTAAAGAGGCAGAGGATCAATGGATAATGGGGGGCCGATAGTTTGAGGAGGAGGAGTCAATACCACTGTTTGATTTTTCTGTGACTTAAGGCAGTTTATTGTCAGCAGCTACAGTATGTTGAACTGGTGATACTTATATATGTTTACAATATTTATACTTCGCATATGTGTTAATGGTATCGCTTGGTCTTGTCACTTTTTCTATATTATTACTGTTTGCCATGATCTTTTTAATGAGTTATGCAAATATATTATGTATAATTGTCGACTTATGCTGATTTCGATTTGCTGATGTATGTCATGTTGTAAAATTGATGATTGACATCATAACATATGTGATATATGTGCCTATTGTATGATCTTGTTTAATTTTTGAATTTCTTTTGAATATTTTCAAGATTATTAATGCAGTAGTGTCATTGGCAGATTTGATTTCAGGTTAATATGTTTAACGCTTCTGATCAGGATAGGACTTAGAGTAGATTAGTAGTTTTTCTTTTAATTATTTTATTAAAAATCCTTTAAATCATATCTTTATATTTATATTGCATTCAGGTTATCTTTTTATCTTGTAATTAATGTACAGGTGTTTATGATGTATCTCTGTAATTTATTAACTCTGTCGATATTTAGTTAACTTTTTATTCTTGTATTATAAACTAATTGCTTGAAGTAGATTTAATTTAACTGATTGATCTTGTAATATATAACAGTTATTAATTTGTATAGGGCTAGTTATAGATTTGATTAATAAGTGGCAGTTTTAGTTTTTCCTTTTGAAATCCTCTCTTGTAGCTGGTAGTATTTTAGGAAAGGAAACGGGGCCTTAATCCTACCAGGAACAGCTACTTGAACGACTTAGAGCATCTCGAAAACTCTTGGATCGGGTTGTTTCTTGGTTGACACTTGTGCCCATTCGACCCGTCAACAATGACGCTAGAAGGAGGGCCTGATCAACAAGAAGACCATTTTGAGTTGTTTGATTTTTTATTTGATTTTTTTTTTACTATGAAATGGCTGATATCACTGATTTAGATCATGCTTTCAGCTTTCGTACATCTGGAGAAAGTTTTTCTCCAGAGATATCTAATTTCTTGCGAAGACTGAGCTTCAATGGAGAAGGTAAGATTTCTGCTTCTCTTCAACTTTCGGAATTTAATTCTTTTTGTGATTTCATAGATCTATCTTATGGCTTTGAAAAATGTAGGCTTTTTGCAGCTACTTTCACAAGAAGAATTCTGATTTGGTTTAAGTTCTTGCTAGCAAAATCCATTCATTCATGGAGACATTTTACGACACTATTTCTTGATGCTCATGAGGATTATAGCTATAAGAAACTTGGATTTGAGTTAGAAAATCTTCGTAGACATAAAGATGAATCTCTTGATGATTTTTTTTCCAGATTTATGTTAATATGTCACAGGTTTCGTGAAGGACACCAGCTTTCCGAAAAAGACAAAATGGATTGGTTTCTCTATCTTATCTCTCTCTCTGATTTTCATGATTTGGAAAAGAATAAAAAATATGCAATAGATAGCATGCATGTTAGTTCATCAGTTGAAAATGATTTAGAATCTATTCGTACTAATTCCACTGCTGAAAATGAAATTGTTGAAAATGGACAAATCACAGAATTTTATAACATGCAATTTCAAGAACAAGAGAATAAAGATGATGATTCAACTTGTACATTAAGTGATAATTTTGAAACTCTTGTTGTTCACAAGACAATGGAATATAAACCAAAAATTATTGATTCCTCAACTGAATGTGCTAGTGATGATATAATTTCATCATCTTCCTCTCATGATGAGTTAGTTCTTTTCATTTCTTCACAAAATTCATTAGATCAGAGTTTTACTAATGATGCTTCTGTTAAAGCAGTCAATGAAACAAATCATATCAACAGAGAAGCATTTACCTTTTTATACTATGAATTTTACTACTATTTGTATCCTGATGTTTTTGATGATCATAGACTATATTTACATGTTAATGATTTTTTAAGGAATACTCCATTATGGTCAGATTTTGATAGAATACAAAGGAATACACTTTTGGAGAATGAAGGACATATTGATTTATTTCAAATTTGTCATGAAAAAGATAACAATTTTTCTACTATCATCACTCATAAGACTCATGCATATTCATCTATTTCATCTTTTGTCAGTGAGGATTATGATTTAGTTCGTAATATTGAAAGGGATGCACAAATTATTGATGATGTATTGAGCATTGATTGCAGCATGATAATCATATATGAAGCCAATGATATCAATTTTAATCTTCACATTAAGAGACACAATGACGTATTTGATTTCCAAATAATGCCCAAAGGTCATTTTGTTCTTTTAAAATTCAGTCATGATGATATTGTGTTAAAAGATACATTTTTTACCGAATCCTTTTCACGAATTTTGAATCATATTCCTGATAAGCTCCTTCTTAGTCATGATTCTCATGAGAAATCTATTTTCTTCCGACTCGATTTTTATGATCCAATTTATACATGGTGGGAGGAATCATTTATCAAAAGGTTTCCTTATCATCTTTCATGCTTTGTACATACAAAATTTGATTTAGTTTCTTCTCTTCGTTTTGAAGTATTCCAATTTCCAATACTCATACGTGATTTGTTTTCTTTGGCAGGATTCAAGCTACGCGAATGGCTTCATTGGAAATACGCGTTTACTTAATTTGTATATATTTTATTAGTTTAGATTAGTTTTATAGTTTAGATTGATTTATGTTTGTATTTCAATAAATGCAGGTATGAAGATAACATAAGTATTGAAGCTGAAAATGAGATGGCCACGAACATATGCAGGGATGTATTCCTTACCCTCTCTCATTTTTTGTTTTTCTTTATTTTCGTCTTCAAAAACATTCATGTCCCAGTCATATTATTAATTGTAAAATTATAAAACTTTGATATGGAATGTTTTGAATGAAGCATTTTGATCTCGTAACTGCAAAACTTTAGTTAAATTTTTAAGTCTTCTTTCTTACTTTTCAAATAAAGACCTTGTTAAATCAAACTCCTCGTGATTTATTAAGAAAACACGCACTGTCATTACTAACTTTTCTTTAAGTTAATTGTATAGTTAAGAGACTTTGATTTACATTTGGTCTTAGTTATTTTTAATAAGCAAACACTGGGAGGTGATTCTGAACTTATCTAGTGAATGGCGAAATTCTGAAAACTTACTTTCAGTAATCTGCTGAAAGTAAATTTTTGCAGATGCTGTATATTTCTTATATTTGTAAATATTTTGATTGATTTTCTTTCTTTATTTTCTGCTGAGTTTTTTGTTTTTGACTTCTTCAAAACCAGAACATCCTTAAAATTTTGGGAAGCTGTCTTTGTCACAAGCTTACAATCTGATTGAAGAAAACAATCAAGTTGTTAGAAAAATGTCTTCATTTCAGATTTGAAAATCTACACAAGAAACTGAAAACTGTTGTGAAGAAAAGATGAACACTAGGCAAAGACTAAGATTGTGTTTTATTTCTTTTATTATTATCCTTAGATTTTGCTGGAATTAATAGATTATGAATTCATCCTTACTAAGAATATCATTACTCAGTTAGAAATCAGCTTTGGGAAAACAATTGAAAGTCAGATACGAAATCAGTAATCTATAGGTCCTTTACGCTATCTTTGATTGGACATCCATACCTGAATCGAAGATTGATAGTCATGTGTATTATTATAACCACTAGTATTTTGAAGGCTATTAGAAATCTAGTTAATTATAGTAGACCACTTAGTTTATATTATAAATCTATTTAAAGATTGAAGTAACCTTTTTAATAAATTGAAAGGTCTCAACAATATTTTACTTAGAATTTTTCCTTAAACGACTAAGAGCTGAAAGGATTGATAACCACCTTAGATTAAACATATTCGAGATAAATATTGGGGTATATGAGAAACCAAAGATAATATATGTCAAATCAAAGGATAAATCTATTGTATAAACTAATTTACAATTATTTTAGAATCTGGTCGAGAGCCGAAAGGCCTTCTTAATTTTATAACTTATTAAATGCGTATTATTTTAAAAACTTTGTTACAAATCATATTCTACAAATCAATAATGTTAGATAGGGATCCATCCCGATCTTAAGGAATCACTGTAAATACTATATACTCATATATGAATATATTTATTATATGCAATATATAAAAATCATCCAAGTACATATATATGCAATTAACAAATTATACCAATTAGGGTAATCATAACATATCTAACTGCTCAATTAAAGAATCATAAATATCCTATATATTATTATTAAAATAACAGTAAACAACCAAAACCAAGGAAAACTTTAAATTAGATTTTGGTTCAAATCCAACCATAGGATAAGATTAAAGAAAATAAACACTATAGATTTTCGAATCAATGCTCGACTATTCGCAATAGGGAATCTTGCAAAATCCAAGTATGGAAATAAGACCATCGATGGATGGAAACCATTTCATAATAAAGGAAATTATACAAGTATGTCTTTGTTGGGTGAAATTAGTGTCGTTTTAATTCCATTGTAGTAGTTACCCAACCATTTAATTTGTCAATTCGAGGTTTGTAGGCTTATGAAGAACATGCAAAGTGTATGCAGGACTGAAGCGAAATTAAGCTGATCTAACCCCCCGTGAAACTAATGCTAATCTAATATAACCCCCCGAGAAACTAAGGCTAATCTAATATAATCCCCCTTAAGCTAAAACAAACAATTGCTAATCTAACACTGGAAGCTGAAACACACGGCTGAAAGTAAATTGCATAAAAGAAAGAAAACATATGAAGAGCAACAAGACAACACATGTGAGCCCACATTAACAATAAAGAAATCTCAATTGACATCACAAGAATCAATGACAAATCCTGAAAGCATGAAAGACAATATTATGAACAAAAGCTAAGAATTCCCTTCTCCATATTACAAAGTCAAGACTAACTTCTACAATCTACTATCTACCTAAGATTATCTAAGATTAATCAATATTAATGAAATGAAGAGAGAGCACTCTCTTTTATACATGAAGGAGATAACCATCTCATAATGAGAGATCCATTATTCTCTCAACCACTCTCAACTAATTTCCTATTATTACAAGATATGATCCCTTCAAATCCTCCACATGTCTCTCACAAATTCTCCACATGTCTCTCATAAATCCAAGATAAGATATGCCAACCAAATATCCATGATATTCTCCTTGGAGTATTATTTGAATAACTATCTCCTTGAAATGGTGGAGGAGATATTCGAGAAGTATTTTCTTGAATTAATCCTTCACATATTCCTACACATTACAAATCTCATCCATGCTTGAGATATTAGTGAAAAACCTGTTAATTTCTAATATTTTAATCATAAATTCACGTATAATACTAAAATGAATAAAGTGGAAATAATAAGGTGAAACCCACATATATGTATGGAAATGGTATGATAAAAGTTTAATGCGATGATGAAATGTGAGGAATAGCGAAAGATAAAGTGGATGAAAATATGACATTTCCATGTCTCAACATACTCCCCAACTGAACTTGTTGCATGTCCTCATGCAACCATGTATGGATCTTCTCAAGAACTTTTGGCATCTGAACATGGATTTGATTGATGATGTCTTTTTAACAATGAATGTTTCCAGTGTGTGAAATACATGAGTAACAACCGGCATTTCCTTATGGTTGGTTCTTGTGTGACGACCATGAATATAAAGAATGTTGGTTCTTGTGTTAACAACATTCATTTCATGATGTGAAATGCATGAGTAACAACTGACATTTTCCTTACAGTTTGTTCTTGAGTGACAAACATGAATACAAATAATGTTGGTTCTTGTGTTAACAACATTCATTTCCTCATCTCTTTTCTAGCTGCATAATAATTTTAACCATACACTCAATGAAAAATGATAAGCTATTAATGTGCATAGAAAGAATAATTGTGCATAAGAAAGCCTTTTCTTTACCTTTATGAATCATGCCAATATGTATATCAATGTGTATGAGGAAAAGTGCAATAGAGGATTTGTTGGAAAAGAAATGCTGGTGGATGGTAAATGAGATGAAAAATGGGTAATGGTGGTGAAAAAAATGGAATGATAGTAGTGAGTATGTATTGAATATAGTTCCCCCTCCCTGGCTAATGTGGTTGCATGTCCTCATGCAACCTATCATGGGCTGTTAAAGTGAAAAATGAAATGGAGCATGGTGAGGTAATTTTCCAAATTATTCAGTCCTAGCATGTAAGGAATTACATGATTAAAGTTTAGAAAACAACATAGCCGCACTTACCCAAAAATTAGATGAACGATGCAATAGGAATGCAGCTGATGTCGTTGGATCATGGAATGTGTCACTGCTACTACAACTGTAACTACTGGATCATGGGAAGTGAAGGAATCAGAACCGTTGCTGCTGAATCATGGAGAATATGTCACGACTGCAAGATAAAAATCTAACTGTAAATGTTGTTGTGGCTGTAACTTCTAGAACTACTGTGAAGTGGAGGAATCTTAACCGCTACTGATAAATAATGGAAAATGTGGAAGGAAGAAAGTTGAACTGTGGTGCACTCATAGATCTTAAGTCATGTTTCTACAGTTGTTGATGGATTCATGAGAAAAAATGTATAGTATTCACCCGCTACGAAACCCAATGGTACCATTCTAATCATGTGAATGTATGTGTCGAGGTCGGGCATGAAAAGAAATCATCGGATTACTGGCCATTGATTAATGTCGTTAACTAATGCGATGAAACTCACCACTGATCTCAATGAGTGCCAAGGTACCCAAGTACATCTTGAGAAGTGAGAATAGATGTGCTAATGTCAAGCCACTTGCAAGATATAACGATCAAGGGACATTGATGAATTCTTTGATTGTCAATGAGAGAACTTGCCATTAAAGCATGAAAACCTCTAGGTACTCAAAATGAACTCTATTCTATATCCCAGATAAGGTGTTGAGATTGATGGGGCAAGACATGTCGAAAGGTGGCCCTTAAAGAATCCCACATCAGTCAACGCGAGTTTGTACAAAAAGATTGGTAGGACTATAAGTGAAAAGATCTCACAGTCAAGCAGTGGATATGGCAAGGCCATGTAGTCATGGAAAGGGAGATGGTTTTATTCAGAAGGAAAACTGGAATGGAAAAAGAATGAAAAAGATAAATGGATGTATGCAATTCATAAAGATAGGCATGTGTGAAGTCATGACAGACAAAGTGATGGAAAGTGAACTTCAAGACATGGATGATGAAGCTGCTCTAAAGGAGAAATATGGATAAACAATCATGACGCAAATGAGTTTATGAATGGTTTTTGTGTAACAACCACATTATGATGTTTATCAGTAAATTTCATGATTAACAGCTCCTTCAGGCTATCTATCAAAGCATGATCCTCAAAATTTTGTGATTCTTGGAAAATCACTTCAGCAGCAAAATGCGATTGTCTCTGAAACCTGAAAAAAACTTAGTACAAATTCTTGCATGAAACTTAGTAGTGAATATGTATGGAATATAGTTCCACCTCCCCAACTGATTTGGTTGCATTTCCTCATGCAACCTAGCATGAAACTTGTGAGAAGTTCGTAAAAGAAAACATATCATGCAGAAAGGAGTACATAAGCTGCAAAGAAAATGTCAGGAATAAAATGTGTTAGGGCCTATTTCCGTTGCGCTCATGGTTCGTCATTGATCGTTTCTTAAAGTGACTCAAAGAAAAAAAATTAGCATGAAAGAAACAAAAATCATTATTCCAAAGATGTTTTCAGGAAGTGTTGAGGTCCATTTGCAATTTTTCGATTGTTTTTATTTCTTTAACTTTTTATATTTTTTTAGTTTCTTTTGTATTTTTTTTTATTTCTTTTCATAAAAAAAAAAGAAATAATTTTTAGAAGATATAATTTTTATATTTTTTTGTTTTATTTTTACAACACACAAATAAAAATGGCAAAAACACTCAAGATTAAATTTACGCAATCTGTGTTCATGTGAATTCAACATTAATGTCTCGGCTCCTTAACAAAAAATTTAGAATTTAAAATTTTTAATAGCTGGGACACCACTATAGCTGCAATGGCCCAGCTGCAACAGCTAGCTACGACAATCGGCTACAACAACCAACTGCAACAACTGGCTATGATAATTGGCTGCAACAACCAGTTGCGACAATCGACTACAACAACCGGCTGCAACAACCAACTGTGACAACTAGATACAACAACATGCTGTAACAACCAGATGCAATAACCAGTTACGACAACTGGATGCAACACTCGTTAGATCCTGCAAAAACCATCTTTAATCTAAAATACATGCATACCTGCCCCATAAGTATTGATCTGCTCTTGCCTGTGGTTCTGAGTTATCCTCTTTATTTTTATTCATCGTGCATGGAGCCTTTCCTATCACATGAAACTCTTGGCGTTGTGAGAAAAAATCATTATAATTGGTTTATTGTGCATTTTTATGGATTTTAAAATCAAATATCCATGGAAACATAGCCCCACATTGGCCTGGCCAGCTTTATGCCATCAATGTTTAATACCAAATTTTAGAAATTCAACCATTCATGTATAAAACTGTAGAACCTATAGAAGTTTCCATTACAAACATGCAATTTTAACCTTATTAATCGTGCAAGTGCAAAGACAACATTTTATGAAAATACAACTCATATGATTTTATAGGTCAGAGAGATATCTCGAATGCATATTACACAAAATAAAATAATCGGCGATGAATTCTGTCAATTTCGGGCATGTGAGTAATCGCCATGATCATGGGGGTTCGGATCATTCAACAAGGATTTAGAGATAAGGCTTGCTTCCTTGTTTCAACCTGTGCCCACATACCACTGTAAGAGAAACATAATAAACAAAATGTTTTTCTTTATCACGAAGTTCAAGACCACACAAAAACTAGAATGAAGAATGATAAAAATAGTTCATTAATACTTGTCACGTCCCCATGCCTCCGACCGGCAAAGAGGACGCGACCTCATGGCGTTAACCATCCGGGCTAAGAGCCTCATGAACATGTACATGAACAAAATTTCATAAACAGAATGTTGCAGGGAATGCATTAAGGTAAAACATGCACATATGCAATTAGTCATCATACACAATGGAAACCAACAACATTCATACATGCATGCATTTAACATGTTCATCATATCATTAACAGAAAAGGTAGTTGTAGAAGTAAAGTGCACAAGATCACTTATCTTATGATGAGCTTGATCTGCAACCAGCTACGTCGCTGCAACGTTCCACCCAACCATAGACCAGTGTTCTCCTTAATCTCTCAGCAACGCTGCCACCCCCGAGCTGGGCATGATTCTCCAAGGAATAAGGGAACTAGCAGGCTTACACATAGCCAAGGATATACAAAACACACACAGCCAAGCCAACATAGTTGGTTTTATCAGGCCATCAAGGAGATTGGGAAGGCTCAATGCTAAGCTAGTGGGCTCATTACAGAGCCAAGAACACCTACACCAGAACTAGCCTGACTTCTAAGACACCCACACACACCCAACACAAGGAATCAGTCCCTTCTCTGCTACACAGTCCCTCAGGCCCTGCATTCCCTTCCAGTGCTATTCAGGGGTTTTGGAGAAGAAATCCAACCCTCTAGCCCTTTCTGTGTGGGTTCCAACCACCAGTTTTATCAAGCAAAACTAAGCCCCATCCCTGCTCCTGACACAGTTCGAAGACCAACCATTGCACGCAGGAAATTAAACAGCAATTACAACTGGACAGGGGAAACGATTCCTAAGTCGTTCTTGGCCCTCTCATGGCCAAAATGACTCCAAGCAATCTATAGCAGCCCCAAGGCATAACAGCAACACCATCACAGGGAAAATACTCCCAAGCGGATCATACAGTCCCCACGAAATAGTGAGCACCACTCACAACATGGGCAGCAACAGTCCCAAAGCGCAACAGCATGCACTACCAACCAACAAAGATGAGGAAAACAACAGCCTGTTTTACACAATTTCAGTCACAAGGAAAAAATTACACAGACCTGCTGGGAAGGAATTTACAGTCTTCTTACCTATGCGTGAGTAATAGCAATGCAGAACCCACAAATCAGCCAGTGAGGAAGGATACGGCCACATCATCCGTCGAATTGCAGAGGAAACCCGTGTGGGTAAAAATCGGGAAGATCTTGTGCGTGATAATAAGGAGCTGATAATGGTCCCTGCATGAGGATAACATCTCCGCTTATGCACACGGATGGACAGACAACGGTGAGGATGCGTAGCAGTGGGAGAGTACGTGAGTGATGGCGGTGGTTTCTTTTGCCATCGTGAAGTCAACAGTGGTGGAGTGTGCATGTGGGTGAGGACTGACAGTCCTGCCACCCCACTCCCAAATACCATAACTACCTCAACCACCAGCAGCCATTCTTTATGAAAGTGGTTGGAATAAAACAAGGGAAGAAGACACATGGGTATTTTCCCTCACTGGTCCAAGGTTTGACAAATTCCCCCACAACCTTATCCTTGTGAAAATCTGTTAAATTTCCATATGCTTAGCTAAGACATTAGTATTTTATTTCATTTTCATAACAAAAGCATATAAACAGGATCACTGAAAAATAGACAAGCACAACCATACAAAAGGAACACAAAGATTTATCCTGGGAAAACCCTAAAGGAAAAAACCCAGCAAAAGCTTCCTCAATATAGATGCCCCAAAAAGATAAAAGATAAAACCAGCAAGGAGATCAAAGCCTGATCCTCCTCCTTCTCCAGCTACTTCTCTTCTCCACTAATGCGCTACACAAGTGAGAGTGTGTGTGTCAAATGAGGAGCACTACACATCTATTTATATTCATTCGTTCACTTAAGTTAACTCATTTGACATGTAGGCTCGAGTTAAATCATGTAGGCTCGAGTTACACATGTAGGCTCAAGTAACCACACTGGGGTGCTGATGACCCACCTTTACAATTAGAGGGGACTACCTCATGACTCTTATTAGTTCTTTCGATTAGGAGCATCGGGGTACAATGTAATACAAGTGGTTCTCCCAGTAGGATCATCGAGGACAACAAAAAGATACATATAGAATATTCTTCGAAGTTACAAAATTTCAACACTCCCCCTTAACGAGAAGGGTATTCTACAGCAACATCAACAACAACAAGAGTATGGATAGGGGACATCATCAACATTAGCAGGGTAACACATCTATAAATCATTGGAAGCTTTTCAACATCATGCAGTCTTCATCTTCAATCTTCAGTCTTTATCATCAGCAACATCTTCAGCATTTTGATCTTTCAATTAGCAACGATATCTTCAGCACTTGGACCTTTCGATCAGCAACATCTTCAGCACTTTGACTGTTCGACCAGCAACAACATCTTCAAAATTTTGACCTTTCGCTCACCAACATCTTTAGCACTTTGACTGTTCGACCAGCAACAACATCTTCAGCATTTTGACCTTTTGCTCAGCAACATCTTCAGCACTTTGACTTTTTGATCAGCAACAACATCTTCAGCATTTTGTCCTTTCGATCAGCAACATCTTCAGCATTTTTTGACTTTTCGATCAGTAGCAACATCTTCAGTACTTTGATCTGTCGATCAGAAATATCATCATCAATACTTTTCCCTTTCGATCAGCAGCAACATCATCAACATAGAAACATCATCATCATACTCTGATCTTTTGATCAGAAACATCATCATCATAGTGCGACATCATCATACTCTGATCTTTATATCAGTACGTCATCATCATCATACTCTGATCTTTCGATCAGTACATCATCATCATCAGCAGCAACAACCTGCAATCCACAACTCAAAGACAGAAAGTCTTTGGATCATTTTTGGACTTAAAGTCTAGGGATGATACAATCCCACCACATTCTCGACAACCAAAGTTACCGGATTGATTACGGGAGAATCAGTCCCTATCACTTTAGGACTAAGTCCAAGGACGATGCAATCCTACCACATTCTCGAGGACCGAAGCCACCGGATTGATTACGGGAGAATCAGTCCCTATCACTTTAGGATTATGTCCAAGGATGATGCAATCCTTACTACATTCTCGACGACCGAAGTCACCGGATACAATTATAGGATAATCACTCCCTATCACTTTAGGACTTGAGTCCAAGGATGATGAAATCCTACCACATTCTCGATGACCGAAGTCACCAGATACAATTACAGGATAATCACTCCCTATCACTTTAGGACTTGAGTCCAAGGATGATGCAATCCTACCACATTCTTGACGACCAAAGTCACCGGATACAATTACGGGATAATTACTCCCTATCACTTTAGGACTTACGTCCAAGGATGATGTAATCCGTCTTCATTCTCGAAGACCGAGGTCTCTGGATCTATTATGGATAGATGTCCCGGGATGATACAATCCCTCTTCATTCTCGAAGACCGAGGTCTTTGGATCACTTTAGGGCAAGTACCCAGGGATGATACAATCCCACCACGTTCTTGAGGACCGAGGTCACTGGATCTATTATGGACAGATGTCCCGAGATGATACAATCCCTCTTCATTCTCAAGGACCGAGGTCTCTAGATCACTTTAGGAAAAATGCCCAGGGATGATACAATCCCACTGCAACATCACTACTCCCCCTTTCGAGGAAGGCCTTTCTGAACAACACCAAGCTTGTCTTGAAAGTGTTCTAACTCTACTTGAGGCAGAGGCTTCGTTAGTACATCATCATCCAAACCATCATCATCTACATCTTCAGTATCTGAATACCAATCTATCACCATCTGTATCTCCAGTATGCGAATACTAAAAGCATCATCATCTATATCTTCAGTATAGAAATACTGAAATCATCATCATCTCTATATTTAGTATAGAAATACGGAATCACCATCATCTATATCTACAGTATGTAAATACTGAAATATCATCTATATCTTCAGTATGGGAATACTGAAATCATCATCGTCTATATATTCAGTATGGGAATACTAAAACATAATCATCTCTATATTCAGTATAGAAATACTAAATCACCATCATCTGCATCTACAGTATCATCATCTTCATCTTATCTTGTGTGTAGAAATACTGGATTTCTACGTGTTACGTCGGAAAACAGGGTTCTTTGTCATCACAACTATGGTTATCACATAGAATCATTGTTGTGTCCATCTTCAGGTCAAAGAGACCTGATATCAGCTTCTGAAGCCATATGGCTTCACAACTTAGTAGAGCAATTTTCTATGTATTCTGCTTCAACCGTGCTAAGAGAAACACTAGACTGTTTCCTGCTAAACCATGAACTCATAGCAGACCTCAAACAAAATCATATACCTGATGTGCTTTTCCTGTCTGAGATACTTCCAGCCCAATCTGCATCTGTGTAGCCATACAATCTATACTCATGGCTACCATCATAGTATAGACCAAAGTCTATAGTCCCTTTCATATATCTCATCACATGTTTTCCAGCTACCAGGTGAACCCGTCTTGGTTGAACAAGATATTGACTTAAGGTGTTCATAGCAAAACAAATGTCTGGTCTGGTATTTGTTAAGTACATCAATGACCCAATGATCTGTCTGTAGTGAGTCACATCCACTAACTCTAATCAGCTAACAGCTTCAGGTTGGAGTCCATGGGTGTGGCCATGACTTTGCATTTCAACATATTGAATCTCTTGAATATCTCTACCACATACTTTCCCTGGTTGAGAAAGATTCCTTCTGAACTTTTCCATACTTCCAGACCTAGGAAATAATGCATTAACCCAAGGTATTTCATCTCAAATTATTCTGCTAGTTTCTTCTTGCTTTTCATGATCTGTTTCTCATTACCTGTCAAGAATAAGTCATCCACATATAGTAAAGAATGGCAGGTACATCTTCTACAACCTTGTAGGAAAGGTTAGGATCGACTTTACTCTTGGCAAATCCCATGCTCATCGGGAAACTATCTATTCTTCCATACCAAGCTCTGGGAGCTTGCTTCAGGCCATAGAAGGCCTTCTTCAACTTGCATACTTGATTCCTTCTGTCTTCAACTTCAAATCCTCATGACTATTCGATGTAAAACTCTTCCTCAATCATACCATTAAGGAAGGCTTGTCTTTACTTCATCATGGAAGAAGCTACCATGATAGTTTTGAAGGAAGTGTACCTTGCTTCCTGGAGTAAGTGTCTCTTCAGAATTAATTCCCTCTTTATGATAGAAACCTCTAGCCACAACTCTTACCTTACTTTTATCAGCAGCATATCTTATCTTGCAACTCCATTTGTAAAATACCATATTCTTGCTTTCTGGTTTGAGTACTATATCCCAAACATCATTCTAGTATCATAACATCTTCTATGAGTTTGTCTTCTCAAGTCATCAACATATCCTAGTCTTCTGTATTCAACCTTGAAGGTTGGAACCTACTTTACTCTTGGTAAAGTCTTGATCCATCACAAATCTATCCATCATGTTGTACCATGTCGAACTCAGATATAATTTTCTGTAGTCACTCCCCCTGAAGTGGAGTATCATCTTCCCTCTTTATTCTGTACAGGTGGTTCTATGCTTGATATATACTAGTCAATAGGGTATTTCAGTCATAGTCTATTCTTTCTAGGGAGAATCACGAACCTTGCTTTGTACACTTGTTCCATCATATCGTATACATCATTCCCCATGATCAATTGTTATTCTTTGATCATAGCTTCTTTCATAGCATTCTTTTATTCATCTTGAGTTATCTCTTGTACCCATGGTGGTCTTCATCCTTCAAGGTGGATCTACCACTCTCTGAAGCTCTTTCTTCCATCATGATGTCTCTGACCCTGGTGTTATAGCTCAAAATGACACATCTCTTCCTGTGACCACTTTCCCATGATTTCGTCGCATGTCGGCACTTCATGAAAGTCACTGAAAGTCACTAAAAAAACACCTATCTTGGAGGACCCATATCTTGAGTTATGTAACTCCTTTTGACCTCATTTCTACACCATTGGAAAGGTATTTCAGTTAGCTAAAACTTTCCAGAAGACACAAAAGTCTGAAAATGCCTAAAAATACCCTTAAAATTCGTTTTTTGTATATACACGACTTGCCTTAAGGCAAACCCGCGTATGATACGCGAGTTGCTCTATATGATACCCGCATATGCCTTATATACGCCACTTTCTTTATTATCAACCCACGTATGACACGCAACCTTTCTGTAGAACAACCT
>LPNX010686067.1:0-27040 GCA_001517045.1 Pseudotsuga menziesii | reverse complement strand
ATTACAATTCCCTCATGGGATATGAACATGTGATATAGTACAACAAGCACTTCCCAAAAGTACTTCCAAAGGTCTTTTTGAAGTCCGAACAAGTTAGCCCTGTCCGGTTCACCAAGCTCACTTGCTAAAAACCACTAAGTACAACTTAGGTGGTAACAGAGTGCGTGATTTGAATTAGTGATACTTGTAAACCTGTCCAATTGGCAAGTTTTTTCAAAACCGATTGGGTTCCGATAACATTGATGCAGATAGTGGAATTCAAGAAGTGAGCTCCTTGATCGCTCATTAACATTTTCGAGCACCCTAACATAGTGATGGCGTGCTAAAAAATAAACCGTGTATTGATCTATAGTGTAGAATATTTTACTCGTGAACTTCTAACCATCTTATCAAGTATTTAGTTGTGTTAATGATGTACCACAGGTTATTCCTTTGTGCAAGTGGGTTAATAGGGCCCACTAGACTGATATATCTAAATGTGGAGAGTGCTCTATGATCATATTTTTTCAGTGATAGAAAAATGGTTATCCTATTTGGCCACCAAGTTAGCAAAAGATGTTAACCTCTAGCAAAATCATGGAATGTTCTAACATGACATTTTTTCACTTCCAAAATTTCAACATTAATTCAAAGTTCAATATCTAGATTGGAACTTTTTAAAGCATATGTTCAGTTCAAAAGTTTCAAACTGAGGTTAATACAAGTAATTGTTACTCATTTGGGTTTAAAAGTAATTACTCATATGGGTTTAAATTACTCTTAAATTTTAATTTAAGAGTATAATTACTCAAAATTGTGTTTGAAAGGGAGAATGTTGGTCCATAGGCAATCACAAAGTCATAGATCACCTTTCTTGTGAGTTGCTATTTATATCACTTTATAAGTTGGCATACATATTTAATGATAAGTTTTCAATAATATTTAGATATAGAGGTGTCTATAATTCTTGTACAATACTATAATTTGCATGAAGATCAATATTGAAAATGGCTAAAACTTTTTCACCGTTTGTAGTCTCTTTTTCACTTACTTTATAGATTAACATAAATATAAACACTATTTCATGAAAAAAAAATTATCCTTTTTAAAAACTAAATTAAATAAATAAAATTTCAAATATTAAATATACAATATAACTATTTATTTTTATTTCATTTTTAATAGACTTCATATTGTTTAAAAGCAAAAAATTAAATAAATTATAAAGTACTATTTTTTTCAATTATAATTATACAATCTTCATCCAAAATTAAATTTATTAATTTTAATATTAAAACAAATTTTAACACTATTTAATAAACTGAATGTATTTATTGAGATGGTATGAATACAAATAATAATATAAATTTCATATTAACTAAATTCTTATTTTGATATAAAATTATATCAATACTCCTTAATACATTTAGTATTATTATTTATTATACATGTAGTTAGCCTACGCCGGTGCTATGATTATAAATCGGATTCTTCCTATCAGTTCCATGCAGCATATTGAAATTCCTCCAATGGGTTTACAGCCTACAATTAGTATAAGTCTATAACAGTATCTACTTCCTAAGGGTTGCTTCATTCATCATAAAATGTTATAGGTAAGGTCTTAGTTAATAAACACATAAGTTCAAGGCCTCACTCATAGAATTGAATAATTGACCTCTTGATTTGATTACTTAGGTGATACATTAGGGCTTATTCTTTAATGTAAGTTTTTAATATATTTAAAGTATTGAATTGAGATTATACATTTTTTTTTTCAGCAGAAAAAATGCCAGACCTTGCTATTCATTGAGAATCAAAGGACATCGTATACATGACAGCCTTCCACAACAGGCTTACAGGCTGTGAATAAGTCTATGGGGATCCCTCTACTCACCAAATGATATGTTCATGAAGAGGAAAGACATTAGGGGCTAGATACTCAGCCAAATACAATAATACAGAACCAAAGAGGCAACAAGGATATGGATTCTCAGCAAAAAAACCATAAGACAGTTCAACATAGTACTAAACTCTGAGACAGAGGGATTTGAAAATAATTCCTATAAATCAGTGAGAATGATCAGTAGGATGATAGTCTCTTCCGAGTCAGCTCAAGGTCCTCCCAGACAAGAAAAAGTAGTACTCGTGCCAAAAAAGAGAAAAGGGACTAACTCCCGACACAAGGCTTGAAAAAGACGAAAATTTTCATGATCCATGATCATGCCATTCATAAATTCTGAGTAAAACCCAATACCAGGATCCAACACAAGATATTTCTTAGAGAGAGAGTTAGCCTGCTGATTATTCTCACAATAAATATGAGTGAGAGTCAAAGGAGAAAAGAGATGTATGAGAGATCTGATATCCTTGCACCAATGACTTGAGCTTGGAGATTCCAAAGATGATATGATGTTAACCCAATTGATAATGACTAGAAAGTCACCAAATATGGTTTGCAGAGGGATCCCCAAAAGCTTAGATACAGTGAGAAGAGCCCAAAGAGCAAGGAGCTCAGCTCTTGTATTAGTGCTTGTGGCGCAATCAAGAGAGAAAACAAGGAAATGTGAGTCACTCAGGTGCAGCACAAAGCCTGCTCCTCTAAGGTCATCGGAAGGTGCCCCATCAAAAAAACCACAAGGATAAGAGATCTAAAGACTGGGACCAATATCTCTGATCTTGAGCTTTTGTTTCGGAGCTAGATACAGTAAACAGAGAGCTTTAACCTGATGAAGGATGCCTGGCATAGATAATAGCTTATTCTCAAATAAACAATTGTTCCTCATTTTCCATAAACTCTAGAAGATGAAGAGAGGAAAATAGCTGCTGGCGGAGTGCGTCAAGTTCTCTTATACCAAAGTTCCAGAAATGTCCTTACAGAGCAATTTAAAAAAAGGAAGGCTTGACTACTCAAGAAAAACAAAGAAAATGGTTTTGGAAACAGTGCTGTCTAAGAACAAATGTTGAGCTGAATATTCATTCATCCTATAGAGAATACAAATATTGGGACCTTGCCAGCCTCTCCTTTGCAAATTGTCCCAAGTTAGTACTCGATTCATGCCCACTAGCCAGATAAAACAACGAATTTTTGCAGGGATATTGAAGGACCAAAGAAAATCCAGCACCTTTTAAATATCTGGGGAGGGCTCATGACAGCGATGAACAATGAGATCGTACCCCTTAGCTGCAGAAATATCACCAGCATACCTCAAATATCTCCAAATAAGTGAGTCTCTCTGAAAAGGCAATCTGGCTCTACCATATTCAAGACCTGAGATAAATTTGTTCCACAAAGCCCCCAATCGCCTCCCAGATCCAAGTCTTCTACCGTAAACTAGTAACTCTTTGCCCCATGAGAGAAGTTGCATGCCTGTGCTAGAGAAATATTATCGTAATCCTCTAGATAATCACAAACATCCTGAGGAAGGACGACAAAGTTTTCAGTTCCCATAATTGGATCAATACCAACTAATATATCTTCACCATTCCCTACTTGCTAGGAAAGACCACATCCAACCCAGGATACGGTTCGCAGAAAGCCTTTCCAGATCACAGAAGCATTATTTGTTGCGAAATATTTTCTATGAAACCAAGAAGACACAAACAGTTCTTTGAGATATTTCACAAACAACAAATTATGCCAAATCCTATTTCCAGTGAGTGCCAACCAGAAACTTTTCATACGTAAGGAGAGGCCGAACCAACACAGATGTTTGATGCCCCAACCACCCAAAGAAGTTGGTTTAGAAAGGGTCTGCCAATCCATTAAGTGGTATTTTTTCTTGTATGCTAAGGATCCCCATAAGAAAGTGAAAATCAGTGACCTAAGCTTATCCCAGACAGAAATGGGAATGGGGATCCAAGCCATCCAGTACACCGGTAAGCTTGAGAGAATAGCTTTTATTAAGACTAGTCTACCCCCCGGGGATAGCAGACGGAAGGTCCAGTGCTAGATTCTTCTTTCAAAATTTGAGATAATCCAATGCCAATCTTTCACCCTGTAACCAATGGGGTTGATGAAAAATCCAAGATATTTGAAACCCAAGGAAATATGATCATATTTAACTTAGAGAGAGCTAGAGATTCTATTCAATAACCCCTCATCCACATTGTTGAATAAGAAACAAGATTTTTCTAGATTAATACTCATACCTGAAGTAGCACAAAAAGTATCAAAGATAACTTTGAAGGCAACCCACTCCTCGAAAGTTCCAATACCAAAAAGAATCACATTGTCAACAAAAAGCAAGTGGGTAAAGGAGAGATGGGAAGAAATACTTATTCCCTTGATCTTCCCATTGTTCCGAGCATCTATTATTAAGAGACTAATCCCTTCTATGACAAGAATAAATAGTAGGGGAGACAACGAGCAACCCTGTCTAATACCTCTAGTGGCTAAGAAGAAACAGGAGGGGGTTCCATTTACATGCAAAGAAAAATTCGCAGAAGATAAACAGTCGATGATCCAGTTGACACCTATCAGAGGGACACCAATTTGTAGAAGGATAAGTCTTAAATAAGACCAATTCACCCTGTCAAATGCTTTTTACAGATCTAGCTTGAGAATAAGAGCACATTTATTTCTGGTTTTAACAGAGTGTAATAACTCTTGAGTGATTGCAATAGGCTCAGCGATTTGTCTATTTTTCAAGAAGCCAAATTGTTGAGGGGAGATGAAATTGTCTAGAAAGGGCTTCAGGCGAAGAGAAGAAATTTTGGAGATCAATTTATAAAGAAGGTTACAGAGAGAAATGGGTCTAAAGTCCACAAAGTTAAGGGGTTTCTCCTTCTTTGGAATAAGAGCAAGAAAGGTTGAGTTTAGAGAGGGTAAGACTCTGCCTTCCAATATGGAGGATTCAACCAGAGCTAGAAAATCATTCCCAAGTAGTTCAAGCAAAGCCAAGAAAAACTCCACTCACCAACCATAAGGGCCCAAGGATTTATCCTTTTTAAAAGACTTTAAATCTTGCCAACCAAACTCCGAGGACCCCAGAAGATTTTTTATTTCTTCTTCAAGGTGCCGAATCTTTTCTTTCAGTTCCAGTGTCTTCTCATAAGTCCAACTTCTAACCTTTTTTTTAATAGGCGAAGCTTCAATGAAAGACCCTCCATGGTAGGGAAATGGTCTTCTTATGCCAGTAAGGGCCATTCTTCTCTTACCAAATTGACAAAGGTTTCATCACACAGCCAGGTATGATTGAACTTGAAAGGGGGATAAGAAGTGGCAGGCTCTTCCATCCATTCTAGGAGGACAGGGTAGTGATCTGAGATCACAAAAGGTAAATACCAAACTCTGTGTCTAGGGAGGAGATCAATAAGATTCAAGGATAGAATAAAATGATCTAGTCTTTTGCTTATGCCTTCATCCCCAGACCTCCCATTGCGCCAAGTAGGCCCAGCACAAAGAGGTGCAACATCCACCGAATTAAAGGCAGTGAAGAGTTGAGTGAAGTAGGGCCCAAGAGGATCAATATGGGCTTTGCTTCCCTAGACTTCAGAAGCATTCAAAGTGAGATTTAAATCCCCCACCAAAATAATATTGGGAAGGGTGAGGAGGCCACCCCTCGCAGCCTCATCCCAAAAAGCATCACGATGCAGGTAAGGCCCATAACAATTAATAATGGAGACAAATAATTGTAAGCCTCTGAAGCAAGCTTCGAGGAGAATTCCTGCCAAAGTATGATAGGCTTTGCATCTGACTTTAAGGGGGATCCAAACCGAGAAAAGACCTCTCGACAGACCCTTTGAACTAACAACACAAAATTCCCATCTAGGACAGAGTTTAGGGAAAGCTAGCAGATGTAGAATACCCCTTATACCCAATGCCATTTATGTGTGGGAAATGAGGGGGTAATATTTGTGATTCACTGTTGATACAAAAATGAGCCAAACATGTTAGTGTCGGATTTTTATAATGGATTTCAAGCAAGTTTGATAATGTCAAAATTATCTGCATTGTAAGACAATCGTTCGACAAGTTACATTGAATTTACTAGGGTTTATATTGTTAACATAACAAAACGTGGATATTATGCCTTCTAATATTCATGTGATTATGTAATCCCCTTAAAGGAGGAATGCTTAGGTATAGCAAGTAACCTTGGATGCAAGCACGTAAATCACCGCTGCTTTACTATAGTTCCTCTAGAGCCCTTATTAATAGATATCTGTAACCTTGCTAAATTACTCATGGAATGTATGTACATAAATCTAATATCTATAAAAAGACTGTTATGCATACTCATACAGTCCTTTAGATACCAACTTTCTACGGAATCTTTTACCTTGTAACTATAACATCATAGACCTTCATTTTCCAAATCGTAACCTCATGATCTCAATGTCCTACACACGATGCATTTATATTCTGCATAAACAGATATTCTTCTTATTAGAGTAATAAGATGTATTCGATCAATAGAAATATACTTATAGTCTTGAGTCAACAGTACCTTAATCATGCTGAAGATAATGTCTCAACATAATCCCAATACATTACCATTCATAACCTTAAGTGTTGTTCGAGCGTTCCATCATCATGGTCCTATTTAACCAAATACTAATATTCCTATGAAAATTCATTATGATACCCACAAGTTATCTTGTTTGTCCACTTTGAAATGTTAAATTAATTGGCAAGGTTACAGTGCAACATTCATGAGTGCACAAGTAATGAAAGAAAAATAACCATTTATGAGTACACAAGCAATGAAAGAAAATAAACATTTGGACACAAGACAAAGAAGACGCTAATATACGTGGTTCACCCAAATCTTTGGGCTACGTCCACCAAAACTTGTTGCATCGTGTATTATTATAACTAGCCAAAGGATTACAATCTGCAACTTCAATTTTGCCATACTTCCTTCTGTCACTTCTGGGAATTTTCTCTCGTAGTGTAAGTTTAAGCTATTTCTAATAACATTGGAAATACTTAGTTAAGTCAACCAGATGGTTCGATCACCAAAATTTAATCAACATAAATAATGATAGAGTTTGTGACCAAGTTTCAAACTCCAGAGTAAAGCCTCTCTTTACTATATGGCTTCTGCAAAAGTAACACCTCACTCTTCTTTCCCGGCAAGTGCTAATGGTCAAACTTAATATTAACGACCCCCAAGCCACATACTAAGCAAATGATAAAACTTAATACTACTGCAAGAATAGCTTTGTGAGAATAGTATAAATGATAAGACCAAACCTATGCGCAAAGGTTTGTTGCTTTGTGTTAGTAGTGACCCGGTTATAATATACATATGTAACTTAAATTAAAAGGCCAGGGTTTGTTGTTGTCTAAAAACTATTATTCATGCCCCTACAAAATAGATGAGTTAGGAAACCCTACTAAATACACTTGGGCTCGACGTGATGTCATCCCTCTTTAACTATACAAACAGCAGAACAAAAGGGAGGAATGAGTCTTCTGAAACTGTAAGGAAGCTAAAAGAAAACAGAAAACCATTATCGCGGCTTATATAGAGTTTGTAAAAGGATTTCTCTTATTCGACAGGTTCATTTTTCACGTCTCTTAACAGAAAGCAAATCCTTTTTGATATAACGGGTAGGAAAAATGATAAAAAAAATTCGGTATACTCTGCCCCCCCCCAAGACTGGCTTCAATGAACCAGTGAAAAATCACAAATTGACTCCTAAGCAACTAACGGCTACATGCATAGGAAACTTGGAACCAAGAAGATCTTCATGGATCGATTCAAAATATTTTTCCTGTACTTAAGCACCAACCCCCTATCATAGATCTGGGAGATGAGCCGATCCCCCTATTAACACTCTGTTGATAATTCAACGTTGAATGTGATACCATTTTCAAGTTTTACTAAGGGTTATCAGAAGCTATTTGCAAAGTTAAAAACCCTAATCGCATCAGATCGTGTAGATCTGATTGTAACTAAAAAAAGGGGCAATGATTTCAATCGCAATAGATTCAACGTATACAACTTATAAATGTTTATGGATCCGTTTATGGAAATCACAAACATTTTAGGCTGTACTAGTGTATAATAAAACCCCAACCATTTGATCTCTATGTGGTGTATAATTTGATATTTCTATAGAAAGGACATCGCATACCATAGAGCGGGCATGTATATCAATTCAGAGCATATGAGGTAGATGTGAAATGTAGACATCAAGGCTTCTAATATATATACTCAAAACATATCAATTTTCTCTCTATGGCGTATAATAGTCTAGGTCTGTTCATAACGAATGACAACACATACTTCAGAGTTGAAACAGTATATCAACCGCATACCTTCGACATAAGATGTGCATCAGTCCAGAGCACAACGGAATAGGCACGATCTGATATGAATCTCCAGGCGATGCCACGGTTACAAAGATTCCAGAAATTGCTCTGATGTATTTGGTTACAGACCCCGATCTAACCTCGACAAGATGAAATATCCTTAATAGTGGTTCAACTTGAACATCGTGCCTTGTGGTGTAAATCATGGCTCCCTTTAAGAACATAGATCACTACCCATGGGCTACACAAGGATTCCCTAAGGAATCTCTTGGCTAGAGGTTACGGTTCTCACCGGAATATTATCTCATTCTACCAAGAAACCCATTTCTTCTGAAACCCACAAAAATCAAATCCCCCCTGTTCCCTCTTCCCCAAAGGCATTAAATAACCTAATAGAAAACGGTCCTTTCCCTAGGGTGCGCCAAGATTCCAAGAATCAAGGCAGAAAATCTGCCACAGTCTTTGTCCGGGCAGGCCTCCTTAAATTTAGTCATTCATTAATTAACCAGACGCATACATTTTCTTTATTTCTCCTTTACTTACAAAAAATATTCTTGGCCGGGTCAACTATAACCCTAGTTCTTATTTATAACATCACCACTCAAGGAATGTACTATAATGGCACAAGTACGTGAAATTATACCTACCTACTTAGCATTTTTCCGTTGACACTTTTAATAAGTATGAACATGTAATTGAATTCATATGTTGATCATTTGTATAAAATAAGTCTTAATGTATCATTCTAGGTAGGTGGTGTAGCACCCTTATTCGTCGAGGTAGGCTCATGGTGATAATACGTATAAGGAGGCTACCGCCCTTAGCCTTTGATAATTAACTCCTAAGGTTGCTTTTATCCCTTCTTTTTTTTATTTTTAAATCTTTTTAACCTTACTCTTAACTTATTTTATGTCGGTTAAAAGGAGGAATATTTCTTCTTCCTAATTGTAGTGTCTTAGTAGGAGTCTCTTATAGAGCCGAACCACATCACCACGATCCAAACAAAATGTAAGACTACGACATCAATAAGGGTGTTTTTGTGATAGTTGCCTCATGTTCGAGCCCTAGCTCACATGTCGGTATTAAGCGTATGACTAAGAAGTGACTTACGGTCGATGGCGAGGGTGGTAGCTTGATTCCCTTGTCCATACCGTGATGATTTCCCGTCACCTTTACTTGACCTCCAGGTTTTTCCCCCATTGTTTACCCATATTTTAGTGGATTAGCTTTCAAGTTGTTAAGTTGCGCTAACCTAGTAAGTCTCCTAGACATACAAAATTAAGGAAGTAATCCCCTATCTCACGAGGTTTTGCTGGTGGGGCCTTGGCCTTGAGCTCCACACTAGAAAATTGTTACAATAAACATTAACAATTATACAACACTTAGGGCATACAAGAGGGACATTACATCCTCCCCCCCTTAAAAATAACATCATCCTCGGTGTTCTTGTCTATCAGCAATTTCTTTCCTCTCATGGGTCATATATAATTTTGTTTATTCGTCTTTTTGTTCTAATCTCCTTTGATCTCTCATGCTTTTTCGGAAGTAACCTTTTATCATGACCTGCAGTTTCCTATAATAAGATTTGGGTTACCCAAATTTTAATCAGTCATACATGACACAGTTCTATAATTCAATAAACCATGGATCCTTTTTGTAGCATACTAATACATAATCATTTCTCAATAATGTGATGGCTCATAAGTAATCCATTTGGAGACTCAACTAGTCCTTCCCCTGAGAAAAAACATTTACACATTAAGGCATGTGAACAATCCAATTACTTGGAAACATTCGTTAACACATTTTTTTATTTTTTCAAACTCTGTCTTGAATTATTTTACCAATTCTGGTGTGGAATTACAACAATTTCTGAGGTTACTCTCCCTATTAACCCCTCGTTCAAATTTTTCTCCTCGGCAACATCAAACAGCGTCCTGTCTTCCGGATGTCTAATTTTTCCTAGATCTTTTGCCACACCATATGCCTAACACCAATGTGCTCACGCGGCAATCGCTTGCCTAACACCATTGTGCTCCTGCAGCATATATGCCTAACACCAATGTGCTCACACGGCAATCACTTGCCTAACACCATTGTGCTCCCACCGCATTCAATTTTTCCTTGTTTGTATTTAGTATAAATTTCAACTTTGACTATTCATAATGCACACTCCTTGGTGCTTCGAATGACTTTACTGTCATTGTCCTGATTCATGGATCGACTATACGGTCAACCAAAGCATCAAAGCTTCATTAATTAATCATCAGAATTTCATCAGTTGCAGCAATTTTTAATCATCATTCATGAGTTATATAACCCTGTAAATCATTTAGAAAATTTCTCCTTACTCATTTCTGAGCAATCGAGTGCAACTTATATATGCAAGCGGATTTATAAACCGTAGTGAACGTCGATAGTAAATGTGGTCATACTCTTCGTGAAGCCTACAATGTCAGTATACAAACAACATCATCCACAGTTAATCCTTGGTTTAGAAACCTCAAAATTCGACAACTTATAATAAGTAAAACATCACCCATTCTGAACCTCATTATTTGAGGCGGTGAACATTCTTACTGACGTTTAGTTCCGACTGATAGTGTTCTTAGCATATCCTGCAATGCTAGCATCTAACATTATACAACATTCATCAATATATTAGTTTCATTATCAACATCTTTACACATCCTTACTCGTCTACATTTGGATAATTACTAGTGGAAAGATATTCCAACTTTACACCACATTCATGAGTGGCAAAGCTAGGGGCGTGGAAATTCCAATAACATCAGTAATCCAACATAGACAAAGTAAGCTTCTTACCATAATTTTGTACCTCAACTAATTATGTCATATCTTACAACTTTTCTAATTCATCAAAATGAGAGCCTTTATTTAGGTGTACTTTTGTACGACCAGTAGGATTAGGCATCGCACATCATGCTATTTACCTTAGCTATATTGTGGTCCAAGTTCATAAGTAGTCTAGTTTTATTTTTCTTTTTTTGAAAAAAATACTGTAAGGAATGTTGTTGTCTTTGTGAAAATGTATAAGGATATCAATAATACAAGCAAATGTATAATTAGCTCAACCGTCTTCATGTGCATAACCCAACTTCCTGCACACTAATAATTATATGTAAAAGTTACACCATAACAATGGTATATTGTAAGTAACTTGAATTCCTAACAATTCTGAAATTCAAATCCTACCTTTACTTAGCATCTATTTGATACGCTAATGGTATTTGACATTCACAAGTTAATAAGCAAAAACATTTCATTTCTAGGAATTTATTGTCCTCATATCTGAAAGTTGGTGGGAAATCTTTTAGAGAGTTTCAAGCGTAATAGAGTTACTGATCAAACTGTCCAGTTTTCCTTTGATAGCTACCTTTCTATCTTCAAGGAATTTTAGGTAAGTTGTATATGTATATATTTTAATCATATTCCCTCACATAGTGATGCCTCTAAGACTTTGGATTATATTCTCATAAGCCACCTACATTTATTTATTGTAAATAATGAACCCTAAATTAGGTCTAGAATACTTATAGTTATTATTCAACAAGATTCACTGTGTTTTATAATGTAACCCATCACCATGGAATTCTAAGAATCTTTTAATCATACACCATGTCATAAACGGCCAATTCAACTATGAATATAGGTTCTAAAGGTCAATTCAAATCCCAAATCGAAACCGCTATAGAACTTTCATCGACCATGAGCTTCGTGCATGAAAACTTCCATTCTTCACTAAGAATGTATTTGTGCAATTCAATTAGAGACGAATCAATTGTCCTAGCCATTCATACAAACCTCTTCGAAAGCAATCATGAAAATAGAAAGATACCTATATTCTTACGTCGTCGTCGGGCCTGTCGTGGAAGTGGCAAAAGTAATGGGGCCATCTTCATTGTGATCTTGAGAAGATATTCCACCTTCTCCTATCTTCTCATAGTAATGATTCCTTCCTTATACACATAAGACAATACACATGCCAAAAATTATTTTAATCTTTAACATGGCACCTTTTTTAAGAAAACTACTTTGGTTTGACAATAGTAAACATTCCTAGGTTCCCATGAACTTATTGCGATCTACATATTTCACTTGTTAGCATAACTATTAAGCGAGGAATTTTTATTAAATGCCATTATAGAAAGCTTTCTTGATTATATAGTCAGACCAAGTCAATAAAACTAATTCGCCCTGCTTCAATAGGTGATCCAACTATAGTTATTCTCCTAATCAATCATGTCCAATATCAATCGAGTTCTATTACACTATTCATATATATATACCAGAGAAGGTTTACAGATTCATAATGAATATGGGAATGAGACTAACAAATTTAATGTCCAAACATAACAAATCTAACTTTCTAATGCATACTTTGCATTTTTCTATAGAAATATTTGATTATGTGTTGCAAAGTAGCCCTAAAACTAGTAAGTTTCATGTCAAGGAGGCTTACCATTATTATGCACAAAGTGTCATTTCTTAGCATTTAAGTAGACACTCCTTTGGCAATAACAAATTCCAGTCACTTTATAATTTGCACCACAATTCCTATTTGATCAATGTATGAGGTATATTAGTAATAACATATTTCTTCCCGACTTACTCAATAAACATAACCAACTTTTTACAAGGCACAATTCCCCTTTAGTAGGATACTTCGTACTTTCGTTAAGTAACAACCCTATTGGTGCATCGAATATGGGTCATCGGTTTAATAAAGAATCATTATCCTTTACTAATCGTATACATATAATCATCTACATATGTATTTTGGCATCTATACTATTCCCTTCATGATTCAAATAATAAACATTATGCATACTTCTAGTGGTGGGTAACAATTTTATCGTAAGCATTGTGCATCGATTTTCTTTCATACCATTTTAGTTGAGTCTCTACTCAAACCATGAAAAGTACTCATCTCATTTGATATGACTAGGCCGTCTGTCGAGATTGATCGTAATCTCCATCCATTGATTGAAAAAGGATTTGAACCCATCAATTCCTTTTCCCTGAAAATAATTCCTTGATTAGTTTATTTTCATAATTATAACATCGAGGAAACAAGGAAACCATTGAAACTTGGTAATTTTACGGTAGGCCCATGTAGGTCCAAGTGCTTCAACTTGGGCTCTGATACCATCTGTAGCATACCCCTTATACCCAATGCCATTTATGTGTGGGAAAGGAGGGGGTAATATTTGTGATTCACTGTTGATACAAAAATGAGCCAAACATGTTAGTGTCATATTTTTATATGGATTTCAAGCAAGTTTGATAATGTCAAAATTATCTGCATTGTAAGACAATCATTTGACAAGTTACGTCCAATTTACTAGGGTTTATATTGTTAACATAACAAAATGTGGATATTATGCCTTCTAATATTCATGTGATTATGTAATCCCCTTAAAGGCGGAATGCTTATGTATAGCAAGTAACCTTGGATGCAAGCACGTAAATCACTGCTACTTTACTATAGTTCCTCTAGAGCCCTTATTAATAGATATCTGCAACCTTGCTAAATTACTCATGGAATGTATGTACATAAATCTAATATCTATAAAAATATTGTTATGCATGCTCATACAGTCCTTTAGATACCAACTTTCTACGGAAGCTTTTACCTTGTAACTATAACATCATAGACCTTCATTTTCCAAATCGTAACCTCATGATCTCAATGTCCTACACACGATGCATTTATATTCTGCATAAACAAATATTCTTCTTATTAGAGGAATAAGATGTATTCGATTAATAGAAATATCCTTATAGTCTTGAGTCAACAATACCTTAATCACGTTGAAGATAATGTCTCAACATAATCCCAATACATCATTCATAACCTTAAGTGTTGTTCGAGCATTCCATCATCATGGTCCTGTTTAACCAAATACTAATATTCCTATGAAAATTCATTATGATACCCACAAGTTATCTTGTTTGTCCACTCTTAAGTGTTAAATTAATTGGCAAGGTTACAGTGCAACATTCATGAGTGCACAAGTAATGAAAGAAAAATAACCATTTATGAGTACACAAGCAATGAAAGAAAATAAACATTTGGACACAAGACAAAGAAGATGCTAATATACGTGGTTCACCCAAATCTTTGGGCTACGTCCACCAAAACTTGTTGCATCGTGTATTATTATAACTAGCCAAAGGATTACAATCTGCAACTTCAATGTTGCCATACTTCCTTCTGTCACTTCTGGGGATTTTCTCTCATAGTGTAAGTTTAAGCTATTTCTAATAACATTGGAAATAATTAATTAATTCAACCATATGGTTCAATCACCAAAATTTAATCAACATAAATAATTATAGAGTTTGTGACCAACTTTCAAACTCCAGAGTAAAGCCTCTCTTTACTATATGGCTTCTGCAAAAGTAACGCCTCACTCTTCTTTCCCGGCAAGTGCTAATGGTCAAACTTAATCTTATCAACCCCCAAGACACATACTAAGCAAATGATAAAACTTAATACTGCTGCAAGAATAGCTTTGTGAGAACAGTATATATGATAAGACCAAACCTATGTGCAAAGGTTTGTTGCTTCGTGTTAGTAGTGACCTGGTTATAATATACATCTGTAACTTAAATTAAATGGCTAGGGTTTGTTGTTGTCTGAAAACTATTATTCATGCCCCGATGAAATAGATGAGTTAGGAAACCCTACTAAATACACTTGGGCTCGGCGTGATGCTGTCCCTCTTTAACTATACAAACAACAGATCAAAAGGGAGGAAAGAATCTGCCGAAACTGTAAGGAAGCTAAAAGAAAACAGAAAACCATTATCGTGGCTTATATAGAGTTTGTAAAAGGATTGCTCTTATTCGACAGGTTCCCTTTTCATGTCTCTTAACAGAAAGCAAATCCTGTTGGACATATGGGGCAGGAAAAATGACAAAGTTTCTGAGGTATGCTCCGCCCCCCCCAAGACCGGCTTCAATGAACCAGTGGAAAATCACAAATTGACTCCTAAGCTACTAATGGATACAGGCACAGGTAGCTTGGCACCGAGAAGAGCTTCATGGATTGATTCAAAATATTTTTCCTGTAGTTACGCACCAACCCCCTATCACAGATCTGGGAGATGAGTCAATCCCCTTATTAACACTCTGTTGATAATTCAACGTTGAATGCAATACCATTTTCAAGTTTTACTAAGGTTTATCAGAAGCTATTTGCAAAGTTAAAAACCCTAATCGCATCAGATTGTGTAGATCTAACTGTAACTAAAAAAAAGGGGAAAAGATTTAAATCGCAATAGATTCAACGTCTACATTTTATAAATGATTACGGATCTGTTTATGGAAATCACAAACATTTTAGGCTGTACCAGTGTATAATCAAACCCCAACCATTTGATCTCTATGTGGTGTATAATTTGATCTTTCTGCAGAAAGGACATCACATACCATATAGCGGCCATGTATATCAACTCAGAGCATATGAGGTAGATGTGAAACGTAGACATCAAGGCTTCTAATATATAAACTCAAAACATATCAATTCGCTCTCTATGGTGTATAATAGTCTAGGTCTATTCATAACGAATGACAACACATACTTCAAAGTTGAAATAGTATATCAACCACATACCTTCAAGCTAAGATGTGCATCAGTCCAGAGCAAAATGGAATAGGCACGATCTGATATGAATCTCCAGGCGATGCCACGGTTACAAAGATTACCAAAATTGCTCTAATGTATTTGGTTGCAGACCCCGATCTAACCTCGGAAATATGAAATATCCTCAATCATGGTTCAACTTGAACATCATGCCTTGTGGTGTAAATCATGGCTCCCTTTAAGAGCAGATATCACTTCCCATGGACGATGCAAGGATTCCCTAAGGAATCTCTCGGATAGAGGTTACGGTTCTCACCAGAATATTATCTCATTCTACCAGGCAACCCATTTCTTCTAAAACCCACTAAAATCAAATCCCCCCTATTCCCTCTTCCCCAAACGTATTAAATAACCTAACATAAAACGGTCCTTTCCCTAGGGTGCGCCAAGATTCTAGGAATAAAGGCAGAAAATCTGCCACAGTCTTTGTCCGTGCAGGCCTCCTTAAATTTAGTTGTTCATTAATTAACCAGAGGCATGCGTTTTCTTTATTTCTCCCTTACTTACCAAAAATATTCTTGGTCAGGTCAACTATAACCCTAGTTCTTATTTATAACAACACCACTCAAGGAATGTACTATAATGGCACAAGTACGTGAAATTATACCTACCTACTTAGCCTTTTTCCATTGCCCTTTTAATAAGTATGAACATGTAATTGAATTAATATGTTGATCATTTGTATAAAATAAGTCTTAATGTATCATTCTAGCTAGGTGGTGTATCACCCTTATTCGACGAGGTAGGCTCATGGTGATAATACTTATAAGGAGGCTACCACCCTTAGTATTTGATAATTAACTCCTCAGGTTGCTTTTATCCCTTCTTTTTTATTTTTAAATCTTTTTAACCTTACTCTTAACTTATTTTATGTTGGTTAAAAGGAGGAATATTTCTTCTTCCTAACTATAGTGTCTTAGTAGGAGTCTCTTATAGAGCCGGACCACATCGCCATGATCCCAAAAAAATGTAAGACTACGGCGTCAATCAGGGTGTTTTTGTGATAGTTGCCTCATGTTCGAGCCCTAGCTCACATGTCGGTATTAAGCGTATGACTAAGAAGTGACTTACGGTTGAGGGTGAGGGTGGTAGCTTGATTCCCTCGTCCATACCGCAATGATTTCCCATCACCTTTACTTAACCTCCAGGGTTTTCCCCCCATTGTTTACCCATCTTTTAGTAGATTAGCTTTCAAGTTTTTAAGTTTCGCTAACCTATTAAGTCTCCTAGACATACAAAATTAAGGAAGTAATCCCCTATCTCATGAGGTTTTACTGGTGGGGCCTTAGCCTTGAGCTCCACACCAGAAAACTGTTACAATAAACATTAACAATTATACAACACTTAGGGCATACAAGAGGGACATTACAGCAGAGCTGTGTATGAACTGTTCATAGTTTCCTAGAAGAGGATGATATCCAGCGCAACAGAGACAAAAAGATGATGGAGGCTCTTTTGTTTAGCCAAGCCCCCTAGGCCCCAAACATTTAAATTGATAATTTTCATCACGAAACACTGGCATTGGGAGACAGTGCTCTAAGGGCCCAAGAGGGAGACACAGGTGGATGCCTCATCGTGTTTTTTAACCTCGTGGAAAGAGGAATATACGCAGAGGAGCCATAGGTTAAGTCCGAAGCCACATGACGGCCTTTTTTCTTTTTTCTGATGGTGACGTTTTCAAAACAAATGGAGTCCAATGGTAGGACATAAGGTGAGAGATAGTTTTCAAAGAGAAGATATCCAGTGTTTTTTGAAGAGAGGGGTCAGCAAAGGAGGGAGAGTGTACAGGTCTGTGAGTGGAGGGGTTATTGATCGGGGTCCCAAGCCTACCAGAGGGGAAAAAACAGAATCTGAAAAAAGGGGGACGGATCTGAAGAGGAAATAGGAGGAGTAATAAGAAATGGTGGTGCAGAGGGTTGAGAAACGGGTTTATCCATAGTACAAACAGGGGTGGACTCCAGCAGTGGAGCTGCACTAGGGACAACAGGAGAGAGAGAGTGTGAGGCATCAATCTCTAGAGAGTACAAAAGGAGAAAGTCCTGATCTGAAGCAAAGAGCCTCCACACAAGAGCCTGAGAGCAAAGCGCCTCCACACGGTCCATGTAAATATCGTGGCCCAAAACAAACCTGAGTTTTCCCTCAAGCAATTTATGTTCTTCGACTTTCAGCCTTCTCTGGGAGCGCATGCGGTTGTGCTGAGGGTCAACCTCACCTGGAAGACAAACCCCCATGATTGATGTCCAACATGTGAGGGAGAGAAGGACGTTCTCCAAAATACGCTAGAATTCAAAGGCCCTGGGGGCACGGTTAGGTCAGACCAAACCCTAGGGTTTGATAACCTGAAGAAAGGGACGAGAAAACCTTTTGAAACCCAAGACAAAATGTACAAGGCCCAAGATAAGGGAAAGGATGAGTAACCAAACCATACTAACAGGAACGATGACAACTGAGATTCCGGAAGAAACAGGTCAAATCCACTGCACATCAACAGGAGAAAAAGATGGGTTACAGGAGCCCTACAAAAAGGGAACATACAACATGATGTACCCAGAAGGAGATAGCAGACAAGTTGACCCTTGAAGTCATGGGTGCCTCATAGCATGACGGCCAAAACAAACGACGTTGATAGGAAAACAACCCACTACCCCAACACATGAGAAAAAAGACACGGCCCGAAACCAAGATCAACCCTACGAGATCCAGTAAGAACCCAAGCAAAATTCCCACTTTTTTATCACACTGGTTGGTACTAGTCCTCTGCATAGGAGGAGGGACTCCAGTGGCTATATTTCGAGCAATGGAGGGAAAAAGAAGCAGCAAAATTGACCCTGAAACAGCTGCTAGAAACCAGAAAAAAGTGGTTGAGGAGGGCACAATATGAAATGCAGACACTAAACCACCATGAGAAATGGAAAAGGGCTCTGCATCCATATAATAGAACCAAGAATACAAACCTCGCCACCCAGACAAAGGAATAAATGATAAACTCCTCAGATCGAAGAGCGAAGAGCGATACAAACCCGAAAGGAGCAAGAAAAAAGGAGTCGGAAAGAACGCCCATTCAAGCAGACATAGGGAGGAAAGAGTAGGGCTGGAAACAACCATGAATACGAAGGTGACCAAGACAAAAGATAGTGTAAACAGCCTGAGATTGTATAGTTATAAGAATATAATAACTATTATAAATGAGTCTAAATTAGAATTTAATTAGAAACAATCATATTATTAAGATTAATATGTTTGAAATAAGCAGAGTATTTTTGACTAAAAATGTGTTTTTTTTACTAAAGAATTGTCAATTACTTATATCTAATAGTTAAGGTAATATTAAAACCACTTAATTTATGGTTGTTAAGATCATAGTTAAAGTTATGCCTATAGTTGTATCATCATTGTAATTAAGTTAATAGTTGTATCTACTAGTTAATTTAAAAGTTAATATAAAGTTAGACTAAGCCTAATGAAGATTAACTAGACTCACAACTTCCAAATGGATTTCAAGTGCAAATAAGGTGCACATTACCTAAGTGATTGTTCTTGGTGCATAGTTTCACTGCAATCAAGGTAAACTTATCATGCTAAGAGATGGAGTTCATCTAAATTTAATTTAATAGTTGTATCACTATTGGCATAATCTAATAGTTATCCAATATAACTGTGATTAGAGTTAAAGCTAAGCTAATAGTTGTATAATCATTGGAGTTAAGCTAACAATTGTATCTAATAGTTAATCTAATATTTATCCAATACAACAGTGATTAGAGTTAAAGTTAAACTAATAATTTTTAAATCATTGGAGTTAAGGAGCAAACAAATAGTTTTATCTAGTAGTTAATTTAAAAGTCAATATATTGGGAATTGCAATTCAAGTAGAAGCCATGATTGGAGTTGAAGTTAAACTAATATCTAATCAATGTATTTAAGCTAATAATTGAATAGTTGTATCTAATAATGGAATAGTTGAAGTTGAAGTTTGATTTTTTCAACTAGCATGAATTGTACTTATCAGATATTAACTAAGCTATTTATTTTTTTAGAAATTGTTAATTATGAGTTAGAATAACCTCCTTTAAAAAGAATCGAAAGCCTAATTATATCTATATGGAAAACCTAAACATGTAATAAGGCCAAATGCAATTGAACCAAGCAAGTGATTATAGTCAAAATTAAGCTAATAGTTGTAAAATTATTGGAGTTAATCTAATAGTTGTATAATATAACTGTGATTAGATTTAAAGTTAAGATAATAGTTCTAAAATCATTAGAGTTAAGGTAATATTTGTATCTAATAATCAATAGAGTTAAGCTCCTAGTTGTATCTAATAATAGAATAGGCGAAGATCAATTTTAATTCTTACAACTATCACTAAGTATACTTACCACATGTTAATTAAGTTGTTTTTTTTAAATTGTTAATTATTAATTTTGAAGGACAACCAAAAAGTAAATAATTGTAATATATATACAAATTAAATATATCATTCATTTCTAATAAACATTAATAATAATTATTAAAAAACATTGAAGAACTTCTATAATTAAACACTCTCAATATAAACTTAATGTACGTCTATTATCATGAGCTGGCTGGCTGGGTCATGAGCAAAAATAGTTACGGCGAGCCACAATCATAGTGATTAGGGTTTTTCTCTCTCGTTCATGGTCCTCCATATTTTGCTTTTGTTCCTCATGCTTACCATCTCCAACTCGCTCAGTGCTTTCTTTGCTCTTATACTCAAAACTACCATCGCCATCGGTGGAATTTTGCTCGTCGATGGAATTATTCTTTCAATTCTCAACAGTAAAGTGTGACCATGATCTTATCATCCCATGTTTCCACCCAAGAAAGCACATGGGGAGGAAAAATATAGAAAGGGTTTATCTTCATTTATTCTCTAGATATAGATCTAACATTTACACTCTTGAACAACAAACTTTTGTGCAAGGATGGGTGGAAAACACAAATTGGTAGGATCAGTGTAAATGGAAAATTAGAAGTATAAACAATGTTAAAGGTAAAATGAAAGGTTGTTAAACATCAAGGAAAGCATGAAGAAGGGAACAATTGTACTAATTTACATGCTCAATTTTTCTAATTGTGGAAAGAAAAAGCATAACCAAATATTTTAGGAAATGGTTGTGGGACCAAAAAAACACAGCCAAAGGCCTTTTGAAATTAATTTAGGAAGAAACAAGTTAATGTAGTTGAACAAAAATAGGAAGATGAGTTTTGTGCTTTTATGGCTAGTGATAAAGGATTCAGTGGGATCAAGATAAACATGTACATGATTTAGACTCAACACAACATTTTCCTAATCAGAAAGATTGGCATCTAATTTTGTAGAGGACATATCAAACTCTAATTTTGTTATCTTGAGTGGAAAAGAAGAATACAAATTTGAAGGGAACAAAAGTCTACTGGTTCAAATGAAATATCAGAGGTTGTCATTCAGAAATGTCTATCATGTCCATGGTTTGAAGAAAAATCGACAATTAGTTAGTTGATTATGTAGTATATCCCACTTAGATCTTTTCTTTAACAACATAAGAGGTTTTATTGTTATGGGTGTCAAACAACAACTTGTGTTCCCATTTGGTGGATGATGAAGAGAATATGGGTCAAAAAAGGGAAGGTAAGCAACATATATATTATGCTCTAGGTGATAAGGTCAAATACGAAGCAACTAAAGTAGAAGCAACATCTATGATGAAACAAGATGGACAAACCCTTCAATTAAACATTTAAAAATTAAGGACAGAAAGAACCCGAACACTATTTGCACCAGTACATAAAAGCTCAATTTCTCCACTCATCGAGCTCATCCAATAACCCAGTAAGATTTACATTTCTTGTAGGCGGCAATATTTACCTGGAAGAAACATACCCACTCCATTTTACACAGCTGTGGATCCTTACCCGATTCCACATTAACCAACTCTTAACTTACTTATTATACTGACTACGATACATTCCATGACAACAACCCCTTGAGAAATTTACTACCCATGCTATGTGCCCTCTTACTTACGATATAAAAAACACCACCAGTTACAAGTTGAATAGGAAAGGAAAGATCACACATATTTACTTACTTACTTATTATATTGACTTAGCTACATTCCCTGCAACACCCGCTATGTAGTGAGTGCCTCAAGCCCAACATGAAGGAATTCCCCTTGAAAGAGGCCCCACACCTTGAGGACCTGCACCTTACTACAATTCCTAGAACACCCCTAACCTAAAACAAAAAATTTTGAAAGGTCCAACAGTAAGTAACACACACTTGAACTTGTTGAACACATAAGGGAAAGGAAGGAAACAACACACCACTTACATTACTCATGATATTTACTGCTATGAGACATGCCCTGATACCATACACTTGATATTCACCTATTGTAGGGGAGACATGTTATTCATAAAAGGAATGATAGGAATATAATAATTCATTAGCTAAGAGGAGAGTGGGAAGAATTACGTTTCAAAGACAAAGTTTACATCTATAGTTCAAATAAGGGTTGAACCCTTCCAAACTTAGCCGTGAGGTGTTGAATAAATCAAGCTAAGAACTACCTCGAGAGAAAACTAGAAAAGGAAATTAGCCCGTGTTTCAGGAACAAGCACTGAGCATATCCCTGAAGGGTAAACCCTAGGAGAGAGAATGAACTACGAGCTACAAGTAGTCTGAAGACCATGAAAACTTGTGGAAATCCCTATGCTCCCTCCGCCACTACCTACAGAGCAAACAAGAAAAATAAATAGCCCCTTGTTTCAGGGACAAGCATTGAGAAGAACCCTTAAGGGTAAACCCTAGGCGAGAGAATGAACTTCGAGCTGCAAGAAATGTGAAAACCACGAAAAATTGTGGAAAGCCGTATGCTCCCTTTGTAAAACCCATGTTCATATGGAAAGCATGGGGCTTGTTTGCAATAAAAAATTCCCCACCATATTGGGGTATTTATATAATATATAAAATAATCCATTAATCCCTTAATATAAGGTCAATATATTGTTTTGGAATTTTTTAATTTTTTAACCCCGAATATGAACGAACGTGATATAATATTGATGCATTAGTGAAACCCCTGTGGTTGAATTCCATCTTCATAAACAACATGAAATGATGTAAGAAACATTAGGCTCCATATGGATCATTAGATCAAATATGACATAGATACACATGTAGGCCAAGAAACTAGGAGAGCACTCAATCAAGGTAGGAAAGGAATGAGGCATTTGACATCCCTAAAGTGAACACGCTCATCCAAGATGCTCCTAAATAATGGAACATTTTCCTCAAGATGGTGGAGGAATATGTGGATGAACTACAAATGTAAAACCACAACCTTAACACAAACAAGTGTGCAGCTCTCATCCAAAGCTAGACTCTACAAGTGGAATGCTTCCTCAACATCAAAACCCATAGTAATCTTCGACACCAAATATTAAGCTTTGACTAATAGAATTGACCATAGTGTTATTTATATTAATATTAATATATATGATTTCATTAAAAAATACACTTCAATGACTATATAAATAATGTATAATAATATATTTATAAAGATATATAAATATCCTTTAATATAAATTAAAGTGGCAACAAAGAGGATAAATGTGAGTATATGATTAGTCTCTACTCATGAGTATTATGTACCTTTGAGTACAATTGATGCAACCTTTCCACATAGGCTAGTGATTAGCTGCAATTCTTAGTATGAAGTCCTATAGAAATAAATGAACCATGAAATTGTTTGTTAGAAAGAATGAAACTTGACATAGTTATAAAAAAATTTCAATACTTAAAACTTATATATTTGGAAACATGATTCAATTTCCTACATTTCATTTTTTTTACTTAAAGAAATATATTTTGTGTAAGTATAAAAAAATACAATTAATTCGAGGGATGCCTGATTTTTCAGTTTTCTATTGCATCTAGCGTGCCAAAAGTGACCATCATTAGCTTGCACTCACCCTGTACACCTCCATTTTTTATGAAATTTTAGAAACAAATGTGGTTTTTTTGCAGATTCCAAATAAGTAATTTTTAACAAGAAAATATAGTTTTTTCAATTTTTTTCTTATTTATCTTGTGGCATCACTCCTCAACTAAAAAAACACATTGTTAGTGTTCTGTCCATAACTCTTTCATTTCTCAACTATTTTTGAAAAAAATTGGATGGTGCACTAAAGAACACTAACCTCTACATGCTATAAAAAAACCGTTTCCAAACAATTTCATTAAGAGATTCAAGCGTTGCACCCACAATTGAAATATTGTTTTCGAGGTTTGATCACTTAGATAATTAAAAAAAACTAAAAAATGATATTTTTATTTTTGGAAAAATAGTTGTGCACTACTACTATTTGTTCTCTATATGTCTACCAGGTTTCGTAAGTTGATTCCATCATTTAGGCACTCAAAGGATGCACCGACAAAAACATATACATTATAATTTGTCCCAAAAATAAAAAGTGCTCATTAAAAAATATCTAAAGTTAGATATTTAAGGACATTTTCAATAGAAAAAAATTATATATTTGGAAACATCATTCAATTTCCTACATTTCTTTTTTTTATACTCATCGCAAGATTCATTGTGTAAGTGTCTCAAAATATCCATGTGAGTTGATGGATGCCTTCTTTTTCAGTTTTCTATTGCATCTAACATGTCAAAAGAGACCCTCATTAGCTTGCACACACCCTTTATAATTCGAGAAAACTACTAGAATGCGTTGATGCAATTCATCATAATGTATATTACAAAACTTCGTTGGTTCCTCCTCCGAGATCTTGTTAAATGCCTCCACTGTTCCATTCACTTGATGGTGGTAAGACATACTCTACTAGTAATAGATCATGACTTGTTCAATTAGCATGCATATAGTGGAATTTGAACTCCTTGATCGCTCATTGAAATTTTTTAGCACCCAAACATAGTGATGGTGTGCTAAAAAATAAACAGTGTAGTGATATCTAATGTAGAATCTTTTACTAGTGAACTTCTAACCATCTTATCAAGTATTCAGTTCTATTAATGATGTACTGCACCGTACCACTTATACTATGAAACGAGAACTCCACATAGTTCTCATTTTTCTCTCTCCTAATTTTAGTACATATTATTACCTCCGTTTCAAAAAGGGTTGATACCAGTATCACACATTTTCATTTTGAAGCATTTTTTGGGCCTTTGAATCATCTTTGTCGGAAAGTGTTTTTTATTTATATTTCGAAGTGTGTCTTTTAGAAATTTAACAAAATAACATACATTTAGAATATATTTATAATGGAAAACATATACATTTTGTAATTTTTTCTGTAAAATAAAACATTTTTATGGACAAAATAAGACATTTTATTGACAAATTTGTAAAAATTTCTATAAAATAAAAACATTGAAAACCATTTTAAATGGATTTCAGAGATATTTTGTATAAAAATGATACTATTTTATATTATTTTCCAAAAAGTAACGATTCACATAAATTCAAGAAAACATATACAACGTATTTGTAAATAACATATTAAAAACATTATATATAGAAATTTTATTTCTAAAATAAAGTCTGAAAGTCAAAACATTGCTAATATATCTTATCAAAAATTTGTCAAATTTAACATTTTCTTCAAGACATGAAACTAATCAATAATACAAGGCCAACCAAATTCTTCATCAAAATTGGAATTTTCTGAGCTTGGTTTCCTTCAAGAACATCAATGTCCTCTTCCATTGGGTCTTCTATGTTTGAAAGATGCCCAAAGTGATCCTTTCCAAACATCTCTCCTAATGGGGTTTGAGGCTATTACATTAAAAAAAAATAACACCCCCAACCCCCTAACCACCCCCCACATTAAATTTAAATAAAATAACAAAATTTTAAAATGCCCCTATTAATCCTAACATCAACATTACTTAAAAAAAATTAAAAACTTTAACCTCCCCTCCCCCCACATTACATTTAATAAGACAAAAATAAAAAATAAAACCCCCTAACTCCCCACAACATTACATTAAACCCCTCCCCTAACCCCCTAAACTACCCTCACAACATTACATTAAAAAAACATTTAAAAATAAAATATACCCCCTAATCCCTAAACTCCACCCCACCCACACAACGTTACTTTAAAAAAATATAAATAATTTTTTTTAAACCCCCGCTAACCCCGACAACATTAAATTTAAAACAATATTAAAAAATACTTTTTTAGAAACCCTGCCCCTAACCACTACAACATTAAATTTAAAACAATATTAAAAAATATTTTTTTATTTTTCTATTTTTTCTCTTTTAAGAGACCTTATTCTTTGGGAAAACATCCTTCATATGCCATGCTTAGTAAGGATCTCTACCGTAAAAGTTGTCATTGTGGAATATAAAACCTAATTCATATTAACATTAGACAACAACATAGGTAGTTATTCAATTTTGGACCTGCTTTGCTTTGGACTTAAATTTGTAGAATTAACATAAAGATAGGAAGATACTATTAAAACTAATTTTAAAATCCAATTAATTTCGTTATATACTAGCATTGATTATAACACAAGGGCATTGTCATTTGTTGTGGCCAATTATTACAAACTTTGCACAATGTCATATCACCTATTTGCCATACATAATATCACTGAACTGATATACATTCACATGTTCATAAAACCATACTATGATTAAGGGGAAATGGCCTACTCACATATTAATTGCACATGTACATGATTTGCATATACAATCTGAAAAAATTTCGATTTGTTTACCTCTTGGTCACTATAACTAACTAGGTTAACTCCATAAACTAAGTAACTAATTTCTATACCTTAACTAGGAATCCAAGTTAAGTATATGTCTTATTATCTATTTCCTTATGTCTCTATTTTCTTAATTATTAAACCCACTGACATAAAAATTATGAAACACAAAAGATATACAAAAGACAGCTTACATTAAAAAAAATCACCAACCCAAAGATTGGATTTAAGGGACGTCCCCAATTTAATGTTATATCATTAAATCATTGTTATTCACTCTAACCTATGTTATAATAAAAATATTGTGTATATATATATTATCTTAAATTATAATTATAACATATATATATAATCATGAAGAAAGAGGGGAG